>CM075184.1:5016593-5044093 GCA_037577475.1 Chaunax sp. Z400
GTGATAAACGATGACTGGGCTAATTTTTATACCACAAGAGCCTGTCTGCAGCAGCCATGATGTCTCCTGTGAGACACCCATGAAGACAGACGACAGAACAGGGCTTTTCGGACATCAGTGCTTTGCAGACCCACTGCCTGGATTCTGATCAAAACGCTCAGTTTTTAAGGGCAAAGCAGTGAAAAGTTATGCAATCTTTGTTCATGAGGTGCATGTTGTAAATTCCTTCTAGCTGTGGTTGATTTGTACGTGTGGTCTGCTGTGTGAAATGTTGGTGCATAATGACAATCACACTGAACTGTAGTTCAAGGGCTGTCCGTCATCTCACATTTGACAAACTTGATAGAATGGCTTTCACTTTGTGGCTAAAGTCAAATAAAATACTTTTCTGTTGCTCGATGCTTCATTAAGTTTTGCTTCTTTCCCACCTTTGAATGAACGAATATGACGTCCCTCCTCTACGACACATAGAAATATTTCTTACACACAGATTTTTCTTCTATCACCTTACCCGGTCTGATAGCTTAATGAGGCTAATGTTAGCATTCCAATGTTCAGTGTAATTGTGCATAACAGGAAGTATACAGTAGGTTTATCAAAGCTTGTAGCAGGTGCGTGTAAAATCACAGAGTAGGTGATTACCCCTCATCAGTATCAGGAACATTATCATCTGATTCAGTGATGACCTACATGTTTAAAGATCCAGAGGCGGCTGAACATTCTCCTGCAGCAGCAGCTGGTTTCAGATGGCTGCTCTTCAGAGGTCATTCCATTCAGGTGGAGACTCACTGCAGCACCAAACCGGGCATTTGTCTTCATCAGTGTGACCGGTCAGCTGTGTTCCTGCTGCTGCAGCACATCAGCCGTCATCTGTTGGATCCCACCGCCTGCTGCTGCTGGTCCTGCTGTCTGTTGGACTGGTTTTACGCTGCTGGACCTGTTCCTGATTTCCATGAGTTTAGAGTTTCCTAAGCTCAGACACCCAGACTAGCGGTGAGATTGATAATGTTGCTAGTGCTGGGGCCACAGGTGGTTGTTATAATTACCTCAGATTTGGAGTAGTTTAATCTGAGGAGATGTTTGGACATCAGTTTTTTGATGTCATTGAAGCAGGACATAATGAGGGATGCGTCGGTGGTGCCAGGCTTTCATGGCATGCATAATTGGGTGTCATCTGCATAGCAATGGAAATCAGTACCATGGCTTTGCATGATTTGCCCTCGAGGTAGTATATGTATAGTGAATAAAAAGGAACCCAAAATAGAACAGAGGAGCAGAGGAAGAGGAGGCATCTCCAATCACAACAGAGAAGGACCTGTTTGACAGATAAGAGATGAAGCAATTCTCTGTCTGACCTCCTTAGTCCTTCATTCAGCCATGGTTGAGAAGAAGTTTCACTTTTTATATCTAACCGAGCTATAGAGTATATAAAGAGAGAGCAGCTCCTCAGTGATGCAGCCATGTAGTCCACTGGTATTTAGAGGTGTTTTAATGACGATAATAATAATAATAATCATAATAATAATAACAATTCCTTCAAAAACAACTGGTCCCTTCACCTCTGGAGTCAGGGACCGTTCCAACCCTCAGTGTTTGGGATCTAATAATATTAATAAGAGTTAGAAAAATGCATTAATATGATCTTTTGTTGAATTATAAATATTTTTGACATTACTGAGGATCAAAATATTCTATTGAGATACTTTCTCTACAATGCAATATAATGCAGCAAATGTACTTTCAGACATCAGGTTTGCTTCTGTCCCCTAAAATGATGTCTCACTCTCCATCACTTGAGGCAAATCGATCTCTTTACGTCTGCAGGACTGTGACCTTGAACACATCGATGGATCCTCAGCTTCAGTTAATCTGATTTCAGGCATTGTTTATATAAAGACATACAGGAAGTCTAAGTGGATTCTTCATCTGCTGGTTTTATCTCTCTGTGACAGACAGCGGGTCATAACAGCATGACAATATTCATATACACATTCAGGCGACTGTTAAAAATGGATCAAGTTCAAAATGTGATCATTACAGCCAGAGAGAAAACTGCTACTGTCTGCTTTCCTCCACTATTTTCAGCTCAAAGTTCAAATGGGAGCTGATGAGGCAGGTGGTTGGACTTCCTGTTGCTCGGGGCCTCCCTGAGCCATAAGTGTATGTCTGTTAGCTTCCAAATTAGCATCACTAGAACCAGCACAAATTTTACTACGTTTTCATGTCAACATTGTGGATGTGGAGTAAAAACTGAGGGAGTAAGAACAATTTAAAGAGAAGATTTTTAGACCATTTTCCAGCTCCCCTCCACTCTAATGATGATGTCATCCACTTTAACGATGATGTCACCCACTCTAACGATGATGTTACCTACTCTAACGATGATGTCACCCACTCTAACGATGATGTCACCCACTCTGTCAACATTCCTGCAATACACACCCATTACAAAATCTGAAACCAGCTAAAATTACTCCAAACCAAACTGGGATTTCATGAAAACCAGTCTACATATCAAAATGTCCATCTAGCTCAGTAAAGACCGGTTTAAACTTTTAATCATGTTTCTGTGTTATGGTATTGTGAAGCAACATGGGCTCAAAGAGGAGCGAGGCCGACCTCTGCTTACGTTGATTTACCATTATTTCTTCTGTGAATCGCTAAGACCACAAAGGATTTCATGACCAGAGACGTCGGCCTGTAGTCACTTCATCTGAGATAGATGACTTCTTGAGCCAGAGATGATTATGGAGCATGCTGATTGGCTGACTGGTGCTGCTGGTTGTCGTCTGAGCAGGTGAGAGTGTTAAACACACTCAGGTCATCAGTCAGTTGATGACTGTATTATTGACTGTATTATCATTGTAGACAGATCTGGTTGTTCCTTATTTCTCAGTACTCATTGTTATTATGAAATAAAAAGTCTTTTCTTGTGAGGTTTGAAAAGGAGATATTTTGAGACTAAATGTTGTTAGTGATGGACAACATCCTGTTCTTCATGGACAGGATCTCACTCGGGCTGAGGAGAGTGTCCTGTTTGGAACCTCAGAATGTGTTAACTGATTGATGACGGAGAGATTGAGTGAGTCACGCTGTT
This sequence comes from Chaunax sp. Z400, assembly GCA_037577475.1. Classification (NCBI taxonomy): domain Eukaryota; kingdom Metazoa; phylum Chordata; class Actinopteri; order Lophiiformes; family Chaunacidae; genus Chaunax; species Chaunax sp. Z400. Next base: position 5,019,691 of record CM075184.1, read on the forward strand.
ACTGCAGATCTCAAAGGTAAAAATATTTTCACTATAAATGAATAAAATCTTCAGTTTTAAAAGGACTGATGTGGTCTAATGTGTAAAGACACCTATTTTGCTCATACATAGATTAGCATTCTGCTATCAGTATATTTAGTCTCAATATAGCCTCACAAATACGACATTATTCAGTGGTGGATCTAGAATTTTTCTAAATCAGGGCCCATAGAGGGGCCACATTATTTAGGGGCCAACTATATGTCCAACATTCATGCACATTTCCTTCTTCAGTAAGATGTATACACAGAATATTTCACCAGTCATTCATTGTTTGCTGTTGGCTCCATAGCTTTTAGTAAAGACACATATAATTGAATATATTATGCAAATTGTGTCTTTTTCAAGCACATTGTGTACATCAAAAAAGTTTAGCAATTATTGAATTTTAAACTAGGATGCATAAATAAACATAAAACATAAGACCCTTCTTTTCCAATTATGTAATACATAAAGTAATTTAAAATCTTTTTTTATACATTAAAGAAAATACTGTATACTATATACTATATTATACCATACACAACAGTTTAGAGGAGAAAAACTTGACACAGTCAAGTATCCAAGTTGTAAACAAACAGAAAAAAAGACAGACAAGTGACAGGACAGGGGCACTTCAGGGGCCAATCAGATTTCAGTTGGGGCCAGTGCCCCGCCGCTGGATCCGCCCCTGACATCATTTAGGATTTTATGCCCCAGTTAGAATAATGGATGGACTGGCACGAAGTCAGTGTGGCACTGATTTAATAGCAACGCTGCAGATGAGGCACACCTGGCTTTTAAAGGGGATGGGAGATTAACTCTGATTGGTTGAATTCATGTTTGTCTGGACTAAAAGCAAACAGCGCCACAACAATGACCCTTCTCTACAACGCCTTTTGTTTGCATACACTGACCAAGACAAGAGTGAAACAACAACGCTCTGGTTTGTGATTTTAAATAGTGAGCTGGCATTCCACAAGCAAAAGAGGCATTACATGTAAAAAAAGCTCCACCTGTGTCTAGTGTGATGTCTAACCTATGCATCGAGAAGTGCTTTTTAAAGAATCGATTAACATAACAAAAAAACTATCTTCCCTGTTACATGAAGGTTGATCTCGTCCTCTAACTGGATGATAAGGAGCTCCCAAACGTCGTGCTGTCTCCCCAATCTGAAGACATTTTTGGTTGCATTTCTTCTTCTTTGAGTTAGCAGCTAAATGCTAATGGCTACTTTAGAAGTTTACAGGTTTGGGTGGCATGCATAATACGTCATCAAAACGTCACAGCCCCGTCGTGCCTTTCCAGTTTGTGTTTACACAGATGTGCTATTCGGTAATGTTACTACTTCATTGATCATTGCTCAGAGTGAACCCTCTTCCTCATTAGAGGACCTCAGAGTGAATTCTTCCTGATGTCGGCTCAGAGTGAAATCTCCTCGCCTCCACATTAGATGATCTCAGAGTGAACTCTTCCTTATGAGAGGATCTTTGTCTTTACTCAGAGTGAAACCCCTTTCTTATTGGAGGATCTCAGAGTGAGCATCCTGTAGAGAATGGCCAGCAGCGTGTGGAGGTCACTGGTGAGTTAAAGCTTATCAATAAACTCATTAGAATCACTGCAGGTGTTTCAAACAGCCTGAAGCTGAGTGATGAGTTTGAGGTCAGGTGTTGGTTTCGCTCTGGTGTCCTGTCGTTTCTCTGAACGCGGTTTTATAAGCTAACTTTACCTGGTTAGCATGCTAGCTAAGTTACCAGTGTCCTTCAGCGTGATGGGTTTGTGTAGCTACCAAAGCTAACTGAGGTGTTGTCAGAGTTTTTCACCGGGACAGTCACGACTTTATCAGCATGTTTTCTTCCACCACCGTGAAACCTGGTGCCGTCACCGTAAGACTCCAGTTTACCAAAGGATAAACCAGTTAAACCAACATTGGAGGCTACCTGTTAGCATCCAGACTCTGCTGCTGCCCCTGATGAACTGACCGATCTGTGATTAAAATGTACCAGTTTAAGGTTTAATGCAATATTTCACATTTAACAATAATACGGTTTAAATCAACATAAACTGTACCCAAAATATGAAGTTTCACATTTAAGAAATGTAACCTCTTCCTTTACAAATGTAAATTTCCCCACTGTGGGACTAATAAAGGGATATCTTATCTTATCTTATCTTATCTTACAACCTGTCGCGAGAGTTTGATGGGAGGATCAGGACCAGATCTTAAAAAATAAACTTGGGTGTCAAAGTTTTAAACTTTAAAAAAAAATCATTTCTACTTATGGAGGAGTAAAACATCATCTGACGTTAAACATGAATAAATCAGAACTAGCTGATATCTGTTATAGATATGTTATTGATGGTTATTGATCAGTAATGTGGAGTATTGTGTATTTGATCAGTTTCCAGTCTGTTGATTTTACGTGACCTTCATGTTGTTTCTTCCAGTTGTCTCAGGTCGCGGCGAGGAGACCCGCTCTGTCGTCAGCTTCCTTTTCTAGAGGGGTGAGTGTGCACACACACACACACACACAGAGTCAGGTAACATTTTGTATCCACATGATGTGATTATTGAAGTGTTTCCTCGCTTTGACCATGTGTGATTGAATCCCCGCTCAAATAAATAAACTGGGACAAACAATAATTTTAAGTACTAAAGATGCAGATACATAGGACTGGTTGTTACAATCCCTAGTGTGCCGCACGTGACCAGTGCATACACCTGACTGGGGTGGTGGCGGGGGGTTGGGGGGATATTAGGGGTGAGGGCACTGCCAAATGTTTTGTTGCATGGCCCAGAGAAGAGGTCATCAGGAGGCCACCAACCTTCAGTGAGTGTTTCGACCTCAAAACCTCAACCCTCTCCAGTTGGCAGGTCAGCAGGATTGGCCAAGTCGCTGCCCCTCTCCTCCAGGCTTCAACTGGCGTTCCAACGTACGATTACCCTGAGATTAGTATTGAATGTATTTTTATTACAAATAGACAAAACTATTAAATGATTACGCTGACATTACCTATCAATGAATCACATTTGAATAATTTATTTTCAAGTTTAATCATCTTTACTCCAGAGCATATCTGACGAACTATATGCCCTACCTTCACCAACCTTAACACGTAAATTAACTATGATCAGTAGTTGTCTTTCATTGTTTTGAGTTTTTGAGTTGTTCACATGAAGATGTTTTTAAGGTGACTCATCTTCATCTTCCCCATAGTATATATCCAGAACAACATCTACTAAAGACTCTCCAGAGCGATTGAGGATGTGTTGTACGTACTGATGAATGTTGGATAGTTTTTGGGTGATGGGGTTAGGGGTGGGGGGGATGTCGTCTTCAGATGACTCTGGTTACTACAGATGGAGTTAAAGTGCAAATCAAAGGTACTATTGGGTACCGGGACTGGACTCCAGGTACCGGATTGGTTTAAGAGTGAGCGATACCTCATTGACCAGGTGTTTCCTGGAGTTAGGAGTGTTGTCCTGCTTTCATTGCAGATATTTCAGCGAGTGTTGTCTGAGTCTCTCTCTCAGGTACTGAGCTTTGGTACCAATTCATCGAACATGAACCAGCCCTCAGTTGTACTGTTGTAATTTGGTCTGTATGCTTAAAGGCGTCATTGAGTATTTTGAAAAGTGCTTTATAAAAAATTTATTATTATTATTATTATTAAACCCTCATTTTCAGAGCGGTATCAGTTCAATGATACATCTGAGTACTTCCTCCAGCACTGCCTGTATCTCAGGAACGAGGTTTGAAACGTGTTTTACCTGAAGTTGGTTGATTTCAGTGTGGTGTTACAGTCATCTCACTACTGCAGTGGTGTTCGGGACATCCTGTGAGTCCATGTGAGATGAACTCCTGTCTGTCTTACAGATGCAGACAGTCACGCTGATTCCTGGCGATGGCATCGGTCCAGAGATCTCCACTGCTGTCATGAAGATCTTTGAGACAGCTAAAGTGAGTGTGATCAGATGTAAGTGCAGACTGAACGTACCCCTCCTCTTCAAACTTTGATTTCTACCTTTAGGCTCCGATCAGATGGGAGGAGAGGAACGTAACCGCCATAAAAGGACCTGGTGGGAAGTGGATGATCCCTCCCGACGCTAAAGACTCGATGGACAAGAGCAAGATCGGCCTCAAAGGTGTATTAATGTTGCATATCAAACAGAGCTACATATGCTAGAGTCTTCTTTAAGCTGAGCGTTCTCTCCTCCAGGACCCCTGAAGACGCCCATCGCTGCTGGTCACCCCTCCATGAACCTGCTGCTCAGGAAGACCTTCGACCTTTATGCTAACGTGCGGCCGTGCGTCTCCATCGAGGGCTACAAGACTCCATACACCGACGTCAACCTGGTCACCATCCGAGAGAACACAGAGGGCGAGTACAGCGGCATTGAACATGTGGTGAGTGGACACGGGGAGAGTGCTGGTGAAACTTTACACCAACAGCATCGGCCAAAACGAAGAAGATTAGCAAAGACGAGAGGCAACAACAAACCAGCTGAGCCAGATTATCCATACCTGCAGCACATCATTGAAGCTAAGCTAACGTCGGAGAGAGCTGTGGATGCTTCATCCACCTTATCCTCCTCATCTTGCCGCAGGAACATTTTAATGTTGACATTCGAGCATCTAAATCTTCCTCTAGATGATCATCTCATTCCCCTCTGTAGGGAAACACAGACGACCAATGGCGTTTTAGTGAATCGGTTAGCTAGCTTTGCTAACACTAACGTGAGCAGGAACTGGTTTTTCATGACAGGATCGTTTTAGACAGAGTTTGTTTTACATCGGTGTCCAGCATGGAACAATGGAATCAAGTGACAACAACAATCATTTAGTATCCCTGTTACGTGGTGGTTGATCTCATCCTCTGATTGGAGGGTAAGGAGCTCCTGGACCTCATGCTGTCTCCACAATCTGCGACATTTTCTTCTGCTTGAGTTAGCTGCTAACTGCTACTAGCTGCTAACTGCTTCTAGTTGCTATTGGCTGCGTTGTAAATCTCCCTGTTGTCAGAATGTCACACCCCCGTCCTGTCCTGCCGCCTCCCGCCTTGCTCCTCGTGTACAGATGTTGATTTGGCGCTGTTATTACGTCTGCCACCGCCTCAAACTATTTTAATTGGAGTTGCAGCCTTTTTTTGTTTTGTTTCGTTTTTAGTTATTTTATTTGATAGGACAGCTGAAGAGTTGACAGGAAATGTGGGGGGAAGACATGCGACAAATGGCCACGGGTCAGAATCGAACCCGCGCCAATGGCTAGAGGACTGTAGCCTCAGTACATGGGGCGCGAGTTAAATTTGCACACAGCACATAGTGTTGTTCATGTGAATATGTTTTCTCAAGAATCTCGGTCATCAGCGTGCTGATTTCCTCTGAACATGAGAGACCATATTGATTGGTGCTTGGCTCATAAAATCCTGATTGGCGGACTCTCTGGTCTCAGGTGTGATGATGTCACCAGATGTCTCCACCATTAGAATGAAGTGATGACGGCGCACCTGCCCTCCTCACCTGTGTTCCTGTAGGTCAGCTGACAGGACGCTCTGCTCCTGCTCGTCGTCAGGGTAAGAGGAGGAACATGTGACGCACCTGTTCACCTGTTGAGTCCTGATGTGGATCAGTCTGTTTTCACACTGTCAGCTCAGATCTGATGCTGAATCTAATTCGGCTCTTTAGCCTAGCTTAGCACAAAGACTGGAAGCAGAGGGAAAGTGTTAGCCTAGCCTATGAAGTCCATTTTCTTTCCTCTTGTTTTTCCCACCTTCCAGTTTCTCTCTTCACCTCAATCAAACTTCCCATGAAGTATTCCTAAATACAGCTTCTTCATCCTGGAGTTGTCTCCCATTGGGAACCCTACTGGTTTGACTGGTCTTCACATTTTCATGTCACCTTTCTGCTCTGAAGTTTCTCTTCTCCTCATCACAGATCGTTGACGGCGTCGTTCAGAGCATCAAACTGATCACTGAAAACGCAAGCAGACGCATCGCCGAGTACGCCTTCGAATACGCCAGAAACAACCAGAGAAGCAGCGTGACGGCAGTCCACAAAGCCAACATCATGTGAGTTCAATGGTGAACATCATACCATAGTAAATGGTTTTGATAATATAATAATATTTGATGAATATTGTAATTCAGTTTAAATCTGCTGACATAAACATCTTATTTATTATATTTAAAATGGAGCTGAATGAAAGGTGTTTTTGGATCACATGCACCATCAATCAGTCATCATGTTAAAACGTTTGTCTGTCCAGGCGAATGTCAGACGGTCTGTTTCTGAGGAAATGTCGTGAGGTGGCAGAGAACTACAAAGATATCAAGTTCACAGAGATGTACCTGGATACAGTTTGTCTCAATGTAAGTTCACCAAAAACAACTTAACCGGACTGAACTGGACTGAACTGGACTCTTCCAAACAGACTGCAGTTCATTTAGGGTGTGTCAGTCTCCCTTTTGCTACATAAACGGCACAAAGTAAGGAACAGACACAGACTGTTTCATACGTGAAACAGTCCAGGTTCACACAGTGAAACAGTCCAGGTTCACACAGTGCAACAGTCCAGGTTCACACAGTGCAACAGTCCGGATACATACAGTGAAGTAGTTTTGAGTAAAGCAGCCGTCGTCCTGATAAATCCTGAGGCACCGCTCGAGGTGATACATCTGGTACTTAAACTACGTGGACGTTAAAATGACGACTATGTCGGTCGGACTCTAATGATGATACTTACTCCAGCTGTAAGATGGAGCTCGATATCGTTTTTCCATTTGAACGTTCTCTCATGTTCTCTGGATTGTTCTAATAATGTAACGTATCCTGATGTTCTGGACTTTCAGATGGTTCAGGATCCCACCCAGTTTGATGTACTGGTCATGCCCAACCTGTACGGAGATATTCTCAGGTCACAACCTTTATGTTTTGTTGACATGTGTGCTTTGAGGATTGACCTCTGAATGTTTGAATGTTGACATGGTTCTTTGTGCTCCAGTGATCTGTGTGCTGGTCTGATCGGAGGACTTGGAGTCACTCCTAGTGGGAACATTGGAGCAAACGGAGTGGCCATATTTGAATCGGTTTGTTTCTCTTGGCTCGTGCTGATGACTTGTTTGATTGACACATGAATCATGAAGTAGAGGAGGACTCCTCACCTGAGGGCTATTTGCTCCACCTGCAGGTTCACGGCACCGCCCCCGACATCGCCGGCATGGACATGGCGAACCCCACGGCCCTGCTGCTCAGTGCCGTCATGATGCTGCGTCACATGGGTCTCCATGACTATGGCCAAAAGATCCAGACGGCCTGTTTCGACACCATCAGAGACATGAAGGTGAGACTGTAGTTAATCCAGGTGGTTCTGGACCTCGACGGTTCTCTGGAGACATGTTCATATGACTGACTGCAGATCTCTGTAGAGCAGTTTGTCTGACAGCTAACATTTCATCATCCTGGTTGGTCTGAACCGCTGCAGAATTTAGTTGAGACCAAAGAGGATCTGTAAATCTGGTTCTCATGAGACCCAGGGATCAGAGTCAGGTTTAATGTCCCACTAATGAGGGGAGGAGGGCGACACAGGAATTGGTCCTGAACTTAAACTGAAAAACTCATGTCTAAGGTGGAGTTGCTTCTAATGGGACTGAGCCAGCACTGGTACCAGTCTACTGCTGACGTCACATGATGGATGCTCAGAGAAGTAGGACACTAAATATTTCCATTATTACTCGCTGCCTGCACTTTTTAAATATTAAGTCTTATGAGTTATTTTTCTACAATATAAAACATACATTTAAAGCATATGAGTATTTGATGCTTGTATTTAAATAATATAATAACAAATATTATTATATTAATAAAATGATTCCAGTGTAATAATAATAATACCAGAACAGTTCATGTTAAATCAATCTGTATCAAACCTGTTTACATAGGTTACATACATAGTTTTATAATGCTCTCATCTCACACACGTGCACTTAAAACAATCCTGTGTTGACTAGTCAACTGCTGTACAACTGTTTTTTGTTTCATGTTGGTTGTTTTGTTGCGCAGTCTTGCACATGTCCAAAAACATGCACTTTATGTTGTCCCATATTATTATGTAGCAGCAGGTCCTGGAGAAATGTTTCATCTCACAGTGTACCTGTACATGGTTGAAATGACAATAAAGGTCTCTTGACTTCATTTGAAGGAGAGACTCCTGTAAGTGTGGCTACTCTTTTCAAGCCTGTCAGCAGCCATCGTTAGCACGTCTGCAGCCAGCGTTAGCACGTTTGCAGCCAGGGTTAGCACGTCTGCTGCCAGCGTTAGTACGTCTGCAGCTAACGTTAGCACGTCTGCAGCCAGCGTTAGCACGTCTCCAGCCAGTGTTAGCACCTTTGCAGCCAACGTTAGCACATCTGCAACTAACCTTAGCACATCTGCAGCCGATGTTACCACGTCTTCAGCCAGCGTTAGCACGTCTGCAGCTAACGTTAGCACCTTTGCAGCCAGCGTTAGCTCATCTGCAGCCAGCCTTAGCACGTCTGCAGCTAACGTTAGCACCTTTGCAGCCAGCGTTAGCACGTCTGCAGCCAGGGTTAGCACGTCTGCAGCCAGCGTTGGCACGTCTGCAGCCAGTGTTGGCAAGTCTGCAGCCAGGGTTAGCACATCTGCAGCCAGGGTTAACACGTCTGAAGCCAGCGTTAGCACGTCTGCACCCAACATTAGCACATCTGCACCCAACGTTAGCACATCTGCAGCCAACGTTAGCACTTCTGCAACTAACTTTAGCTCATCTGCAGCCAGCCTTAGCACGTCTGCAGCTAACGTTAGCACCTTTGCAGCCAGCGTTAGCACGTCTGCAGCCAGGGTTAGCACGTCTGCAGCCAGTGTTGGCACGTCTGCAGCCAGTGTTGGCAAGTCTGCAGCCAGGGTTAGCACATCTGCAGCCAGGGTTAACACGTCTGAAGCCAGCGTTAGCACGTCTGCACCCAACGTTAGCACATCTGCACCCAACGTTAGCACATCTGCAGCCAACGTTAGCACTTCTGCAACTAACTTTAGCACATCTGCAGCCAGCCTTAGCATGTCTTCAGCCAATGTTAGCACGTCTGCAGCTAACATTTGCACGTCTGCAACCAACACTGCGCTCGTTCATGGAGAGTTGGCAACTCCATGGAGACTTTAAGTGAGGCCTCGACAACTTCATGATGTCATCATGTAATTAATTAGCAGGTTTGATAAGTTGTTGTTCATTGTCTTGGTGACATTAGCTTTGCATTTAACAGCTGAAATCACATTTTTGTTCCTCCAGAGATGATAAAGCAGTGCTGGATATCAGTATTGGTTGAAAAGTGAATAGTACCCAGCCCTGCTCTGAATCTAGTGAGGGTTAGGGGTTGCCATGGTAACAGTGTTGGTTTGATGAAGTGTGTTTGTGTCTCAGGTGCTGACGAAGGACCTGGGAGGAAACTCAAAGTGCTCCGAGTTCACAGCTGAAATCTGCCGCCGTGTCCAGGATCTGGACTGAAGGTGCAAGGACGTAGCCTCCACCTGTCTCCCCAATGCTGACTGGTTTGATGTCTGTGGACCTGCAGGGAGATAGTCTGCTGGGCTGAGCTATAGTTTCTGGTTTCGTTTCTCATGTTTCTACATAATGAGATGATGTGTGTGGAGGGGGCGGGGCTTCTGCTGCAGCTACCTGATAAGTTAACATGATGAAACATTCGGATTAAATGTACGCACAAGTATTTGAAATGTTTTTACCTCATCATGTTATTGGTCATAATATCAGCTCTGCTTTGTCTGGACAGTTTGGACATTTTCTATTTTTTTAATCCACTTTAACTGAGTGTTTGTTTTATTTATTGTCACCTGTTTCTGTCTCACGCTGCCTTCTTCAGTTTCAGAGATATCCAGAAATATATAAATACATATAAAGGAAGAGAACACTAATTCTGTCTGTCTTCTGTTTAAACCTTCACAAACACATTTTACAGGATCATTACATCACCAGTAATCTGGGCACCACCAGCGTTGTCAGCCTTCTTACAAGGGTTGTTACCGCCACTGAGGGGGGGGACTGTCCCCTCACTTCTAGAGGTTCAGGTCGAATTTCTGAGTAAAGTCTCGGAACGTTTTCCTCAGGCTGTCCAGTCACACGGTACACACTGGTAACATCGGTGTTAGCTAAAGTTGTCTACACAACATAAAATCATTTAGTGTTCCTGTCTTTCTTCAATCATGATCATACTGGTTAGACTGGTTTCCATTCATTGTCTAAAAAAGGCTGGATGAAACAGAAATGTCAGATTTCATCACTTTTTCCTCGTCGCTTTCTACCGTCTGATGTTTGCCTGGCCTTCGTTAATGATGCCATCTTGTTGATCTTATTCTGCTATGAATGGAGAGGAAAATTAGCCTTTTGTGCCACCAACTGATCTCTGGAGGTGCTTAATGAAACAGTGATGTCAGAGGTGTTTAAATGATTGTGTCAATAGAATAATTTGAAAGATACGTTTATTTGTTGGATTTCATCAGATTCTTAAACATTGACTTATCTTTTTGAAACTTTCTAATATCAGAGAACCAGTAAAGATCTCAAACTTACAGTCCCTTCCCTGACGTAATATGCCCACGCCCCCCATTTCCTGGTTGTTACAAGCTAAACAGATGAAGCGGAACACACAGCGTCATCACCTTCAAAATTAAAGCTCATAATGATATTGAAAACTGGACATTATGATTGAACGTTTACATGATAAGAAAATAGATATTTATTATACTAGTGAATATTACAAAAAAAGTAAGTATTGTTTAATGTAACTTCTTCATGTGGAATCAACATCAGCTAGCTGTGGGTAACATCTTTTCACCTAAGCAATAAATATTTACTTAAAAATATTTTAAACCTGTACATAGCTCCTTTAAACTCCTTAAACATGGATATTTGACTTTCTTCTTGAAAAAGTGACGTTTTAACAAACAGTACAGAAGTAAAACATTCATGATGTGATAAAAATAACGTTAATTGTGTGCTTTTCATTACCAGTTCTAAATCACATCTAATGATAAAAGCTCAAACTCAAAATAACAAATGACCAGAACAATAAACGAGTAAAGAAGAGGATGACACTTTAATGATGTCAAAGGTGAAAAAACATCAGACAATATTAAAAATAATTTTTTAAATAATCAAAAATAAATGACCAACAACTGGAAAATTAACAAAAAATGACGCATCATTTCGATAAGGGCTGAAATTAACTGACATTGATTAACGGAGTGATTGGTTCAGCTCTAGTTGATCATTTGATGTCACTGGATGTAGTAAATAACTTACGTTGGTTTTTAAGTGCTCTATTATGACAAGCCCATACCGGATGTTTGTCTGGTGCATTCTGGGTAACTTGATGCTTTAGCGTTTCCTGCTGCTTTTCGGTCCCGTGTCAGTGGATTCCAGTGAAAACCAGTGTTCCCAGTAAATCCAGCAGAGTGTCGGCGGGTCGCGGAAGGTGTGAAGGAGGCCGGAGGTTCCGTTAAATTACCGGGAGCACCGGGAAGGACTGCAGGAAATGGCGAAGACGTACGACTATCTGTTCAAACTGCTGCTGATCGGTGACAGCGGCGTAGGTAAAACCTGCCTGCTGTTCCGGTTCAGCGAGGACGCCTTCAACACCACCTTTATCTCCACCATCGGTGAGTCCGCTCCTCCCGGTGTAACGACGCCTCCACCCGGTAAACGACCGGCCCGGGTCTGTTAGCTGGTAAAGACTGAGATGTTAGCTACGGAGCTAATGGTGGCTAAACCGAAAAGTGAAAGCGATATAATGAGGGAGGTGGGAACCTTTGACCCCACTGATCAACACTGATCACTGAGTATTGATGAACTCATCAATGGCTGTTTGATCATCAGTTAAAGCAACAATCGACTGATTTAACACCTAAAGATCTGTTTGTCTTTATTGATTGGTGACCTTCTAAGTTGTTTTAAACAAAGACTTAAGCAAGACAGAATTTTGTAAACATCCCAAAAGAACTGAAAAATCATCCCATAAAAAAATTAAATTTAGTCAATTTGACCAGAGGTCAGCCCCGACCCTCTTTGGGGCCATGTTGCTTCACAATACCTTAACATAGAAACATGATTAAAAGTTTAAACTGGTCACCAGACTTGAGACTTTACTGGGCTAAATGGACATTTTGATATGTAGACTGGTTTTCATGAAATCCCAGTTTAGATTTGGGGTCATTTTGGCTGGTTTCAGATTTTATAATGGGTGTCTATTGGAGGAATGTTGACAGAGTGGGTGACATCATCATTAGAGTGGGTGACATCATCATTAGAGTGGAGGGGAGCTGGAAAATGGTCTAAAAATCTTCTCTTTAAATTGTTCTCACTCCCTCAGTTTTTACTCCACATCCATAATGTTGACATTAAAACGTCGTAAAATTTGTGCTGGTTCTAGTGATGCTAATTTGGAAGCTAACAGACATACACTTATGGCTCAGTTGATGTGAAGAAGAATGTCATTAAACTACCAGCAGTCAACTAGATAACTTCTGTACTTACCTGTGTCACCGTGGATTCAGCTACCTGTCCAGTTTGTTGACCTAATCTGAGAGCCACCATGTTGAGCAAAGAGTTGTAGAAATGACAAGATCATTCACTCCACCAAACCTGACACACACCCACACAAACAATGAGGCTGGAGTTCAGATGAGGCCGACCGTGATCTTGGCGATATTTTTATAGTTTCATTTTTTTGCACACTCAGGAGCAGGAGCAGTCGTCTCCACTAGTAGGGGGTTAGGTTCTTAGGTTTAGGGTTACGCAAACAGCGTGACGAGTCGACTCATTTTACTTAAATCGATGTATATATATATATATATATATATATATATATATACTGTACATAGTTGACGTAATCGATGACATCGAGGCGTCGTTGCAGCCTTAGTCCATTCATGATCAGCTATTTTGGCAGTTAAGACCCTCAACAGGACGTTCTCATCTTTCTGGGTAGAACGTGTCTGGTTAGAACGTGTCTGGTTAGAACATGTCTGTGGAACATGTCTGGTTAGAACATGTCTGTGGAACATGTCTGGTTAGAGCGTGTCTGGTTAGAAGGTGGCTGATTAGAACGTGTCTGTGTGGAACGTGCCTGGTTAGAACGTGTCTGTGTGGAACGTGTCTGGTTAGAACGTGTCTGTGTGGAATGTGTCTGTGTGGAACGTGTCTGGTTAGAACGTGTCTGTGTGGAACGTGTCTGTGTGGAACGTGTCTGGTTAGAACGTGTCTGTGTGGAACGTGCCTGTGTGGAACGTGTCTGGTTAGAACGTGTCTGTGTGGAACGTGCCTGTGTGGAACGTGCCTGTGTGGAACGTGCCTGTGTGGAACGTGTCTGGTTAGAACGTGTCTGTGTGGAACGTGCCTGGTTAGAACGTGTCTGTGTGGAACGTACCTGGTTAGAACGTGTCTGTGTGGAACGTGCCTGGTTAGAACGTGTCTGTGTGGAACGTGCCTGGTTAGAACGTGCCTGGTTAGAACGTGCCTGGTTAGAATGTGTCTGTGTGGAACGTGCTTGGTTAGAACGTGCTTGGTTAGAACGTGCCTGGTTAGAACGTGCCTGGTTAGAATGTGTCTGGTTAGAACGTGTCTGTGTGGAACGTTTCTGGTTCTAGTATGTATGGTCGTGTTCTGGACTGTGATCAGAGCTTTATGCTTTTGAGAAGTTTGATGAAGAAGAACTGACAGTTTTATTACAGCGTCAGGATGTCAAAAGTCATCAGGTTCACAAACATCACTTGATGCTTCACACACACACACACACACACACACACACACACACACACACACACACACACACACACACACACTTAGTTTCCTGTGCATCAGAGCGAGCTGAGCAGTGTGTCGCTCTTGTGTTTCTGTAGGAATCAGGAAGTGGGAAGTGTCTTTTTCTGCCCACACAGTGCTGCTGCTGTGTGTGTGTGTGTGTGTGTGTGTGTGTGTGTGTGTGTGTGTGTGTGTGTGTGTGTGTGTGTGTGTGTGTGTGTGTGTGTGTGTGTGTGTGTGTGTGTGCTGTTGATTCTTCTGAGATCATCATCAGTTGTATGTTCTATAGTGACCACCACCTGTCCCGCAGGCCTCTCCTGAGCTGTTTCACCACAGTGATGATGTCACTGATGAACTGAGTGATGTTACGTCTCTCCATCCGCTGGTACTAGATGAATGTTAATGAGCTCCCACAATCCTCTGCTGCTGTGGTCAGACAGAGAACGCTCTGTCACCACGCTGCCATCGGTCTGGTGAGAGTCAGCTGACCTCTGACAGTGTATGAAGAGTATGTGAAGGAAGTGACATCAGTTATTGGATATACAACAGACTGAATACAAAGAGTCATTTACACTGAAACACAGGCGTCTGTCTAAAGCGTCTACAGTCCCTCTGGGGCGTGTCCAGCTCCCTTTAGTTCATTAAAGCTTCATAATCTGGACTCAGAGTAAGGCGGCGACACAAAGAGGTTGTGTTTAGTGTCTTAATCAGTGATAGGTGTGTTTTCACATGGATTAAACCAATCATTCTGATTAATAGCTGATGGGATGCACGTGTAGCGACCCCCCCCCCAGCAGCAGAAACCATAAATGCGTGTCCGCCGTCTGCTTTTGACTGGGCGTGGTCATCTTGGCGAGGCATTGTAGTCGTGATCGATGACATCACTTAACTCGGTACGTCCCAGCCCCTAATCTGCACAGAGCGCTGTTAGCCGGTTTACTCTAATTTTAATATTCAGCGTGTCACATATCCAGTTTACACCAAAGTTTTGAATAGTTGTTGTTGCTCTGGTTAAATGAGCTGATGAGGAAACAGGACCAGAGGGAGCCGGACGGGTCAAGGGGGACGATTGGGACCAACCCAGCTGGTCCAGCGTCACCCGCCGCTCCTGAGCAGGAAATAGAGGAGGAAAGCGAGCTGTCCGCCTTCTTGGAAACACATTTTCTCTGTCCTGCAGCAGGAAGGAACTCTAGTTAAAAATATCTTCGACTTCCTTTTAACCACCCAGATACACCCAGTCAGCTGACGGACTAAAAGCCCACATGAAATGAAACATGTCCACTTGGATCACATCACCGCTCATATTGTTCCCGTATTTGATCATAAATGGCACAAAATCTTCATTTTTGTTAAAAATTTCATCATGTGTTATTCCTGTTAAACCAAATATGATGAGTTCTTACATAAGTTAGCTTGATCCAAACGATGTCAACCAATGGTATTACGACATCCACCCATCAATCAATCTTCCACTTTTAGTGGCACAGAGCTAACATTCATCAGTTAACTAGCTAGCAGCATCATTCTACATCATACGTATCATGTCGTTCCTTCACCCTCTACAGTTTGAAGAGTTCATTTGGCTGTTAACGGGGGTGTTGAAAAGGGTTGGTGTATATATATATATATGTGTATATATGTATGTATATATATGTATATGTATATACATATATATATGTGTATATATGTATGTACATATATGTATATGTATATACATATACATATATATACGTATATATATACGTATATATATACATATATATATACATATACATATATACATATATATATATATATACACATATATATATATATACACATATATATACACATGTATATACATATACGTATATATATATACGTATATATATATATACACGTATATATATACACGTATATATGTATATACATATACGTATATATATATACATATATATACACGTATATATATACACATAAGAAAAGAAACAGGAAGTGACATCAGGAATAAAGCAACTGAAAGCGTCTCAGTAGTGAGAGAGTTTTATGAAACTGCTGCGACATCATAACAGGTCTTCTGGTTTCAAGCATCCGTTGGAGTCTTTGTGGTGTGTTCAGGTGTCTCTTTTTGGCCCTGTCAGAGGTGACGTGAGTCAGACTTCTCCGCCGCTGGTTCTTTAAGGTTTGGTGCGTCTGAGGCCTTTAGTGTGAACCTAAAGCTCCAAACCTGAGCTGTATGAGAGGATAATCAATACTGAGAAGAACTGTTTAGTCCTGATTGATCTGCTGCTATCAGAGCTCAAAGTGTCCAGTTTGTCCTGATGGTGGCGCTACAGGACAGTCTGTCACAGATGTGTCTTGTGTTTCAGGAATCGACTTTAAGATCAGGACGATCGAGCTGGATGGCAAGAAAATCAAACTTCAGATCTGGTAAGTTTGATCAGTGATTGAATCAGAGAGGATCAATACTGCAACCAGAGCTGTTTTGTGTGTTGAGAGCTTCTCTCTGCCTGACTGTTGGACAAACCAGATGTTGATGCTTCATGCAGGGACACAGCCGGTCAGGAGAGGTTCAGGACCATCACAACAGCCTATTACAGAGGAGCAATGGTAAGACACGCCCCTCCTGATTACCTCTCTGCTATTGGACAGATCATATGTCAGTCAAACAGACAGGACAGGGAGCAGACACACCTGAGCATGTTATCTGTCTCATCAGGTAACCTCAGGTGTAATGCCCTGATTACTATTAAAGGTGGAGATGTTAAACCTGAGGTCTGCTGTCATGGTTATTTACCTGTAAACTGGTCCCAGCAGGTGGTGTTAACTGGATGCTCTCTCCATCTACATTCATACCATGCCACGTTTTTCATTCCCATTGGTTTAACACATTTAGACTATTTAACGTGTTCGTTACCACGACAACAGAGTTATACTGACATTGTTGATAAAAACAAAGGACTAAATAAAAACAATCAGTGAAAAAAATAAAAGCTTCAAATTGATGAGAATTAACATAAAGTAGCTTTTTGTTTTCTTCTAAATTCATTAAATGTTTCTTTAAAATCTGGATGCTGATAATTAAAATCACTTAAATCATTTAGAACTAAATCAGATTTTTAAATAGATTTTGATTATGTCAAACCCCGCCCCTCGTTGGGGCCATGTTGCTTCACAATACCTTAACATAGACATGATTAAAAGTTTAAACTGGTCACCAGACTTGAGACTTTACTGGGCTAAATGGACAATTTGATATGTAGACTGGTTTTCATGAAATCCCAGTTTATGTTTGGGGTCATTTTGACTAGTTTCAGATTTTGTAATGGGTGTGTATTGCAGGAATGTTGACAGAGTGGGTGACATCATGGTTAGAGTAGATGACATCATCGTTAGAGTAGATGACATCATCGTTAGAGTGGGTGACATCATCGTTAGAGTGGAGGGGAGCTGGAAAATGGTCTAAAAGTCTTCTCTTCTAGTGATGCTAATTTGGAAGCTAACAGACATACACTTATGGCTCGGGGAGGCCCTGTAGGAGCGTTTAATGGGAGGAGGTTAAACTTTTCTGCTGTCAAACTTATTTAAAGCCTCATAATGTTTTGATTTGTTCGAAATTCAAACCATCAGATGAAAATGATTGAAATCAGGACGTATCTGAAGGATAAGTTAACAACATTATGAATCAGCAGACGTCTGATGTCAGCACAGTTCAGTGTGTTCAGACCTTTTTATTTTGCTAAAATAAAAATTTAAAATATATTTCTAGTTTTTGTTCAGGGACAAAAATATGTGTAAAGAAACGTGGGTTGGGATGTGATATATATGTCATTCTTGCAGACCTGCCTCAGGTAGACGGTTCCTAACCATGTGACCAGTGGCTTGATGCTAACCGGGTTTTGCTGATGCAGCAGATGTTACTGTTGTGAATCTGTAGCACAAGTGTCATGCTGTTGGTAATGGTTACGTCTGAGTGAAGCATTCCTTAACTGCTGCGTTTTTTATCCATCAAGCAATGACATCATTTTATTATGGTTATTTTATTATTTTACATTGTTTTTGGCTTCTCATATTCTCGCACGTCTCCTCAGTCAGATTCTGGAATTACAGGAAGAAATTGGGGTCAAACTTGGTGATCTGACTTGTTCCAGATGCTAACTGTAACTGCTAACGCTAACTGTAATGGTGTTGTTTCATCAGCTGGAATCAAATGTGTCCTCAGACTGATCTGTGCTGATGTCACAGCATGTGTCACTTCCTGTGTTTTGTGTTTCAGGGCATTATGCTGGTGTATGACATTACCAACGAGAAGTCCTTTGATAATATCAGGAATTGGATACGCAACATTGAGGAGGTAGGCCACACCCTTCTGACATCACAATACATGACATCACAACATCATTACCATAGCCCGGGATGTGTTAGTTTGTCAGCAGGGTCACATAATAACTACTAAGTGGAAGGTTGGATGTGCAGCAGGAAGAACTCATTAATGGTGGAGTAAAAGGGGCGAAGTCAGGATGTACTTCTATTTTTTTGAACATTGGAAGATTTTATTGTTTTTACACATAAACTACATGGTGGATTAAGGGGGGGTCATGGCCAAAAATGGAACCACTGAATTTGGGGTAGATCCGGATCATGAGGTGGATCCAAGATTTTTTAAACTTTCTTTAACAGACCCCTGAGGGCGGCCATTTTGAAGTCACATGACTTGTTGGGATTTGGATTAGTTTTGAAATTACTAAAAGGGGCTGTTGGCGGAGGTTTGTGCTCTACCGAGTCTCAGCAGTGACATCACTGAGTCCTCGTCACTGCTGCCATCTAGTGGACTGAATGTGTTTTACAACAAACCTCTGAGATTTCTTCTTCATATCAAACGGAAGATGTTGAAGATGTTTATATCTGTTGTGATCAGGTGTGACATCACTGATGGACTGAGGTCACAGTAACGACCTCCATGCTTGTGTGTTTTCAGCACGCGTCTTCAGACGTGGAGAGAATGATTCTGGGAAATAAATGTGACATGAACGACAAGAGACAAGTGTCCAAGGAGAGAGGAGAGAAGGTGTGAACTTTAACATCTTCAGGACCAATCAGTGAGCAGGACTGACTGATGGTCATAGAATAACAAAAAACTTTATTTATAAAACACTGAAACAGATCCGATCAAACTACAGTATAAACTTATATATATGAGTATGTTTTACGTTCTTTGATCTGATGAATCCTGATCAATAAATGTGACTATTGAACACAGACGGATGTCGCTGAATCTAAAAGTCTTGTTTTGTTCAGCTGGCGATCGATTACGGGATCAAGTTTTTAGAAACCAGCGCCAAGTCCAGCATCAACGTGGAGGAGGTGAGTGATGATCACACACCTGACGTCATGTTCACAACGAAACTGAATACATTAATCTGATGCTCGTTCTCATCCACAGGCCTTTTTCGCACTTGGCAGAGACATCATGACCAGACTGAACAGAAAAATGGTGAGGTCATCACAGTTAATTACACATTTATTACAGTTAATTACACATTTATTACAGCTTAATCGGGGATGGCAACAGAAAACATTTCCAGCTGAAGAGTGACATGACAGCATACCCAACAGCAGAATCTGCTGCTTCTTCCTGTTTGTTTGGTCATCTGAGCCATTTCATATCAGACTAATATAGTGTATCACAGATCAAGAGTTTATTACATACTAATACAGTTATTATAGGTTTATTACAGGTTTATTACAGATTAATACAGGGTATTACATATTTATTAGATCATTACTTGCTTATTACAGAGAGAGACCATCAGTCCTTGAAAACACAGAGTATAAACAGCTTCTCTAATATCAAACGATGCAGCAGGTATTTGAACCAAGAACTCAGAACTTCAGCAAAAGTAGTAGATCAACAAAAATACTCAGTGACAAGTAACATTTGACAGCATCAAAGTTTGTACTACATACTGTACGTAGTATGAACTTTGATGGTATGTTGTGTACTAACTGTATCGAGTATGTACTCATTCTGAATATGCAGTTAATATATATAAAGTATGTTGATCTTTTTTTCAATACAAAAGGAAATGATGTCATATGTTATGACAGGTCAACTATAAAAGTTTACAAAGAGAACTGAATAATAAGGTACATTTGTGCAGTGGATTCTGGGGGATGCAGTGTTAACAGGAAGTGACTTTCAAGGTTTGATTGACAGGTGTCGGCACACAGAAGCAGTGTAAACAGTCTACAGTAGTATTGTTTCCTTCCTGTTTCAGCAGCCAATCACAGCTCTCCTCCAATGAGCTGTAGAAACCGTTGGTTTTGATTATTGTCAACATCCAGACAGGAGGGAGCACGATTATCAAACCAGTTATTGATTAATCTGTACTGAAGCAGAGAGCTGTCAATCATCTGTTGGACATCCTACTTACTTCTCATGTCTGAAGCTGATTGGTCAGATTTGGTCTCATGACTTTTGGCTTCTGTTTTTTCCTGCAGAATGACAACAACCCCTCAGGTGGAGGCGGGCCTGTTAAGATCTCAGAGTCCCGTCCTCAAAAGAGCTTCTTCAGGTGTACGCTGCTGTAGGCGGAGCCTCCTCCTCCTGCAGGAGGGCGACAGGAACACACCTGTGGAAACAAGAAGAAAACCTTTTCACACAGAATCGGTTTCAGGAAGCGTTTTCTGTCAAACCTTCCTCCTTACTTCCTGCACGGCCTCCTCCTCTTCCTCGTCCTGCTTGTCCTCCTCGTCCTACTCCTCTTCCTCTTCCTTCTGCGCCTCCTCGTCCCCGTCCTCCTCCTCTTGTTAGCTCATCAGACCTTTTTAAAGAAGGAAACTGAAGTGATGATGATGAAGAGGACATTTTGTCATCATGTTTTTTAGTTTGACCAAAGCTGTTCTGGAGTCATGTGATGTCTCACTCTGTCATTTTTGTTGGAGCTCTTTTTAAATGCTGCAGGAAAGTTTAGTTACAAAGATGGAGAGAATGAAAACTGAAGATAAATTGTGTCGGATTGATAGTTATTAGATTATTAGATTAAGATTCATAACAAAGAAAGAAAACATGTTTTATTACAGATCAATTAATTTAAACTCTTAAAAAGAGTGTCCTGTCAAATATTGATTTAATATATCAATATTAAATCAATAAGCACTAAATTTATTCTGTTGGTGCCTCCTATAAAAAACTAGTTATATATAATAAACAAACAAAATATACAAATTTAATGTTTTTAAAATCTGCCACAGAGCCTTAATGAAGCCTCAGAGATTGAATCTCTGATATTAGTTGATTGATTGATTGATTGATTAGTGTTCTTCGCTCCAGAAAGTTTTTCACGCTGCTGCACTTTTTCTTCTTCAGTGGTTGATCTCCATCTGTTTGTTGTTAACTTAAATGTCTTCTTCTGTGGTTCTGAGTCATTTTTCATGACGCTGACCGATGAGCCGATCAGGCTGACCAATCAGATGGATTTAGGAATATATTCTGACGTTGGAGGAGGATTAACGCTGCGTTCACACCGAATGCAACGTGGACTTTTTGTGCGCCGTGACACAGGAAGTCAATGCAAAGCAGTAAATAGACTTGGTTGGATGTCGGTGGTGGAGGATGTGATGGTGTTGGTCTCTGGGCCTCCGGATCACGTGACACGCGTAAAATCAAATCATCCCATAGTGACATTCACGAGTTAATAAAAGTGAGAAGCGCGGCGACTCGTGTTCGGTGTGAACGTAGCGTTAGAAAACAAAGATTTTGATGATCAAAATATTCATTTGTCACATTATCAGAGTAAAGCCTGAAATATTCATATCTGTACTGATAATCAATAATCTGCATCTGATCTGGGGTTTTAGAAAACATGATGATGCGTCGGGCCGTCGGCGAGCGTCTGTCTGCAGCCTTTTGACTTGGCATGTTTGAATCAGAGGCGGAGCCCATAGCTGGGAGAAATCCCTCTGATTGGTTGTCATGAGGTTCACACTCAGAAAGCTCTCGTCATTTTTCATGGATAATTTTCACATCTGGAATAAATCAGCTGAACGCGAGATTAGTGTGAACGCTGTGACATCATAGCGCCGGTTTGTATGTCTGCAGGTCCTCTGGTTTCTCATTACCACCACCTGCTGGTCAGGAGCGTTATTGTCCGAGCTGGTTGGCCGTCGTTTACACTTCATCTTCTGCAGTTCTTCTTCTCTGCCTGTGTTCAGAAAACAACAGTATTAATTCAACGCTCCGCCGCACTTTAAACTCTGAGAAGAAGAGAAGTCGATTCAAGCCTCTGAGGTCATTTTTACATCTGTTAAATCACCTTTTTAGGGTGTGTCTGTACGTCAAGAACCAAATGTTTCTGTCAAAATCTTCAGCACAGAAGCACAAATCAGAGGCCGACAGCAGCAAAATATTATATTAGAATAAAACAGGAGATAAATGTAGAATAATGTCTAAAATAACATTTAGTAATATTTGAACAGAAGTCTGTCCATCGCTTTACTTTCAACAGATGTTAGGTTACTGTCAGTCACATAATCCGGTGAGAGTAAGGATGAGGAAGAGGAGGGTCTACAGATCACAAACCTGTGAACAGAAACACGGTGAAGACGGGTCTGTGACCTCAGAGGGTTGAAGATCGGATCAGATCGATTCTGAACGAAGATGATTTGATGACTGACTGAAACATTAGATTTTGTTTGAATCCGACTGTAAAAAAAACTGAAACGTTGAACCAAACCTTCGAACTGTGAGGCGTTCAATGATCAGCTGCTATTTTTGTTCTTTTTGATGCTTTTCTATATTTTTGTATTGTATTTCTTTAACAGAAAAGATGTGTTGACTTTGTTTTTAACATTTCATATCAAACTGTTTGAAGTCTTATTTTTGTATGAATCGGTCTTAAAGAGGTTCTATTCAACCTGTCGCTTCAGTTCTACCCATTTTAATACATTAAAGTCTATTATAAATCAATGAGTTTGATTTAAATGATACTTTTTTAAACTCAGAGCTAAATGAACAAATCATATTCTAATTGTCTTTAAATGTATCGATTTTATTTTTTACTGAAAATGTCAATTAAGGTAGTTTTTTTTGTTGAGTTTATGAACGTGTCATTAAATCAAATTTGAGCTAACAGTTTTTTAAGTGTGCAGTTATTCATTATGATGAAGCAGCTGTTTATCAATAAACAGGTCAATTTATATGAATTTTAAGTGAGTATATAGGTAAGCATCAGCTGGGAGCTCATCACTTCTACAGAATCATCAGATTTTAATCAAATTGATCAATTCTGATCAGTTTTCAGACTCAAATAATTTCAGATTAGATAAGTAGTTTTTATAGCAGAGTTAAATGTTTTATGTTTACAAACTCACTTTACTATTATTACTATTATTACGGCTACTTTATGTTTTGATGATTTAACAAACAGAATCAATCAAAACAATGCTGAAGTGACTTTTTAAGTTCTGGTTCTTTTATCAACAATTCACCAATAATTTTGTTTTTAATCATATATTGGTGTGTTGACTGAGGGATCAATATGACATGTTTGTTTATTCTCTTAATATTTAAACATCTGTTTTTAACCCTCTGAGGTCATTTTTACATCTTAAAGCCACCTTTTTAAGATTCTTACATCCAACATTAATATTAAAGTTTTTATATCAATATTTACAATCTGTTTTCTGAAGACGTTGCTCGTGGAAACAGATCAAAACACACCTTTACTCCTGAGGACCAATAGTTCTGGTTCATGAATGGGTTTATTACCAAAGTCAGTGGAATATCAGAATAAAATAGGAAAATGTAGAATAAATGTCTAAAATAACATTTTTCATTCTAGTTTTGAATAGATTCACATTTCTACGATGTTTTATAACAAAGATTTTTATAGAAACGTGATGTCACACTGACCTCAGAGGGTTAATTTTTGCCTTAACCCTTAAAAAAAAAAAAAAAAAAAAAAAAAGCTTAACTAAAAATATGACATTTCCTGTGTCAGTAACAAGAATCTGCAAGTGAATGTGAAATAAAGTACACAATCAGCTAATGATCAACTGATCAATAACAGATAATCAATCCTGTCAGTGTTTTTTTAAACTGTTTACTTTTTTTTTTTTAAATCTATGCAAACGTGTTTATTTGTGTTGACGATCGCATGATGTATTGATAGAGAACAGAGGCTCTCAGCTGAATGGAGAAAATTAGAAAGATGTTTTTGAGAAAAATAAAAATTTTACTTAAATTTCAACATTGTTTGCCTTATCTTTTCATATCAAATCAGATTTTTACACGTAGAAACACGACAGAAACACGACTCACCTCCTGTCCTCCATCACGTGTCCATCAGGTGAAACTTGAGGTCATCGATGACATTAGTAACAGACTGTTGTTCACAGACTCACCAGCAGGAGGCAGCGTTGCTCCATCAGGCCAACCTTTTTTCCCTCTATTTCAACATCCATCCATACTTCTTCAAACAAAAATACGCACAATAAATGCAAAAGACAACACATTCGTTAAAAGGAAATGTTTAAGGCTTTACATATATCTATCTTCTATTAATTGTTAATTTATATTT
>CM075184.1:5051593-5189093 GCA_037577475.1 Chaunax sp. Z400
AGATCCTGAAGGAGGATATCAGGTCATCAGTCTGTGAGCAGAAACTCAACAACTGGATCATGAAGACAATGATCCCAACATCAGAGTAAGTCCAGCTCTGATTGGCTAAAAAGGAATCAAATAACATTCTGGAGTGTCCTTGTTGAAGTCTGGACCTGACCCCCATTGAGATGCTGTGGTGGGACCTGAACAGATCAGTTCATGCAGTTCATGGTGAAACTAGATATTAAGATCAGGAGGGAGATGACCCTTTAACACTGGTGACTTAACTATTTGATCATCTTTTTACCTCATTAAATAAAATCATTTAGAACCTGTATTGTGTTTATTCAGGTTTTCTTTGTTTTATATTAAATTGAGTTTGAAGATCAAACACAGTTTAGTCTGAGAAGAAACCAGGAGGGTCCAATACTTTTTACACAGCTCTGTATGTTAAAGAGTCATGGTGTCAAAGGATTTCTCAAATCTACTTATTCTCACACTGCAGATTTTTGTCCAAACATTTAGTAATTTAATAATTGGATAACCAGAGATGTCCTGTTTTCTGAAACCGTACTGATCAGTCATTAATGTCTACTTCTCAGTAAAATGATCTCATCTTTCAATAAAAGTAGTTTTTCCAGGATCTTTGAGAAAAGAAAGAAACAGGACTCATTTGTGTCGATCAGTTTTGTACAGTAAATAAAACTGCTCATTTTAACTGTTTGGAAATGATAAGGTACAGCTTTGCGTTGCTGGTTTTGCGATGCCTTTACTGGTCTGGACTGGTACCTGTACATGTGCAGGTTGAGTGGTCCCAGGAGGCTGGATGAAGAGGGTCCAGATGTTGTGGGGTCAGAGGTCACCGCTCCTCGTTTAAATGGGTTTGAGTGATCGAAGACAGAGACGGCGATGGACGCCCGCGTTCTGGCACCTAAACGCAGACACATTTATCATTAGTTGATTATTCGATCAATAATCAATCAATAGAAATAAGCAGCTGTGTGTCATCATTGATCCTCTGCTCATAAGTCTAATTAAAGTGATTCAGTCAGATGAGCAGGTTTTTGTCTGAGGCCTTGAACGCAGCAGGACACTTCAACACCTTCACACTGAAATTATGACCAAAAAGCAAATAAATCATTTCTGTGTCGTGTGGCAGCCTGGTTGTGTTTAGCCTAGGGAGAGAGCTAATTACTCCAGGTGTTTTGTGTTGAGAACTGATTGCTCTCTCTCCCTCATATGTGGGAGTGTGATGGACCTGGAAGCGCTGCCGTTTTGAGTCTGGCCGAGAGGCTGCATGCTGAAGCCGGCCTGGAAAGAGTCTAAGGAGACTGGAGACACGAGGGGTGCGTCTGGGACTGGCGCTGTGTTCCAGTTTTGGTTATGGTTGTTATTGAAGCTGAGAAGCTGTTTGTGTTTACGTTTATTTTGGTGTTAATGTTACGATTAAAACCCTGTTCCTAACGTCATCATCGCTGCTGTCTCATTGAGAGAACGCACAAAGAGTGGTAGCAAGAGAGTCGACTGCTACATGTTGTTACCAAACTCTGTGCTTTAATAAGGTCCAGAACAAAGCTGTGATTAGTTTGACGGCTGTCTGATAAACTGCTGACTCTTGTATTTCTGACCAATCATTGAACGTCTCTGCTGTCTGGAGGAATCATACGTTACCTCGATTCTTCATGATGTAGTGAACAGCTCTGTCACTGATGGCCGCGTCGCTCGGCTGGATGTCCAGAAAAGGTTTGTTGCCCACTCCCATCGACACCATCTCCTTTAAACGCATCTCTAAACACACACACACACAGGAGGTGATGAAGAGGTCTCAGGTGATGATCACACTCTTCCTCTCCCATTACTACCTTTGTTCCTGGTGGCCTGGGTCCACAGGATTCGGGCGATGTCGGCAGTCCAGGCGTGTTTGACGTCCGCTGTGGCAGCTTGAAGGATGAAGGTCTGGTTCTTGGACGTCCTCCTTCTGAACCAGATCTCGAAGCGCAAGCCGTTGTCTCCCGTGGACTCAGTCAGTCCCACATCAGCCGTCTGAAGGACAAAGCAGAGCTGAGTGTGGTCCAGGTTTGACCTGTGGGGTGTAATGTCTGGTTCTTTACCTTGAAGGAGTGTTTGTAAATGAAGACATCCAGCCCGCCCTCCATCTTCTTGGGTTTACTGAAGAGAATGAGATCCTCAAACAGGAAGATGTGACGCTGAGATTTCCTCCTCCCAGTCCAGACAGTGAACTCGTCCTGCCGGATCAGCTGACCTTGCTCCTTCAGGTTCACCTGGATGGAGGGAGTGATGATGAGGGAGTGATGATGAGGATGTGATGATGAGGATGTGATGAGGGATGATGAAGTGTAAACTTACATCACAGTCTCTGATGGCGTCCATCGCCAGCAGGTCGTTGCCGTGGCGAAGCTGGAACTTGACCATGTCAGTGGCGGTCTGCAGCGCAGCAAGCTCCGCCTCCTGAGCTGCACCCACCTCCTTCATGAGGTCAGTGAGCAGCAGAGCATATTTACTCATCCTCTGGATCGGTTTCAACAGGTAGGACGACAGGTCCATCTTATCTCCCAGCTCCACTTGCTTCTTCTAGAGTGGGGGGGGGGGGGGGGGGGGGATCAGATGATGTTAATCTGTCATAATAATGTGTGACTGTGTCACCAGAGGTGTGAGGCAGGTTCAACAAAACAGGATATGTTCACGTTATCAGGCTTCACTAAACCTGACAGCCTCAACTCTGAGGTGCCATCCCAGCTACTCTCATCAGAGAGGCGGCCCTTAGATTATCTGACCAATCACAAACCAACCAGTTTACTGGCAGCAGATGGACAGATTTAGCCATCGATCCTGCCTCACTAACATCGATCCTGCCTCACTAACCATAGATCCAGCCTCACTAACCATAGATCCAGCCTCACTAACCATAGATCCAGCCTCACTAACATCGATCCTGCCTCACTAACCATAGATCCAGCCTAGTGTGACCAGATCCCAACGAACTAAAGAGGGGCAAAGAGTAAATTTGTGTAGGACACATGACCAATGTTGAGAAGTAGCCTAAAAATTGATATAATGTTCATCTAACTTAAAAAATAAACACACACAATACATTACGCAGGTGACAGGTTAGGTTATTATTATCGTATCATTAAATTTCACAGTACTTATTGTATTGTCTGATAGTCTGCTTGTACTCCTATTTCTATCCCACTAACTCTTTAAAGTAGTTGTTTTTTATTTTTTATTTTAACAGTGAATCTGACTAAACTAAGCACAATAAAACAGGACAGGTTGCTGACGTAGGGATCTATTCTTTGAAGTATTCTACTGGTGTTTTAAAAAGGTGTAGATCATGTGGGTGTTTAAAAGTGAGGGCGAGCCCATAGTATAACCAAAAAAGACAAGTAACACATTTAGATTCAGGTCTGATCCTACCTATATTTTCTCCAACAACAGCTATTAACACATAACTTGACTAATACAACCATATACTAAAGAAAAGCAGCAGCATTATTCACATTAAGTCTAAATATTCATCCTCCTATCCCAAATTAAACGACTGCATTTCATAAAAATCACTGACCACAGATCCTGCCTCACTAGCCAAAGATCCTGCCTCACTAGCCAAAGATCCTGCCTCACTAGCCATCGATCCTGCCTCACTAGCCATCGATCCTGCCTCACTAGCCATCGATCCTGCCTCACACCTCAGACCTGGGCTCAGACTAACTCCTGAGGAGACAGCTGAGGTTCTTACCCTGAAGAAGGAGGTCCCGTGGTTGGCCAGCAGGGCGTCAGACTTTGGTTTGTTCTTGCTGTAGAGAGCGTACAGACTGAACTGCTCCTGCTGTTAGACACAAGTCACATACAGATCAAATCATTATTGATCATCATTACTGATTACATGACAACATGTGGAGCTGCAGTAACAGGACACACTCAGCTGTTTTCTGCTGCTATCATGCTGTCTCTATAAGATTCTATTTTCATTTCTTCTTCCTGTATTTGTCTTCTCTGAACATGAACCATTTTAAACGTCTGACATGAGACCAAACATGAACTTTTAACTGGTTCTGATTTTCCTGTTTGGTGAAAACCTTCAGAAAATCAAATCAAAGTGTTTAGAGGCTGAAAAAAATCATCAGTATATATCTCTGTGTAGTACATACAGTATCTCTGTGTACTATATCTCTCTGTAGTATATATGTCTACGCTATGTTACAGTACCAGTTCAACATACTGTCAGCTTGTACTGATACTGACAGTAATAATGAGGAATTGTAGCTGCTGTACAGCCATGAGTCAAAACCGGGAACTTTGAGGAGGAAGAGGAAGGAGTAAGAGGAAAAAGACGGATAAGAAATACAGGAGGGTTTAACTGTCTGGACCAAAGTTATCACTAAGCTTTAAGGTCGTGTCTCTAATTCACTCAGGTCTGTAGAAATAAGCTCCGATCACTCATCTCTACAGACGCTTCAGAAACACCGTGGAGAAGCAGGACAGAAGGAGGACAGAAGGAGGAGATGAAGAAGGACGAGAGAGAATCTAAGAGTCTGACAGAATGAAATAAAATAATAACTTTTTTTTTTATTGTATTTGCAGAGTGAGTGCTGATGACCTTCACAGTAAATGTTTCATGCTCTGTTTGGGAGATAGAGTCTGCTCTTCAAATCAAACATAGATCAAGATGTTTTTAATAAAATGTGTGACTGTGTGTTCGTCCTACGTGTCTGAGGAAGCAATGCGGCACTCTGAGCGGATGTTTCCAGCTCGCCTCCAGCTCCTTTAGGAAGAACTGACTGTGGAAGTCCAGAAGTTTCTCCAGGTTCCCAAAGACGACGGAGCGTTTCCCCCTCAGGTCCTGAGGAAGGTCGACCCGGTCCATCTCAGGGAAGTAGTGAAGGATGATGTAACGCAGAGAGCGGACGTACTCCCTCTCCGTGGTCACCATCTCCTCCACGATGTGACGCAGCTTACTGCAGAGATACGGCACATCAAGATACATCAGCTACAGTCCATCCCATAACTCCTCATCATCACAGGGTCACTTTAACCGTGTCCTCACTCATCTCTTCTGCTGCACTGATCACTGATTCCTTTCACTCTGGAATCACAACAGGCTGTTTCCTTTGTCCTCCAGCAGGGAGCGATCTTAAACTGTACTGACGCATCAGTAAACTGTTACTGTTCTCTTTGAGTGATGGAAGAAGTGTTCAGATCCTTTACTGAAGGAAAGCTGGAAAGTTCTGTATTCAAACTTTGAGTAAAATTACCTTAGAATCCATCAAGTGTACTTGAATCAGACATAAAAGTATTAATAAAGCTCAGCCTCTTCAACAGACTCCGAACGATCAGCATAGCTGTGAATTTTTTTTCATCATATTCTTATGATACGACTGGAATCTGTTGGATCTGATGTTGTGTAACCATCTTACAAATTATCTCGGCAGTAGAGTATAATCTGTTCAATTTAATGTGTGTTAGCAAAGGTAAGCCACAGGGTTCTACTCTAGCCACATGTAATGAATTCTGGTCACAACACTATTGGATCCAGCTGGCTCCACCTTCTGGATCAGTACCCACCTTCCCCTGGGCCGGGAGATTCCTGCCTGGCTGCCACTGGTTCTGGGGGTGCTGGGTGTCCCAGGGCTGCTTGGCCCCTGTCCTGCCCAGCCATGAGGACCCGTCCTGGGGCAGAGTGTGTGGTCGGCCGCCTCAGTGCTGCTGACTTCCAGCCCGCGAATGAACACACCCGTGTTTCCTCTGCAAACTGGTTCACAGAGGGTGCGGTGACATGGTCCGTAGTACCGTGACACTTCAGGTGTGGAGGGACAGTCGAAGCTCTGAGTCTTCCTGAGCTGCTGCCGTCTGCTGGAGGAAAAGAAAGAGGAGAAGGAGGAAGAGGAGGAGGAGGAGTTGAGGCGGGAAAGGCCCGGATTAGAGGAGTAGATATCCCCCTGGTCCGATGGCTCCTCTGAGGAGGTGCTGTGGAGCAAATGCTGGAGACGTGGGGTGTGCTGGTAGCTGAGAGGGGTGGAAGTGATGGGGAGCTGTGAGGAAGAGGAGCTACGAAGAG
The DNA here is from genome assembly GCA_037577475.1 of Chaunax sp. Z400. Taxonomy (NCBI): domain Eukaryota; kingdom Metazoa; phylum Chordata; class Actinopteri; order Lophiiformes; family Chaunacidae; genus Chaunax; species Chaunax sp. Z400. The sequence goes on from CM075184.1 coordinate 5,057,655, forward strand.
GTGAGGAGGTGTCTTTCTCAGGGGGGCAGGAGAAGGACGAGGTCTTGTGGACACCCCAGAGTCCTGACAGCATTTTCCTGGAGGAGGCGGAGCTCCAGCTGAGGGCAGAGTCGGAGCGTTTTCTGTGGGTGGAGTCTCTCGTTCTGAGTGCGGCCTCCATCTTCCTGTCAAACATCTTCTTAGTCTCCTGACACTTTGACCAGGCAAAGCTCCACTGATGGAGGCCTCGCTCGCCCCGCAACTCACATGCCACCTCCTTCATCTCCTGGAAACGAGCGTCTGGAATTGGTGGGTGCTGGCGATGGTAGTCCTCCAGGCAGTCAATCACAGCCTGGCAGTTGTCTGGCAGCGTACACTCTTCCATACTGACACCAGCTAGGTGACGCAAACCCTCCAATGCCCAGCCATAGGCCTGCAGAAAGACAGAGTTAGCAAATTTCAGATTACTATCTTTAATGATTATTTCATCTCTGAAGGAGCTTTGGGTCATTTCTAAATGCTGGACATTAAACATAAACCTGTTTGTGATTCTCATTGGTTCAGCAGTTTATTAAGATTGGTAGAGAATTGACCAATTAATCTGCTCAGATTTGACGTTTTCAAACTACAGATATCAGAACTCAGCTTCCATCATGGCCAATGGTTGCACAGCTTCCACCAGTCAGCTTCTGAACTGGGATTACTGGCTTTGAGGGAGAACAATAGATAATAAAGCTGCAAGCAGCGTTGAATGGGCCCTCGCACCCTGGCACCCATTGGGACATGTGTCCAACGTGTGTTGGATTTTAATCCAACATGTCAAGTGTGGGTTGAAGAAAGTGAAAGTGATCCAGAACCCACATCTGGACCCGGATCCACCTCAACATTTAATCAACTCTTCCTTGGACCCAGATCCACCTCTACATGGAATTTAATCTGAATCTGTTGACGAGCTTTAGAGACATCCAGAGGACAAACAAACAGGCAAACATGGGTGATCACATGACCAACTCTGATTGGTGGAGGTATGAGGGACATGCAGCATAGCTGAGCTGCTATATATACTACAGGTGACTGTACGTCACAAACTGGTGGAATGAATCTTACACACACATTTGTACACTTTTAACTGACGTTGACAAACTGAATTCTGATTTTTTTTTAATGTTTTTAATCATTTTTGTTTGTGTGTGTTGTCCAAATATGTGGAAAATTGTTTTTATACACTTTCATGTCAATAAAGAAAAAAATGAAAGAGAGAGAGAGAGAGAGAGGAGAGAGGGAGGGAGGAGGTGAGGGAATGACATCATCCTCAACATTGCTAGTAAAAGAAAAGCTTGAAAGTGTGTGTGCATGTCTGTGCGTGTATGTATGTGCGTGTATGTGTGTGTGTGAGTGTTTAGTGGTTATGTGGTATTTCTCTGTCAGAGACTCATTCAATCCATCAGTGAAGGAAAGTAGGAGGCCTCTTCTTTCATTTATACCACTCACACACACAGAACAAGGTCATGTCCTCAGATGAGGACTTTCCCACACTTCACTGCATAACATGAAAATGAGAGAATAGAAAACATGATAACACAGAACATGAGGGATCCCCGCCATGAGTGCTTTTCATTGAACAAAGTTATTCTTGTTAATTTCATATGAGATAAATTTTTCAATTTTCAAATTAAAAACATAAACAAAATGCTTAGAAGTCCCTAAATTTCAAAAGACACCTTAATGGGAGATGTATACATAAAGTTTAGTGAGAACATATATAAACAGTTTTTGAGTTATGGCCTAGAAACCATCATCTGAGACAAACCCCTCTGACACAATGAGTCTAAATTTAATACAAATGAATAAAAACTCCTCAATAGCAAAAGGCACCACTTCAGTATTAGTTGTTGAATGTACAAAGTTTATTTTGATAAATGATGAATAAATGAGATCTGGTCCAGAAATGAAACATGACGGACAGACGGAAACAGTTCCCATATCGCCCTTCTCTCTTCATTAATGGTGGGGGGGATAATACAACAGGTCTGGACTCATTTACTTGTCTGGGATTTTTTTTTCAATAATAGAATCAGAGATTAGTGAACCCTCCATGACTGAAGTCAGACTCTCTGAGGCTACGTTCACATCACCAGGCTATAGAGACTAAATTCTGATTTTTTTCCCTTAATGTGACACAAATCTGATTTTTAGGGCTGTGTGAAGACAAAAATCAGGTGTGAGTCTCTTTCATATGTGGTCACATTCATGGTCATGTGACCTGAATGAGAAGTCAGATCAGAACTCATGTGTGTTTCTACATATAAACATGTTCTGAGGGCTGACATCATCATCCAGCACCGAAACCAAACCAGGGGAGAGATGATGACAACAATGCAGATGGTCAGCTGATCACCATCAGCTGATCACCATCAGCTGGTGATCAGCTGACCAAGTGTTTACCATCCTCTAGAGCTAAATGACATCATACATTCACTACTAGCGTCCATCCGATTTGAACACCATGAGTCGTCTCACTAATAATATATAATAATAATATAATAATAATAATAATAATAACTCGTTTGTTATTGTTGGTGATCAGATGACTCGTGTAAAAATGTATCAATGATCAAATGTCTGCTGATTGGAGGACAGATGTGTTCACATTAGAGCTGACATCCCTGTGACCCGTATCACAGGGATTATGGGCCATCAACAGAACCGGAGCTGATCTGAGAACAGAGGCTTGTGAACGTAGCCTGAAGCTGCGATCAAACAGAGTCATCATATATCCTACAGACACAAACACAACGAACATCACATTTTTACTCCGCATTCAGTCTGACTGTCAAACAATGAAACCATCTGGACCGTCACAACCACACACACACACACACTTCTACAGTAGGCCACTGGGTCAGCTGTGTGTATGCGTGTGTGTGTGTGTGTGTGTGTGTGTCGGTTCAGTGCTCTTCAAACTGATTAGCTGCCTGATGTGTCCTGATCACTGCAGCTGCTGATTCCCACACTCACTATGTATTTGCATCTCTCTTCCTGAGAGCCGTACTGGTGTATAATACATATCCTAGAAAATATCCAGTACTGCAGACTCACCAGAGGAATGGAGGATCTGTACTCATGAATCTGTGTGAATATGTGATCTCACTAGCTGGGTTTACATGAACACTGTTCTTCATTCTGACTGAAATCATTACAATTGAAGGCTTCATCTCAACTGTTTAACATGAGTTGTGATCTAGTATGATCTGGTGTTTACATGAGATGTGATCTAATAGATCTGGTTTTTACATGAGATGTGATCTAGTATGATCTGGTGTTTACATGAGTTGTGATCTAATACGATCTGGTGTTTACATGAGTTGTGATCTAATATGATCTGGTGTTTACACGAGTTGTGATCTAATACGATCTGGTTTTTACACGAGTTGTGATCTAGTATTAACCAGATGTTTACATGAGTTGTGATCTAATACGATCTGGTGTTTACATGAGTTGTGATCTAATACGATCTGGTGTTTACATGAGTTGTGATCTAATATGATCTGGTGTTTACACGAGTTGTGATCTAGTATTAACCAGATGTTTACATGAGTTGTGATCTAATAGGATCTGATGTTTACATGAGTTGTGATCTAATACGATCTGGTGTTTACATGAGTTGTGATCTAATACGATCTGGTGTTTACACGAGTTGTGATCTAGTATTAACCAGATGTTTACATGAGTTGTGATCTAATAGGATCTGATGTTTACATGAGTTGTGATCTTGTATGATCTGGTGTTTACATGAGTTGTGATCCAATACGAATGTGATCCAAGAACTCTACCAGTAGATATTCTGTTCCACCGTTTACATGGAACGGTTGTTCTTCTGATTGGTTTAACAAAAGTTTTATACTACCCCTCTGCAACACAATGACATTTCATTCTATTTGGGCGTTTTTATTCTGAATGAGCTTTTAAACTGATTTTAATTGTAATAAAGAGGTCCATGTAAACCCAGCTAGTGTTCTTCTTCATGGAGCCAATTGTTCTCATTAGTTTGTATCATATTTAGTCACATGATCCTGTTTTTAGTCCAGTTTTAAAAGTTTATTGTGTCAAAGAAAACCGTCAGGGAACTAACCAGTTCAACCAGTTAGCAGAAAGTAGGACTAATGGATGGATGGATCTGTCTATGTGCTGAAGAGAAGAGAAGAGAAGAGAAGAGAAGAGAAGAGAAGAGAAGAGAAGAGAAGAGAAGAGCTTACCTTTCGACTCCAATTAAAATAACGTGGTTGTTATTGTGCTGTCGAGACAGAAGAAGAAGAAGAGGGGGGGGGGGAGGAGGAGGAGGAGGAGGAGGAGGAGTGGGGGCTGCTGACCAGGACCAGACAGTTTTTGGGGACAGTGGCCCTGCAGGACTCCAGGCTTGGACCCAGTCAACCAAAGAGGGGGGGAATGGGGGAGGGAGGACAAAACCCTCCAAACCCAGATGAAAGGAGTAGGGGGAGGGGTCCTTGAGAAGAGGAGGAGTGGCCCTACTTCAAACAGAGCAACATATTTACTGGAAGAGAAGCTCCCTGTTTGAACCTTCTTCTGGGTTTATCTGTTCAGTTTCTGTCAGCTGCTGACAGATTCCACTGTCGTCCAATCATATCTCATAGAATGAGTCATGTGATGTCCACACTGACTGTGAGACACATCAAGGAAAGTTATCACAGTATTTACTGTCCAACACAAACTGTTCTCCTCTATCTGACCTCACAGGAGGTTCTCTGAGAACACCAGAACCACTTCTATAAGCAGCAGGAGGATGACAACAAATCAGCTGAGCCTCAAAGCAACCACGAATAATCACATCACAAACTACACTACAGTCTACAGCTGGAGTCTACGCATTCAAACCAATAAACCTTTATTTAAAAATGGAGCTGAGGCAGGCCTTGACATTAAGCTTTTGAAGATACTGGCCACTGTGGCCAGTAAAATGTGAAATTCATTGGCCACAACCCAGCGCGCCGCAGGCGTGCAGCAGGATTGCACACGCCACTGGGAAAAAGGACATTTATTTTTTTAGTATACCCTTTCGTGCATTCTGATGCACTTTCAGCCTGAAATCAGAACTTCTTTTCATCTGAAAAAAAGTACAAAAATTTACCTACACTTGGTCATTTTTGCTCAAATAAACTTTGCAGGTTGACCTGAAGCGCTCGACATCGACACTTGTCCCGGGAAATCTTTTGTTAAACACTGGTCCGCTGATCAAACATGAATGTTTTACCTCTGTAGGCATGATATGTTTCTTTTACAGGTAATTTTCTTCATATTTTCTTCATCCTGCCTGTAGTCTAGATGAGTTCTGTGTTTTGTAGCAGCTGGTGTGGGCTCTTAATTTAATTTTTCCTTTTGGTTATGGTGAATATAATCAAGTACTAGTGCTTGACATTATTGAGTAACATTTGACCAGGAGTATCTATACTTTCACTCAAGTAATGGAGTTGGGTACTTTGTCCACCACTGCCCTTTACACAGCACATACCTGCAACTCTGAGCTGCTTCTCCCTGTCTCACCCTCCCTGTCTCACGTTCTCTGTCTCACCCTCCCTGTCTCACCCTCCCTGTCTCGAAGCCTCTCCACCTCATCTGATCGCTGATATGAAATTATGACACAAACAAGGTAAAGAACAATGCTGGGAAAGCTGGAGCCATATTGAAATCATGTTGGTTGTATTATTACTAGTGTACTTTATTTTTTATTCAAACTGTATTCTTCTCATCATGTACACTTCTTTTATTATCAACTAATCAAAAACACCTGGCCCTTCATACAGCATATAACCTACCTGCAACTCTGTGCTGCTCCTGTTTCTCCCTGTCTCACCCTCTCTGTCTCACCCTCTGTGTTGAAGCAGCTCCATCTCATCTCTCCTCTGATATGAAAGCAATTGAGTTATGATCATATTGAGCCATTGGTCTGTGAGTCTAACATTTAACTATTGCAGATAGAGAGTCTGCTTGTCATACATGGCTGATGGAAAATGCTGCAATTTAAAGTGGACTTCGTGTTCATGTTATACAGAATGTTCCACATTAAATATTAAGTTAACAGTCCGACGTGTGTTTGTGTAATGAAAACAAATACGGCAGACATCGTACAAGACCAAAGCCAAGAAAAAGTTAAGAATTTGCAGGTTTTTGACAGCGTACAAGCGATAAATACGATATTAGGCATTTATTTTGGTCACTGGCCGAGCGGGCCATCGAATAATAAATATGTACTGGCCATAAGTGGCCCGCCTATCGTAAAACGAGTCTCCGGACCAGCGGACCAGTGTTAATGTCGAGCGCTGTGAGGTCTCAACGTGTCCACAGAACCCAAGTCTGACAGCTGAATGTGATGAGAATGATGCAGCAGAAAGGTGACGTTGGAGGTTCTAACATTTTCAGTGGACACAGGATATGAGTAGCATCGTTAAACTCAGCAGCATGGTGTTAGCATTGACAAGCTACATTTCTCCAATCGGCCGTGGCTAAGGAGGTAGAGCGATCGTTCACGGAACCAAAGGTCGGTGGTTCGATCCCCAGCCCCCGCAAGTCGACAAGTTGAAGTATCCCTGAGCAAAGATACTGAACCCAAGTTTGCTCCCTGGGTGCCGCAATGTAGCGGCAGCCCACTGCTCCTCAGGGATGGGTCAAATGCAGAGAAAGAATTTCCCCCTGTGGGATGAATACAGTATCTAAAAATTAAAAATGAAACAAAACCCAGCAGAGATTTCTGCTACGCTCTGAAATAAAACTGCTAAGGATCAGTAACTGACGTCGCCGGCATACACACACGTATGACGATGACATCATCCTTACGCTGACGATTACAATGTCTGTGCTGCAGAATACAAACACACTATGGAGCTAGAACAGTGAAGCTAAGCTAGGTGGCTCAGTCTGAGGCTCCAGAGCAGACCTCTGGTCCAGAGGAGAACCATCAAAGCTCTCCTCTCCAGGCCTGAGAGGACTGTCACTGAAAATCATCAAATTACAAAAAATACAAATTTGTATATCTGGGTTTGATTTGTCAGTGGACCTCTATTTCATGACAAATACTTGTTTGAGTGCCAAAAGTCAGTCAGTAGCTCCTTCTCTGTTGACGGGACTGTTGCTCCTTCATCGCTCCTCTCCATTCTGTATAAAAGATACCGAGGCATAAAGGGGGGTCATTACTGATCCTCCTCTGAGCCAGCAGCAGGGGGGGGGGGGGGGGAACAGCCCCGAATCAACGTCTGTATAAATGGGTGAGACGGCGAGGTGGCAGGACAGGATAGGAGAGTGTTACGTGTGCACTAAACACCACTCCTCGTCAACCTGCAGTAATACTTTTACACAGAGATCAAGCAGTACAGCTGCAACAAGGACCCTGCTCTACCCCAACACAGGAGCATCTAGTGTGGCGCTGTCCAGCAGCAGCAGCGCTTTTTAACAACATTCAGCATCCCTGTTACATGGCGGTTGATCTCATCCTCTGTAAGGAGGGTAAGGAGCTCCTGGACCTCACCCTGTCTCCCCAATCTGCAGACAATTTCTTCTTCACCCCCCCCCCTTCCTGTCCTGCCACCTCACCGGCTCACTCCTTTAATACAGAGGTTGATTCAGTGCTGTTACTGACCCACAATACACTTTTGGAACTTTTATACATAATGGAGAGGTGGACTAAAGTCAGAGATGACCAAAGCAACAGGAAGAGCTAAAGACGACAAAGACCGACTCACTTGGACTGTAACAGCACCAAAAAGTTGCACTTGAACACACCACAAAGATTTTGTAAGTATTGTAACTGTAGCATATGAAGCAGTAACCTAACAAACAAATGAGGTGAATTTAAAAAAACTTTGAAATAAACTGAATGCTGGTTCATTGAGTCTATACATTAATCCAAGATGGCTGACAGCGATGTGGTCACACTAGGTAAACAGCCAGAATGAGACAAATACAGTCAGTCATTAACACTGTCAGAAGTTCATCACCATAACTCAGCTCAGAACCACAGTTCCATCAATATGACATCAACTCAGCATCAACCTGTGATTCCCAACCTGGGGGCTGGGACTCAACACTGGGGTCGCCAGATCAATGAGAGGGGTCAGGAGACATCTATGACACACAACTGAAGCTGAACCAACAGACCCTCCAACAGCCTCTTAAAGGTCCAATCAGTCCTCATTAAACCAAAGTTTGAATATCATCAACATGGAAAACTTCACAGCTGCAGCCAGTCAAAGAAGCTAACGTCTGCTAGCTCGCTTAGATCCTGTTAAAGTTTCTGCTGCAGGAAAACACAGTGAGGGGGGGGGGCAAACTGACGCGAACTAACATCAGACGCTTGAATAACTCCAACAAACACACACAGACACGCACTAACTACACAAATGTACACCATTAAAGCTGCACTACACAACACAATTACAGAGTGTGTGTTTGAAAAATGTGTGTATCGTACCTCAGTGTGTTCTGGTGAAGAGCGGCAGTCGGACTGAAGGAAGCAGAGAGGCAGCTCGACCACACACACACACACACACACACACTGCCCCCCCCCAAAAAAAACTCATTCACAGGCTGAATGGCAGATGGGCGGTCCCAGGAGGAGGGGGAAAGGGGGGTCGCCACAGCAACAAAGACTTTGTGAAAGAAGTGAAAGGAGGAAGGAGGGAAAACTTGGCACTGGAGTGTTACCTGGACTACACACGAACACACACACACACACACACACACACAGAGGATGAGTGTCTAATGTTAGTGAGGATGAGTGTGATGCAGATCTTCATCATGGAGCTGATCCTCATTAACATACTGAGTGTTGACAGGAGTCCTGGTTTGATCAGGCTCAATCATCATCGTCATCATCAGGAGGTGGAGCGGTCGTCCCCTTACAGGAGGGTCGGTGGTTCGATCCCTGTCCCCTGCAGTCTACATGTCTAAGTGTCCTTGAGAGAGATACCGAACCCTAACAATTGATCCGTTGGTGTGTGAGAGATTGTGTGTTTGGTTATTGATCCTGATTAAATTTAAATAAAGTGTTACAGTAAACAGCTTCTAACAAATACAAAAAGTTAACTCCCCCTCCACCGCTAGGTAGCTACCGATACTACGAACAAATGGACATTTACAGGAAATCATTGCTGCGTAACAATTTCGAGCGAATTCGCAAATGACAGCAGAGTATCAAAAACTTCCTGTTCTTTCAGGGAGGGGCTACGTGAGAAACATCATTGTCATGCCAAACCAATCAGAGGCAGAGTAGGGCGGGTCATGACATCACTGTGGTAGGGTTCACTAATTTGTGTCCTGCAGTGTTGGCACTAGTCCCCCATTGTGGGTGTTTTTTGGCCGAGTGCGTGTGTTGAATCAGTCAGAGAAAATGCTCTGATTGGTTGTTCAGCTAAAAGCGAATCAGTGCATGAGAAGAGAAACGAACAGAAGGCTCGAATCATTTTCATCGATGATTCCACAGCAGGAATACTTCACATCTGGAATAAAATCTAAAAGCATCAGTGGTTGGAGAGAGTGGTGTGAAAACACTGACATCATAACAACGGTCTGTGTAACTGCAGGTCTTCTGGTCTCTTGACTACCACCCCCTGCTGGTCTGGGGACTTATTCCCTCTCACCAGGAGCAGAACGTACGAGCTGGTTGGCTGTCGGCTGGAGTCTTAGTGGTGGAAGTGTTTGGTCCTGTCAGAGGAGACGTGAGGCGTTTTTGTCCCATGTAAACACCTGATCCAGATCTGTGATCATTCTTTGTTGCTGCACACAGATTATCAGAAACAACACAACTAAAACAGTGTTGAGACAGTGTGTGATCTGAAGATGGAGCAGATGAAACAACCTCGGTACAGCGTCAGTCATCATCATCATCATCATCATAATCGTCTTCCTCCTCTGAGTAGATTTATCGTGAGACGAGGTCAGTGTCCCTCAGCCTCACTGTGATGGTTGACTAAAGCTCTCCTCTTCTTTGTTGGTATCATACTGAACCAACAGTTCCTACCCTGGACCCACATATGGAGACTCAGTCTGAAGTCTCTGTCGGTCCAGCTGTCTCACACTGGAACCATTCAATTCAATCCAGACGACAGAACACATCAAAGACAGACACACTCACACCTCCTACAGTACCGGGACAAAGACCTCCACCCCCAGTCCACTATACTAAACAATATTGACACTCTCTCCCCCCTCCTCACCCACCTCCCTTCTGGCCTCAATACAAGCTGTCACTTTCATTGCACAAGGACGGTACAAGGAGGAGGAGGAGATTTGTCAGAGCTTTGACAGATAGAAGAAACTGGACCTAGTAGTAGTAGTATGACAGAATACAACAAGTCTTAACGTAGACTTCAGCTGAAGATGATGATCATGTGTCTCATGTTCAAATCATATAAACACACAGATTGTTACTAGTTCAGTAGTCCTGCAAACACATAGAAAAAATACATCAAAATGTGCTGAGTGATTGGAAGGGACCAGTGATCAATGAGCAGGTGTGTGCGACATCTTTTTGTAACGATTCACAAAACTGTTTTCACAAAAATCATAAAAAACTGAAGAATTGTCTCACAAGAAATAAAGTTAAACCATCCTGACCAGAGGTCAGCCCCGCCCCTCTTTGGGGCCATGTTGCTTCACAATACCTTAACATAGAAACATGATTAAAAGTTGAAACTGGTCACCAGACTTGGGACTTTACTGGGCTAAATGGACATTTTGATATTTAGACTGGTTTTCATGAAATCCCAATTTAGGTTTTGGGTCATTTTGGCTGCTTTCAGATTTTAATTATGGGTGTGTATTGCAGGAATGTTGACAGAGTCTGTGACATTATCGTTAGAGTGAGTGACATCATCGTTAGAGTGGGTGACATCATCATTAGAGTGGAGGGGAGCTGGAAAATAGTCTAAAAATCTTCTCTTTAAATTGTTCTCACTCCCTCAGTTTTTACTCCACATCCATAATGTTGACATGAAAATGTAGTAAAATTTGTGCTGGTTCTAGTGATGCTAATTTGGAAGCTAACAGACATACACTTATGGCTCAGGGAGGCCCCGAGCAACAGGAAGTCCAACCAACTGCCTCATCAGCTCCCATTTGAACTTTGAGCTGAAAATACTGGAGGAAAGCAGACAGTAGCAGTTTTCTCTCTGGCTGTAATGATCACATTTTTAACTTGATCCATACAAATGATAGATCTACATGTTCAGCAGCTTCTTAGGATGCTGACGGTGTCTCATTTTAACAAGACCACCTACAGGTTTAGGATAAGGCTGTCTGGTTCCAGTGGTGCTTTAGGGGCTTTCTCTCTGTCTACCTCAATGAGTCGATATTTTCAGGACCAGATACAGTAACACAGCTGATGCTGATTGGCTGATTAAACCTCCAAGATTAAAACATTTATTTTAAGAAAAATGGAAATAAATTAATTTTCAACTTCTTAAACTAATTCTTAAATATCTAGATATTATTTCCAGAATCCATCAGCCTGGGCCCATCTCTTCACAAAATATAATTGAAATCTGTGAATAACTTTGAATAAAATATTGAATATTCAATCAAATTAAATGTGAGACATGTTGGACTCGGTTAGAGACATCTACAGAGTCATTACAGCCAGACTCAGACTGCAGCAACAGCGACTCACTGAGGCGACAGGTGACGGTACCTGGTCTAAGAAGCGGTAGAGTCGGACGGCCCGCTCAATGTTCTGTCCCGTGGTCTTGACCCGCTGGGAGAAATCCTGCAGCTGAGTCCAGAAAGAGTGAACTTTGACCGCATATATGTGGAGGTCGGCTGATGACATGTCGCCCCAACGCTCCAGACTCCTCAACAGGGCCTCACCTCGAGTGCAGCGCTCCTGTGGAGGGAGAAAAAATGAAGAGTTTGTGTGTTTGTGTGTGTGTGCATGTGCGTGTGCGTGCGTGTCGTACGTATGCAGCCCGGTGGAACTCTCTGAAGTCGGCTTGTTTTTTGTTCAGGAGCTCCAGAGAATCCTCCAATTCTTCCAGACTCTTCAGACGAACCTCCCCGACCTCCTTCAGCCACGAGCTCACCTGAACACACAGGTTCACACGCTGTGAGAGACGTCTGCTCGAGGTGAATCTCAGGTAAACAAACATCTTTCATCTTAACTAGCTGATCAACGACAATCTATCAATTGATCTAATCTATCAATCAACACGACATCTACAGAGCAATGTAGGGAGAAGACAACGATGTTAGCACATGTTGCTACGGCTGCTGAATCCTTCTTGTTCAGGTGTCAGGTGGTACTGAGCATGCTCAGACTAACCTCGGTGAAGTCCTGCTCCAGGTTCCTGAACTCCACCATGAAGCGCAGCTCCTCAGTCCTGGAGTTGGACAGAGTCACCAGACGGTGCAGCAGCTCATCCACCTCCTCGTACAGAGTCGACACCGACTCCACAGCCGCACGCTCGTCTTCACTTGCACCGACACTGCGGAGCCGTGAGAGAGAGGCTCCGCCTCCCTGCTGTAACTGCACCAATCGGCTGTCTTCTAAGATGCTGCGCATCACCGCCTTGTATCTGGACAGGAGCAGCTCGGCATCCTGGGAGAGAGGAGAGGTTTGTTGTTGTTTTTTAAATTTCTGCTTCATGTTTGCAATGACTTATACTTGTGTGTGCGTTACCTGAGCTGCAGTAGGCAGAGGCGTGGACTGCAGGATGTTGATGGTTTTCTGCAGCAGCCTGATGACATTTTCACACTGACGAGTCAGCTGTTCCACTCTCTGTTAATGGCAGAGTGAGAGAATTGTGTGTGTTAACGACACACACATCAATCATATGATCTGTTAATGCAAACAATAATCATTAATCAATCAATAATGTGCTAAGTCATTTTGTCTGTTGTCTTGGTTGAAGTAAATCCCATTATAGATCTGGGTTTACTTCAGGCCCACTAATATCGAGCCAAGGCTGTAGTGTTGGCGTTAAAATGAGGTGTGGTCAGGTGTTAAAATGAGGTGTGGTCAGGTGTTAAATGAGGTGTGGTCAGGTGTTAAATGAGGTGTGATCAGGTGTTAAAATGAGGTGTTATCAGGTGTTAAAATGAGGTGTGGTCAGGTGTTAAAATGAGGTGTGGTCAGGTGTTAAAATGAGGTGTTATCAGGTGTTAAAATGAGGTGTTATCAGGTGTTAAAATGAGGTGTGGTCAGGTGTTAAAATGAGGTGTGGTCAGGTGTTAAAATGAGGTGTGGTCAGGTGTTAAAATGAGGTAAGGTCAGGTGTTAAAATGAGGTGTGGTCAGGTGTTAAAATGAGGTGTGGTCAGGTGTTAAAACGAGGTAAGGTCAGGTGTTAAAATGAGGTGTGGTCAGGTGTTAAAATGAGGTGTGGTCAGGTGTTAAAATGAGGTGTAGTCAGAAAATGAGGTGTGGTCAGGAGTTAAAATGAGCTGTGGTCAGGTGTTAAAATGAGGTGTAGTCAGGTGTTAATTGAGGTGTGGTCAGGTGTTAATTGAGGTGTGGTCAGGTGTTAATTGAGGTGTGGTCAGGTGTTAAATGAGGTGTGGTCAGGTGTTAAAATGAGGTGTGGTCAGGTGTTAAAATGAGGTGTAGTCAGGTGTTAATTGAGGTGTGGTCAGGTGTTAATTGAGGTGTGGTCAGGTGTTAAAATGAGGTGTGGTCAGGTGTTAAATGAGGTGTGGTCAGGTGATAAAATGAGGTGTGGTCAGCAGCATTGTTGGAGCATTGCTATCTAGAGGCAGCAGAAAGTGATTTGAACCATTGACCAACAAAAACCTGCTCTAAAGTCAAAGCTGCAGTATTTTTACTGCTATTTAAAGGAAGCATCAGATGAACTACATTGGCTGCACAATAGACCTATTACACACACAGGGATGTGCAGCAGCCTTCCTCCTCCTCCTCCTCAGTTTAATATGCTGACTTTGCTCATATGCAGTCAGATGGAGTTGTTGATGGGACAGAGGATCGGGAGACGGTGGAGGCAGAGGGTCCACCAGACAAGGACCACATACCTGTCCCTCAGTGAAGACCAGTGATGCTGGTTAAACAGCAAAGCTCCAGGTGAGACACACCTGGCTTTTAAAGGGAATGGGAGATGAACTCTGATTGGTTGAATTCATGTTAAAACACACCTATGAATAATCAACAGACTAAATACAACCTGTTTGAGTCTGAGCCTTACTTTGTTCGGATTATGAACCATTTAGCTCACCCTAAATTAATTATATTACATAAAGCATATAGATCAGTTAAGTGTCAATAAATCAATAATAGTCAGTGTGTGTGTGTTTTATGTGTGGGGTGCTGACCGATCTGAAGCAGAGCCAGCTGCTCTGACTGAAGCTCAAAGACCCTCCAAACTCTACGGGAAGCTGCTGGAGCTCCACCAGTTTGTGAAGAGACTTCAGGGAGCTCAACACCTCCACCTGTAGACACAGCACACAGTCAGAGAGCCTGTCCGGACCTGGTGTTAACCTCCTGATCACAGGTGAGAGGGACCAGGTGTCAGGTGTTACCTGTGTGGCTGCAGCTTTGTCCACACGAAGAGACGAGTCCTTGTTGACCAGCAGTAACACAGAGTGGATGGAGCCGGGTATTGTCTCCTGCACAGACATATCAGTACAGGTGAGAGCAGGTAAACTGTGATAGTCTTCATTTGAAATCAACCATATACACTCATTTGTGATCACAACAACAATTTATTTATCAACCCTCCATCTATTTCAAAGGACCACAACTAAAGAATTAAGACATTTAGTCTCCAAAACGACATACTCTAAGGCTGAATGTGAGCAGAACATGACAGAAAATATGGAATCAATATTAACTAGACAGCACTCAGAGTTCAGACCAGGGCAGCTCAGTCTCTCCATCATGTCACCTAAAACCACCAGTCCCCTGATAGGTTGACCCTCATCATGTGACTCCTGGACCATGAAAACCTGCCCCTAGAATCTGGATCACATTGGTATCATTATTAGTTTGGTAGTTATTCTAGAAAACTAGATTTCACTGATGGTGGTTTTCTTCAGGATCTACAGTATCTTCAGGATTTGAGATCTCTTCCATGGCACATGCCCCACCCTCTCAACCAGTTTCATGCTAATCCATCAAGCAGTTTATGTGTAACTGACAAAAATGGTCCAAAAAGCCTGATCTGCATATCCTGGATCCACCCCTGGATCCAAATCCACTCCAAAATGTAACCGAGTCTAATCTGGCCCGAGACCCATCCTTCCACCAACTTTCATAGAAATCTGTTCAGTAGTTTTTGCGTCATCGTGTTGACAAACAAACAAACAAACAAACAACCGTATAGGGTGAAAACAGAACTTCAATATGGAACTGATCAAACTAAAGATGAACATGTAAGTGGAAACAATTCTTCCACTTGGTGGAGGCTGTGCAGCCATCGGCTACTGGAGAAGCCAGTTTCCACCAATGGCACTTTTAAAACGTCCCGTCAGCACAGATTCATCAGCAGAACCAATAATAGGTCTACCTCTGGTTAGTTATATATGAGATGTCATGGAAAACAACAGGCTGATACACAGAAACAGAGGAACAAAAGTGCAACATGGATATTCTCTGAAGAACATTTTTATGTGCAGGTAGTTCAACCGACGTGTGTGCTGAAGAACATTCGTAAAAAACAGGGCTGACAACGTTAATGCCTTAATGCTCCCATTAATCAGGAAACTCAACACATTCATTTATGTTTGATAAAAATTGATCAAATCACCAAGTTTGACCCCAATTTCTTCCCATTATTCACAAATCATCAACACTAAAAGTAAAAACACTCTGATCCATAGAACCAGTTTATCCTTTCTTTATTCAAGCACACACCGATTTAATGCCCCCAAAAGTATAAATATAAAAGTACAAATAAATAGAAAAGTACAAGTAAATACTAAAAGTACAAGTAAATACTAGTATTTTTAAGTTGTGATTAATCACAGGCAATTATTGTGATAAACTGGATTAAATCTTCTATTTGATTGACACTATTTAAAAACTAGCAGATATCAAAGAGTGGATGGCAGTATTTTTAAGATTAATTTCTGATAAAAATGGGCTCCTTGTCAATGGACCCGCCTACATCAGAGTATCCAGTCATGTCACTTCCATGTTAGGAACATTCCCAGAATACAATCAATGCTGAGTTTTAGTAATAAACCATCATTCATGCTTTTATTCCCTCACAGTTTGACTACTGCACATTATGTAGCAGCTGGACTCCTAACAAACACGGAGAAAAGAGAACAACAACCAACAAATAGTGAGATTTCCAACCATCAGAGCCATGAGCCATGAGCCATCAGCCACCCCGCATTAACTTCAGTTTATAAAACATCTTAAACATCAGGCCTGGGAGGAAGAGCATGATTCCTGATTGGATGACATCACATTTCTTAGATGTAGATTTGATTCAGAATCATTTATTCCTTTGAATGGATAAATAGGGGGGCACTGTTTTCAGGCTTTGTTCCAGTAACCTTTCACTAGTGTCCTGAGTCCACTGAAATACATGAAACATCAGATAAAGAGTCTGCAGTGTTTTTATTTTAAATAGGTAATAAATGAATGATCGCTTTTAAATCTGATTTAACATTGTACTATTCTGCCCTAAAAAGGCAAAGTGCAGTATCTGCATTTTTGTGAAGTTCACTTTTTTGCCCCAGTTGAAAGTTTCTTCTCTTCAGTCTGTTGGAGTGTTGTTGTCCTACTGTCACATCTTCCAGTGACATTGGGCTATTTATTTATTTTTGATGCTTACACACCTAAACCTGTTTGTCAGTTTGGCATTTTTGCAGATACTGCACCTTAAACTTGTAGGGCAGTGTTAGACAATAACAGATGAGGAGGCGGCTCTGCTGTGTTGTTAGCAGGACGTCTCCAGCAGTGGACAGTAGCCTCTCTGCTGCACCGTTAGCTGAACGGGAGCAGAAACACAGAGTTATTCACCTTGGAGCTGGTTTAAGCTGTTTAACGGGCCCATCACACAGAAACACGTCACCAGAAATAGAATTGTTTTCCTATGGTGCAGCGACTGGAATGTACTCCTTTCTTGTGCCACGCATCACGTTTTTCTGACAGTTTTTAGTTGCATATAAAAGTTCACAGAACTTCTAGAGGCGTACCTCGATGGTGTCGTTGAAGCGGCTGTAGAGAAGAGTCTCTGTGTGATCGGGGCCCAACTCATTTAAATAATGGAGGTTATCATGATTTCTGTTGAGTGTGTTGTGATTTAAATAAACATTTACCTCTATTCCTGTTTACAGTCATTTACATGATGGGTAAAGAAATTACCAACACATATGGGAACTGACACAAAAGGATACGGTTAAATCAAACAGCTAGCTGCAGCAGAGTAACCAGTGTGAATTGTGTGGAGGAATGTGTATTTTCTCCTCTCAGTGCTCAAACTGAAATAAAGTTGATTTTATTCATACAGACTGAATTGACTCAGAGGGCTTTACATTTTTCCAGTGGAAACAACTTCCCTTTAAACAGAGAAAATGCATGGAAGGAAAATAATTCATGTTCCAGGGTGGTTTCTTCTCAGACTCACCTGTAGGGACCTGAGGGCTGAGAACAGGGCCGGAACCGGAGCAGCTATCCTGGCATCCACCAGCACCGTCAGCCCCATCGCTCGCTTCTCCTTCCTGCTGCACACATGAAGTGATGTCAGAGGAGGAACACTGACCTGAGTTTGAGCTGTGCGGCAGGTGTGGTTCATACCTGAGGCTGGAGGTGTAGTAGAGCAGCAGGTGGAGCAGCTCTGCTCCGTCACAGTCAGGGTTGGACCACACAGCGTTTGTGGTGGAGACCGTCATCAGAGCTCGACCACTCCTGTCTCTGGTTCCTGGAGAGACAGGGGAGACGCTGGTGATGCATTCACAGGCATCAGGAAATATCTTCCCATGTGCAGTATTACTATATATACTCTGTAGTACACAACTTCTTTTCTAACTCTTAAAATACAGTAGAATTGTAGTTTTGACCGTTTACTGGTGATAACACATGGGTAACTGGTCTGATCCTCTAACCTCCTCTACACGAAACCTGGTTTCCCTTTAGTCTGTTCTGGGTTTAAGGTCAGGACAGGAAGGATCTGGGTCCTCGTTTAGGTCTGTCTCAGGTTTGTGTTTCTCTCACCTGGCAAGCAGACAGCTCCAGAGCTCAGCAGCACATTGTAGAAGCTGGACTGGTGCAACTGGGAGGACAGGTTGAGCTGCAGTGGTAGTGTGTGAGCAGCTGACTGGTCCCGCTGTGGAGAGGGTGCTGGTAGTTCTGGTTCTGTTGGACTGGGACCAGTAGACAAATTGCTGAGGCCTGTAGACAGATGCCACAGTGTTTTTATCCTGTACTTGTGAGGACGCTCACCATCACTGCACCCCAACATTAAACCTGAAACATACCCTCATAGAGCTGCCTTCACTTTCCACAAGTGACCTCACCAGGGTCTCAGGGTCTCTATCTCTGTGAGGACCGCTTTGAGTCCTCACAGAGATAGGAGCACACAGTGGGCATCAGACAGGCTATATTTGTACTGCAGCTGCATTCAGAAATGATTATTTCATCTAGACACATTTTATGATTACTAATGTAAATTATTTTTATTCTGTGTGTCTGATGTTCACACTGATTATTACTTCTCTGTATGCTTTTTCATTGTGCTGTATTCCTGCAGTGTTATCAGCACATTAACAAATATATCAAAATGGGGATTGATCATGAACGGTTACATCTCTTAATAGCAGCATGCAAAATTTTTTTTTTTTGCATATATGTGAAAATTGGTCACATAACAGGTAACATAAATAGATGAGAATAGAGGTCAAACCCTGCCCCTCTTTGGGGCCATGTTGCTTCAAAATACCTTAAAACAGAAACATGATTAAAAGTTTAAATTGGTCACCAGACTTGGGACTTTATTGGACTAAATGGACATTTTGATATGTAGACTGGTTTTCATGGTTTTCATTTTAACAAGACCACCTACAGGTTTAGGATCAGGCTGTCTGGTTCCAGTGGTGCTTTAGGGGCTTTCTCTCTGTCTACCTCAATGAGTCGGCATTTTCAGGACCAGATACAGTAACACAAAGCTGATGCTGATTGGCTGATTAAACCTCCAATCAGCTTACTCCTCTGTTCCGATTGATCGATTCATGACCCTCAACAGGAAACTGGACCTACTAGTAGTAGTACCACTACTACTACTAACAATACTCAGACCCCAGAGGGTTTAAAACAAACAGTAAAGGGTAGCAATACATCATTGTAGTATTTAGTCTGCCTCAGTTGTTTTAAAAGTGGATTGGATTGGATTATCCAAAGAAGAAGAAGAAACAGCGCCATCACCTGTCTTTTATGTTGTTGCTACCACAGTGATTGAATACTGTGATACTTCCCCATAAATAGTACACAGATCATGTACTATTGGTTTCATACTCAGACTAAAAATCTTAGACTGTTTTAGCTACTGAATAGCATGTTGCTAAGTAAGTTCTGACAGAGCCAGTGGCTGGCTGGGTGTTGAGGCTAAGTGTTAGCTAACGCTAGAATAAATGCTCAGCAAACATCATCAATACAGTAAAAACAGCTGAGTTAACTCCAATAACAACTTTTTCAAACATGGTCCACTCTTCATCTTTCAGACATATTTAGTCTTGACCAGGTGTTTCCTCAGGTTATACCTGAGCATTACTTTGAGAAGTCCAGTAACTACTCCACTAAAACCAGTTCACCCACTAGCCTGCCAGCTATGCCTGCTCCTGTCAGCTCTTGGTCATGTACATCCCAACAGGAGTGTGTTAGAGTGAGAACTGAAGTGTGTGATTTTACTGAAGAGGATGTTGAGGAGGAAGGTAAAAAGGGAAGAGGAGGAGGAATCAGCCAATCAGAGGAGGAGGAGGTGATATATGAGGACAGAAAGAGTCTGATGGTTTGTGGAATGAAAAGCAGGAGGGAGAAAGAGAATGCGGAGGAGGACAGGTTTGTGTACCTTCAGTCTGAAGCTCTGTAGTTGTTCCTCCACCAACCTCCTCAGAGGGGCTCCCTTCTTTCCCCTCCTCCTTCTTCTTCTCCTCGTCTTTTTCCTGTCCACTGTTAGACTCCTCAGGTTCAGTCCATAGTAAGTCTGGATCCAACGCAGGTGTGTTGGACTCTTCAGACTGTGTTTGATGTGTGTTTTCAGAATAAGAGTCTTCAGTGTGTTTTAGTTGTGTGTTTTCAGAATAAGAGTCCTCAGGATGTGTGGGTATCCTGACTATTTCAGAATAACAGTTCTCAGGGTGTGTTTGTAGTGTGATGTTTTCAGAATAAGAGTTCCCAGTGTGTTTTTGTTGTGTGTTTTCAGAATAAGAGTCCTCAGGATGTGTGGGTATCCTGACTATTTCAGAATAACAGTCCTCAGAGTGTGTTTGTAATATGATGTTTTCAGAATAAGAGTCTTCAGTGTGTTTTTGTTGTGTGTTTTCAGAATAAGAGTCCTCAGGATGTGTGGGTATCCTGACTATTTCAGAATAACAGTCCTCAGAGTGTGTTTGTAATGTGATGTTTTCAGAATAAGAGTCCTCAGTGTGTTTTTGTTGTGTGTTTTCAGAATATGAGTCCTCAGTGTGTTGTTGTTGTGTTTTTTCAGAGTAAGAGTCCCCAGTGTATGTGGGTTGTCTGTTCATTTCAGCATAAGAGTCCTTGGAGTCTGTTTGCACTGTGTTGTCAGAATAAGAGCCCTTACATTGTGTGTGTTGTACAATATTTTCAGAATAAGAGCCCTTAGAGAATATTTGTAGCATGTTTTTTTCAGAATAAGAGTCCTTAGAGTGTGTTTGTATTGTGTTTTCAGAATAAGAGGCCTCATAGTGTGCTTGTAGTGTGATGTTTTCAGAATGAGAGTCCTCGGAGTGTGTTTGCATCGTGTCTTCAGAATATGATTCTTCAGTGTGTGTTTGCAATGTGTTTTCAGAATAAGAGTCCTCAACGTGTGTTTGCATTGTGTCTTCAGAATAAGAGTCCTTAGAGTGTATTTGTAGTGTGGTGTTTTCAGAATAATAGTCCTCAGAGTGTGTTTGTAGTGTAGTGTTTTCAGAATAAGAGTCCTCAGAGTGTGTTTGTAGTGTAGCGTTTTCAGAATAAAAGTCCTCAGAGTGTGTGGGTATTCTGTTCAATTCAGAACAAGAGTCCTTGAAATGTGTTTGGACTGCATTTTCAAAATAAGAGTCCTCAGAGTCAGTTTTCTCATCAATTTTTTCACCTCCTCTTTCTTCCTCGTCTTCTCCTCCTTCTCTCTCGTCTTTTTTCATCACTTGTCTATCCTGCCTTCTTTCTTGACTCTGCTTCACGATTATAACCTGAACCTCCTCTTCCACTTCCACCTCCTCTAACTCTTCGTATTCCTCAAATTCTTCAAACTCAGCCTTCGTCTCTTCACTTTCATCCTCCTCAGTGGTGTGTATGTGCAGCAATAAATCTTCATCCAGTCTACATTCTGAACCCTCCAGCTGTTCTTCTTCCTTCTCCTCATCAACTGAAACTACCATTCCATGCCTCCCTTTCTGCCTTTCCCCCTCCTCCCTCTCTTCCTCTGTCTCCTGTCTCTGTTCTGTGCAGTTTTCGGGGTCGGTGTTTGGCTTTAGACTCCTGCCTGAATTAGTACCTTCTTCTTGCTCCTGTGACGTCCAGCACTCCTTCTGACAGCTGAAGGTTCCCACGACTTCAGGAGGAGCAGGGGAGGAGGGGGTGAGGATGACAGGTGCACAGGAGTCCTGATTGAGGTTCTGCTTAATGAGCCTGGAGCAAAGCGCGGAGTGAGAACTGACTTCCACACAGGGCCAGGAGGAGTGTGTGGAAGTAGGTTTTGGAGTGTGTGTCATAGCTGAAGTGTTTTGAGGGGTGTGTGTGATAGCAGTTTTGGGAGTGTTTTGAGGGGTGTGTGTGATAGCAGTTTTGGGAGTGTTTTGAGGGGTGTGTGTGATAGCAGTTTTGGGAGTGTTTTGAGGGGTGTGTGTGCTGGTCCTGGCTCGGTGCTGCAGGCTAATGGACTGGGTTAAGGAGCCTTTCTGTGGGGAGAAGCGAGGCAGTGGTAGCTCGGTCAGCTCCACGTACTCGCCCTCTGAGTCCTCGTCTTCGCTGCTCGCTGCTGATTGGTCACTTTTTGTTGAGGATGGGAGCTTTACATCCTGCTTTGAGTTATCAGAATCTCTACATCCATTAATTAACCCATCTTCATCTTTAACAGGTGACGTCTTGTCCTCCTTCATGGCGGTCCGGGGCCCGCTGATGAACTGTGGGTAGACCAAGTCCTCCCAGGGGACCCTGAAGACATCTCCGTTGGCAGAGAGGAGGCAACGCTCCAGCCTTGACACTCCTCGCTGCTCCCTCTCCCTGTTGACCGAGTCCAGGAAGGCCATGCTGAAGAGGGAGCGCAAGGCTATCTTCGACACCTCCTGCTGCTCCACATGATGGCTGCCAGCTGACACACTGCAAAGGAGCAGGCGGGGGCTGCAGGAAAGAGAGGCGTTGTGTGCTCGAGAAGGAGGAGGAGCAGCAGCAGGAGGAGAAACCAGCAGGTAGAAGTCTCCTGGACGGAGGTGGTGCTGGTCCAGATGACAAAGTTGAACCACTACCTTCTCATGGATGCATAGAGGCCAGCCTTCATGACGAAACAGCAAACCACAGTACTGCAACTGAGGAGGCAGAGAGGAGGAGACAACGGGGGGAGAGACAGGAAAGGAGGAGGCAAGGAGGAGATGGGAGGAGGAGAGGAGGAGGAGATGGGAAAGGAAGAGGAGAGGAAGAAACAAGGAGGAGGAGACAGGAAAGGGGGATGAGAAGAAGAGGAGACAGGAGAGGATGAGGAAAGGAGGAGACAAGGAAGAGACAGGAAAGAGGGGTGAGGGGAGCATATAAGGAGAGGAGGAGAGACAAGGAGGAGATGGAAGGAGGAGACAGGAAAGGAGGAGGAGGAGACAAGGAGGAGATGGGAGCAGGAGACAGGAGAGGAGGAGACAAGAAGGAGACATTATGATCAGGTAAGAATAATTGTTATTCTATTGCTGTTCAGTGAGTGCAGTAGTATTACAGTAACTATAGTTTCCACAGTGCAGTAGTATTACAATAAATGTAGTTTCCACAGTGCAGTAGTATAACAGTAAGTGTAGTTTCCACAGTGCAGTAGTATTACAGTAAGTGTATTTTCCACAGTGCAGTAGTATAACAGTAAGTGTATTTTCCACAGTGCAGTAGTATAACAGTAAGTGTAGTTTCCACAGTGCAGTAGTATTACAGTAACTATATTTTCCACAGCGCAGTATTACAGTAACTATATTTTCCACAGTGCAGTAGTATTACAGTAACTATATTTTCCACAGCGCAGTATTACAGTAACTATATTTTCCACAGTGCAGTAGTATTACAGTAACTATATTTTCCACAGTGCAGTAGTATTACAGTAACTATATTTTCCACAGTGCAGTAGTATTACAGTAAGTGTATTTTCCACAGTGCAGTAGTATAACAGTAAGTGTAGTTTCCACAGTGCAGTAGTATTACAGTAACTATATTTTCCACAGCGCAGTATTACAGTAACTATATTTTCCACAGTGCAGTAGTATTACAGTAACTATATTTTCCACAGTGCAGTAGTATTACAGTAACTATAGTTTCCACAGTGCAGTAGTATTACAGTAAATGTAGTTTCCACAGTGCAGTAGTATTACAGTAACTATATTTTCCACAGTGCAGTAGTATTACAGTAACTATAGTTTCCACAGTGCAGTAGTATTACAGTAACTATATTTTCCACAGTACAGTAGTATTACAGTAAGTGTAGTTTCCACAGTGCAGTAGTATTACAGTAAGTGTAGTTTCCACAGTGCAGTAGTATTACAGTTACTGCAGTTTTAATCATCATGTCCACAGGTCAAAGACATTGTTTTCTCTCTGACGTCTGTGGGTATGGCCACATCCAGCAGCAGTCAGGTGAGTCACCTTAACCAAACATGACACGTCAGCCAATCAGCATGTGGTGTTTAACAGGCAAGATCAGACACAACCAGAGAGAAAGGGTGAAATTCTCTTCATCTGGGGTTGGGTCATATGACAAGAGAAAAGTATGTATCCTCTACAGACTGGACAGTAGCCTTTACAGACTGGACAGTAGCCTCTAGAGACTGGAAGGCAGCATCTAGAGACTGGACAGTAGCCTTTACAGACTGGACAGTAGCCTCTAGAGACTGGACGGCAGCCTCTACAGACTGGACAGTAAGCCTTCAGACTGGACGGTAGCTTACAGACTGGATGGTACCCTATTCAGACTGGACGGTAGCCTACAGAGACTGAATGACAGACTCTAGAGACTAGAAGGCAGCCTCTACAGAATGGACGGCAGCCTCTACAGACTGGACGGCAGCCTCTACAGACTGGAAGGCAGCCTCTACAGACTGGACGGTAGCCTCTACAGACTGGACGGTAGCCTCTTTAGACTTGATGGTAGCCTACAGAGACTGGACGACAGACTCTAGAGACTGGACGGTAGACTACAGACTGGACGACAGACTCTTTAGACTGGACAGTAGCCTACAGACTGGACAGTAGCCTCTAGAGACTGGAGAGTAGACTCTAGAGACTGGACGGCAGCCTCTACAGACTGGACAGTAAGCCTTCAGACTGGACGGTAGCTTACAGACTGGATGGTACCCTCTTCAGACTGGATGGTACCCTCTTCAGACTGGACGGTAGCCTACAGAGACTGGACGACAGACTCTAGAGACTGGACGGCAGCCTCTACAGACTGGACAGTAGCCTCTACAGACTGGAAGGCAGCCTCTTTAGACTTGATGGTAGCCTACAGAGACTGGACGACAGACTTTAGAGACTGGACGGTAGCCTACAAACTGGACGATAGACTCGACAGACTGGACGGTAGCCTACAGACTGGACGATAGACTCTACAGACTGGACGGTAGCCTGCAGACTTGACGGTAGCCTAAAGACTGGACGGTAGCATCTGCAAACAGGACATTTGCCACTAAAGACTGGACAGTAACCACACAGAAGGTTAGGCCCTAGTCTGTGAGATTAAATTGATTTTCCTCAAGACAGGACACTCGACACCACAATCTGACGTATCCAGGGATACTCACACACGCATCTTGTTGGAGGTTCACCAAGAATTGTTTTGCAGGCAACAGGAAGTGGATTAGGTATCGAAGACCGTCTCCTCTGTAGCAGTTCTCCACCACATTGAGGACCTGACAGAGGACAGTTGGGGATGTGGCCTGGAACGGTGGGTAGAGCGCAGACAGAGCAGTCTGAATGCACCGGTCCAAAGATTCAGAGTCCTGAGAGGATAAAGACCATGGTCAGACTTTTAGCTAGTTTAGCTAGCACATCAGCCATTTTTTACATTTAGCCTGCAAAGGTAACATGGCTATTTGTATTTTCAACTTCAAATAATCAATACCCTGACAACCAAACAGTATTAGGGCCGTGTATTGGTAAGAATCAAGTGTATCACTATTTTCTTACAACCCTAAAGAGAACTACCTACACATAAATCTGGCAACTCTGTTTGAATATTATTATAACAGTGAATTAAGTTAGCTAGTACTTCACAATATCAGAACAATTTTAATTCAGATTTTTGTCCATCGCCTCAACTAGCTCTAACTGCAGCTACAAAACACGCCTGTTACACTATCCATTGTGGAACTGGTTCAGGGTTAGAGATCTCAGTGGGAGAGTTGTATTGAAGACTTCCATATGATGATGTGCCTGGGCTGATGTTACATGGACTGTTATGTTGATCTAATGGAGAGGGACATGAGTTACATCCTTGGTGGTGGTAATGATGGTCCTGAAAAAAGATAACGCTGGCTCTGGGCTGGTTTAGGTGAAGGTTTTGTTAGTCCATGGTTGAACAGTAAAAGCTGAACAATACCAGCAAAAGTCAACCAGGGTAGAAGTGATGGCATGTGAGCGTTTACTGGATATGAAGCTGCTAGTTTTAACACCACCACACCCTTCATCACATTCCAATCATACAATGAACTGAGTCATCGAAACGCTTCCACACAATGTTTAAAATGATTCCTTCAGACCACCAACAGACTCAGAGCTGCTCTGTGTTAGATGAAGACGGTCCACTGACACGGGTCCCTCCACCAGACCCACAGACCTGTACCACAGAACACTCAGAGTGCTGCAGCCTCCTCTGCTATTATTAATCTCTATCCATGTTGGTGCACTCAGTCAGCTGTTATCTGTGTGTACGCCGGTCTCAGACACAGTCTACATGCCTCTTGTGAGCACGTGTTTGTTCTTTGAGTGCACAAACACACGTTCTACATTTCTGGCTAACCGCCGAGGGTGCGCCCGCCAGGCCCTGTAGACATGGCTGGGAGGCCTCGTCTGCAGTGAAAACAGGAACGGGACTGTAACTGAATCTACTGGTGTGGAGGTAATGGAGACTGGTCAGGTAAAAATATCAGCCAGCACAGATGGTCTGGCTCCAACCGACCCTCTGAGTGTATGATGACACACATTTAAAAGCTGACGTTGTAGTTCTGTGTATGTTTTTCTATCAACACATGACAATAAGAGTCCATCTTTCCCTCCTCATCCTGATCTTTAACATAACAGCTCAAATCACCAGTTTAAACCACACTGACTGACAGACGCTCCTCACTGCCTACTTCAAAATATCGCACTGTGAATAACTGAGGACGTTGAAAATGAAGTTTTCACACCCAGAATTATGGATAAATTGCCGATCATCATAATTCACAGACTTTGACCTGCAAGTTATTTGTGGCATTCAATAGAAGACACTTCAAATGAAGAGGTCTGTCCATCAGTCATGTCTGACAAACAATAACTTTAAGTCATCTGAGGAGGAAATATCCTCCCCGAATCCACCTAACCATCCTCCAATTGCTTCATCAGTATGCGACACATCCTCCATTCCTCATATAGACTATGGAGAAGATGATCAACCTTCAGTCACCTTAAAATCATCTCTATATGGAAAACTCAGAATAAGATTTGTAGAAAAATCTGAATATTAAAGCGTGAAATAACTTATCATGGTTAATGTGTGTAGAGGTTGAAGCTAGAATGTTACGTTTGTGAGATCTGCTCCTGTGAAAATATGACGACAGATGGACAGAATGAACATACAGGGTTGGCGCCTATTTTTTCCGACATATTTTACCAGTTATCCGCCATATATACTGACTTCCTAGATCGTATACATTGAGGAAAATGCATGCATCGCCATTTTCTCTTCCTGCTTTGCATTTGCAAAACAAAAGTTGTTTCTCTTCACCAAAAGACAAAATTATAAAGTAAAAATGCAATGGAGGTCTGTTATGACCTGTTATGTCCATAGATGGATATATGCTTAGAGATTTTGACTGTCTCTTAGAGGAAATAGTGTTACAAGAATGCTCTAAAGCCTTTGTGAATAGCTCAGTGCGCAGTCTGTGTACTTGTCTTAGTGTGTAGATGGTGAGAGATGGAGGGAGAGAGAGTCGGATGAATGGAGACGCAGACTGGGTGCATGTCCCGCAAATGAAGCTGGTGAACGGAGCAGGTAGCTGTAGGGCAGCAAATGTACAGTTTTGTCACATTGTCAATAAAGCAACGAGTCTCCAAGAACCCAGCAAAGTGCTGTTCTTGTTCCACCACCGCTGCAACTCAAGTGAAAGGGGGTTAACCCCGAAGTAGCAACACTTTGGCCCTGGAGCAGAGATAAACAAATTAGAAATCTAAACCCTATATAAATACAGGATTCATACTATTTTTCAGAAAAAAATCCCGGACTATTCCTTGACTTTTCCATGACAAATTTAAGAAATTGCCTGACCAAAAACATCACCATGAAACAATGAAAAACAGTCCATTTTAAAGCCTTCCCAAAACCTAATAAATCATCCATATGGCTGTTATTCAAAATATTGGCCCTTATATTAGATATATTGTAAAATCTATTTTTTGATTTTTTTGATAAAGGACCATGACTTTTCATACATTTTACAAAATGACCAGTATTATGGATGCATATTATTTTTCAATCTTGTCCCAGCTAGTGTGAACCCTGAAATATGACTGAAAAGTATTGAATGACTGTTGTAGATTCATCTACATATTTTTTAAATCTTTTGTAAAGATTCTCAGTTTATATTGATTATAAGTGCTGGATTTGTCAGTGCAATTTTATTTAAATAATTTTTATTATTTAATAGAATTAATAATTGTATAATTTAGATTTTGAAAGATCAATGAATAATAAATATTCTGTATCTCATGATATCATTTTTCTGATAAAGGTTCATTCATAAATGGAGATTATATTCAATTTTTGCCCTTCAGAATGCACCAGATGTCACCAAATCACAGCAACATTTTTACATTTTGTGGGGGAGCATGCCCCCGGACCCCCCTAGTGGGAGCGCTCCTATGGTGCTGCTTAACTCGCACCTATGCCACTCAAAATAGGGCACCAAAGGCACCCAACTAGATGCCATTGCCGACTACATTTTTTGACTCAAAAACTTGTGGACAAACCTGAACATATAGGCTCTATATCCCTCGTCATTTTCATGTTGGGGGTGTAAAAATACAGGAATTTTCACCGGACTAAATATTATAGCATAATTAGTGAAAAATTAATCATTTTACAACTTTTTAGTAGCTTTAAATGAAGAGGGTTGTCCATCAGTCACACCTGATAAATTATACTTCTATAAAGGAAAAACATAAACCACTGCAATCACTTATAAATCACTTATAGCATCACTGCAAAGACAAAGCGACCACACCTTCATTCAGTTTTCCACAGGTGAATTCAATCCAGCAAGTACAGCAATATTATGCCTCTGTGAACGTCTGTGTGTGAGAGATCCATCCCATAGTCTCAGAGTCCGGTTAGTTTCCAGTTCACTGCCACAAGAAGAAAGTTCGCTCTGGGTTTGAACGGTGAGAAAACACACGTGTGCTTATTATTCCTCCTCCTGACACCAGAGACAACCAGACAGCACTGTCAGTTTCCAGGCTATGTCAAAATATAATCCTGTAGCTAGGGAAGTGACAGCCGTGATCATGTGACACCTACCGCAGGGTTGAGCTCATTACCGCCATAACCGCTATTTCTTTTGCTGGTGAAAGCTACAGGAGTCTATATGGTGTGTTATATATGTAGCAGGAGCTCATTTTAGCCTGGAAGGTCAAGCTCACTTAGGCATGCTTGTGTCTGGTCACCTTCCTTATAAGGAAGACGCCAGCAGCCCCACATATTTTGCCTGTTGGGGGTGTGGGTGGTGGTGATGTAGACAATAAGGAGAGATGAAGCAAAGGCATGGATGATTTTCAGTGGGCTGCAACATGGATGCCAGCTGCTGTAAAACCCTGAAGAAGATTTTAAATAGAACCACAGACGCTGCTTAACGACACCATGATGCGGCGAGCATTTAAAGATACTAACGCAGACAACAGTCGTACCTGTCGACCTCTGCAGAGCCTGTTCAACGACCTCGTTTCAATGATGGATCTGTTATTCCAGAGGAGGTGTGTGTGGTTTACTCCCTCTCCTACCAATCCCTCCTCACTCGTACTTTTAATGAGTATCTTCACCGACTCTTACTACAAAGGAGGTGTGTTTGATGAGAAGTAGATGACGAGGACGGTGACAGAGGAAAACATTCTCAGCTGAAAATGAGCCAGCAGCAGGGGGGTGATTTTCAGATTACTGGTTGAATTACTCCTATTGACAGTGATGGATGTTATTCGTTGAAATGAATATTGTAGAAATCGTTCATATGGTTTCCTGACCTTTGAGTGATCCCGTCTGTCAACAGGTGACAGGAAGAACCTCTGGATCATCTGATTGGAGGCTCTGATAGAGAACCAATGATTTATACCATTCAGTTTGAACTGATTGTCATTGGACGGACACTGAATGACGATGCAAGTCAATCAGGGAACAGACAGCTGCTGGTGTCATGTTCAGTCAAGGCAATTCAGCCTTTTACAGTATGAACACAAAGCCTTGTGGGTAACATCTGCCTCTCTGATGAATGAAGACAAGCGTTCTCTGACATTTCCTTAAATCTTTCCCAGCTTTATGCTAATCGTCAACTTATTTTTTTAGTCAAATCCATTTGACTTTAGTGAAACACCTGTCGTCTTCTCGCTCGTCTGTGGTAAGTTCAACATACCAAACTAAAAACTGTCCAAGTGTCCTCAATTAAGGAACATAGTAGTTTGTTTTACTGGTAGTTTCATAGCTCATATTCATCAGTTCACCATGTTACACTATTTTAGTAGTAGCCTATCCCAGCTGACTTTGGGCAGGAGGCGGGGTTCACCCTGGACAAGTCACCAGTTCATCACAGGACCACATAGAAAGACAAACAAACATTCACACTCACATTCACACCTACAGTCAATTTACAGTCACCAGTTCACCTCTACTGCATGTTTGTGGTGGAGGGAGGAAGCTGGAGAACCTGGAGAGAACCCACACAGACACGGGGAGAACATGCAAACTCCACACAGAAAAGTCCCAGGCCCACAGTGGGATTTGAACCCAGGACCTTCTTGGTGTGAGGCAACAGCACTACCCACTGCGCCACCGTATTTATCTTACACACACAAAAATACAAATTAATTCTTATGACCTAATTGCTGAAACTACCGGAGGTCAGAATAATTAAGATGATGAAAAGTTAAACAGATAAATTACAAGTAACAGTTTAATGAGTTTACTTTGGCCTTTGGGATCCCAGACCTCACATCTGTCTACAACAGTAAAGCTAATTAGAGAGGTTTCCGTGTTCTAAGTTGTTGACTGAACCACCATCATCATCATCATCATCATCATCAAAATCATCATCATTATCACCACCACCATCATCTGACCACCACGCACTGCAGCAGTAAACCGGTTAAGGCTCATTTACGCTCTACGTTAAAGATGGATACAGAGACGGACGGAGCCCTCTGTTCGTCTTCTGCCTTCATTCTGTACGTATTTGTTTTCAGAGAGCTTACGGATACGGACGAGACACCGAGCAATGCCAACGGAAATGGTTGGGGGCAGTGTAGCTACAATTAAAGCTAGGCATGACAAATGTGTACGGAAACAACGCAGAAGAAATCATTATTATATCAGCCTTTCAAAGTCAGTCGACCTGTAATCTGTAGTAAATAAACCAGCTGACTGCAGGATAAACGACTGATTAGCTGGTAGCTAACAAGCTGCAACATGGATGTAAATCAGTTGGGCTGAATGACATGTAATAAATATTATACTGATAAGTTTTGATAGCTATTTTAATATGGGTCGCATTTTTAGTGGGAATGGTCATTTTTGCCTTTATTTTCAATGAAAAATAAAACTAGACATCACTCAGACAGGAAGGCAGCTCAGTTTTGATCCGGGTCACCACCACAATCTAACAGACTGTTCCTTGGGTCACACCCAACCTCTTAAAAACAAAATCTGTTCAGAACTAACACCAACAAACAAACAAACTAATACCAGTGAAAACATTGCCTCCTTGGTGTAGGTCATAAAAATAGAACTTTGATGCAGACGGTACCAATCAAATGTTCCTGTATGTCTGGAGATGAATTGGAGGCATGTTTTATTTATGTTTGTTTGTTTCGATGCGTTTAAAAAAAATCACAGCCTCTTTGAGTCACATTTGGTCAAACTACAATTTAGATAATACTTCCATTAACTGTAGAGCGTTGCACACATGATGACTTAGCTGGCAGCAGACAGCCAGCATTCTCCTGCAGTCTGAATGTTCTGGATGTAACCCAGCTGGGCAGGACTCACACACAACAACTGGCAGCCAAATGTAGCACTGAAGCCAATATTAGCAGCAGGATATCAGATGACACCCGTCCAGGGAGGATCTACTGCTGATGACCCATCACAGATCAAACTGTTGACACATGCCAAGACAGAACTTCCTTAGGCTCAATGAACTTCACAAACTGTGAAACGAGAATAAATACGAACACAAACTATTTTACAGAAAAGAAATCTGTCGCCATCAAGGCTCATCAACTTTTAAAGTCATTAACTACAACGATTTATAGACTCGTCACTCTTCTACAGCTCCTACAGCTGTGTGGACTGGACTACAGAACTGGACTACAGAACTGTTGAGTCAATCCATCGAGTCACGATGGGCGAGACGAGACTCAAAGGCTCAACAGCTTTTCAGCATATTAAATAGACAGAAACACTCAAACTAGACTAGTAGTGCTCCAACCCCCTGAGAATCATCAGGCACCACCAGACCACTAAGGGGCTCTGGATCAAGAGAGCAGATCCTTGGAAGGCTGCTGGGACACAAGTCAGGTTCTGATCCACTCAGCCTGGGTTGATCAGAGTCACCTGGGTGAACAGAAACACCAGATGACCCCCAGGTGACATCACTGATGATGACATCACTGATGAAATGCGTCCCAGTGCATCTGTAGGACGAGCCTTTCATTGTGGGACGTTTCTGGTCATCACTCTTTGGATAGTTTGTAGCCCCTGATCAATAACAGTGTGTGGGGTGTGGGGTCGGACTGCAGGCGTGTCTCTCCTCTGCTCTGTCTGTTGTTGATGTATGAAGAGCTGCACGTTGTATGTATGTATGTTGACCTGACAACATAGTGACACCTTCCTGCAGCGTTGTGTAGAGGTCCAGGTGTTTTTATTTGTCCTCTAACCTTTGTGGAACAATCCGTAAACAACCTTTTATTTGTCTGATTCACTGCTTTGTTGTCTCTAACGCCGCTCCCTCTCTTCTGTCACTATGTAATCAACCTGCTACTGAATCCTATCTGTAAACATGAAAAATAATATTTGTTCCCGCCCCATTAATCTGACTGAAAACATGACCTGGAGGAAATAAAGGTTCAAATAAAAACACACAAGAAATGTTAATCCAACTGTAGAAATGACTGAACTGTGAGGATTAGAGTATTCAGGCTGCAGCTTTGCCTCACTTTAGAGAGGGTGAGGAGGGGTGAGGAGGAGGCACACTGAAGCAGGGTGAGTGAGGTTCCCATGGGAGGCTGAGAGAGGCCACCCACTCTGAGGCCCTGCTAAATAATAATTTCATTATCTCCAGACTTCTGCAATAAAACATTTAAATTCTACGTTTATTAGGATTTACGTTTCATTTAGCTCAAGTTCTTCAGAATAATGCTCACGTATGACATCACTGATAACACAAGCAGACGATTATAGGAAGGTCAAAGGTCAGATCAGTGGATTTTAAGTTGCTGCTGAGCTTTCAGACAGAGCAGAGATTTAGTTTCAGTGTCGGTGAATAACAACTGTTACAAAAGTTAGATGTGTGTAATTTTAAACATGATTTTGTCAGCTGGGTTTACAACTGTTTAACAAAATTGTTGCCATAGAAACAAGCAGTAAACAAAGTGTCCCGGCGTCGTCTCGTTCCTAAACGTTCAAACTGTGCTGACACCAGCAGAGAAAAGAGGATGAGGATATTTACTTATTTTAGTTCAGACGTGAGGAAATAGTCTGGATTTCAGACAAAACACGTGTTGATCAGGAAACGGCACAAACTGAATCAGCGATATCAGCGACTCAGTTTCAACAGTTTTAGGCTGAAAACAAACAAAACAGTGAGGTAAAAAGTGTAATAATACATCATTTCCTCAAGTCTGCTAACCACTAGGCTAATTTATGCTCTGTGATATGCTATCAAATGAAGCAAATAAATGAGACTAGCACGAACAGTGCTTTGTCCACAAACGTTGACATATTTTATAGCTGATACTTTATTACGTATTCTGCTTGTTGAACTGAATAGAATGAAACCAAATCCACCAAATTAAGGTGTAGATCTGGATCAGGATCCAAATCCAGGAATATTTATATACTTTCTTTAACGTTGCTAGACATTCTTCAAGAATTTGACTGATTGTACCAAAACTAGACCTGGGACATGAATCAATATAATAGCATATTGAGATAAAACATCTCTACAAAGAGGTAACGTGTGTTTATTCATGGTGCTTGATGGTGACCTTAAATTCATCTATGGCAGCGTCTGGCTTCCTTCCCATACAACAGAAGCAGAGGATCATGGGTACTGTAGTATTCAGAGCTGTCTACTAAAGCCAACAGTGACATTCAGGAGATCAACAAACAACTAGTGGTTAAAGTAGAGACCAGAATTATGTTAGAGGTGTCAGACACCTGTCAGCCAATCAGAGAGCCGGAGTTTCTGACGCTCCAGTAGAATGAAACAGTTTGAACATAAAATAACTCATTGTTAGTGTGTTGTATCTGAGACAGAGGTCATTGTTAATCATCCAGACTGGAGCCTTAAAGATTAACCAATCCAATCTCTCAGGTTCTGCTGGTTTTAATCAATAGTCAATGGCAGCCTCTCTCTCCCCGGAGGGCAATGATTCATTCATCCAACTGTTCAGCCGACTGCTTGATGGAAAAACCAGTTCTTGCTGGGTGTGGAGGAGGAGTGAATAACAGGTCAGAGACTAGCTGCAGTCAGACAGGAGCAGCAGACTGCAGGTAAACATCCTCTTATAAGATGTGTTATTCAAATATCTGGCTGATTAACTTTAACAACCAGACCTAGAGGGGTCATGACCCGTTTATTAACCAATCATGGTGACATGAGAAGGGAGGGGAGGTGGGCTAAAAGGCGAGGGACCCACTGGAGACATGACCTTTGACCCACACAAGGGAACACAGTGACAGGCCAGCTGTCCTAAATATCAAAACTTCAGCTGAACAGGAGCAGAGAACAACAGATTTAAACAGAACGTGATCAATCCACTGATTGGTCAACAGACTCAACCAAGGTGAGATGGGACTGTCAGTGAACGGCTGTTGACTGTTTTCTGCACAGAACAACAGACAAATAATCACAGACATTCAGTGTCAGATTTATGATTCGGGATTTATTTTACAAAGACGCTGCAGATCATGGCTGGATTCAAACAGATCTGATCACACTGCAGCCGATGAAACGACATCATGGTTAGCTTCTGGGCAACAAACAGGAAGTCTCTACATGTAGCGTTCACAGATATGTAACGTTAGTAACGTTACATTGTATAGGACATAGCTGACCCCAAGAGTTAACTTCTATAGTGTCCAGTATGTCAGACTGTTGCTGCCGCTAACGTTAGCTTAGCTTGTTTCTAGATTAGGATTCATCGTTCATGAGGTTTTTACAGACCGCTCAATTATCCACAGAGATCCCCTCCTCTGCAGAACAAACAGACCCACTGACTAAAACCAGTAAAACTACTAAGTAAACCAGTTTAATGTTAAAAATCTCTCTAACACAGCAGACGCAGGACGTCTGGGGGGCTGTTAGCTACAGCTAACGTTAGCTCAGCTAGTTTCTCTGATAACTTCAGATCCAGACGTCCGACAACTAAAATCCTTCATCAGGTGAAAAGATACAGCGTTAGCTAAAGATCTAAAAAGTGACCTGACAAACAGAACGTAGTCGTCTGCAATTTCTTTAGAAATGTTTTACTGTCCATCCAGCCGTCCCACTGCCGCTGATGATGGAACACTCTGAGCTTACTTTGTTTCAAGCTTCTGAGGCTCAACACAACTGAGTTACAGACATGATGGAGACAAAGACACTCTTAAGGCCGACATGGGGTTGTACCACAGTAGATTTCCGCAAATAGATTTCTCCAGGAGAAATGTGATTGGTGGATTGGATGTCAGTGCTTCTCTGTGCTGACAGCTGAATTAACACACGATCAAACATCACCTGACATGACTGAGTTTCACAGCACTCATTATCAGATGACCTTGGGTGAAATACGTCAGGAAGAGTTCTGACCTCACAGATCACACAAAGGATTAAGAAGACAGACAACCTCTGTTTTCTTAATTATCATGACTCCTATGAGTTCCACAGGTAACACGAGTCCTGTGTGAACGTCTCAGGAAGCTCCACTGGCGTTATCACATCTTCATTCTAACATTTCCTCGTAATGAATCAGCTCCGTTCTCATTCTGAGGCTCGTCCCCATGTGTTTTTCTCCTTACCTACCTGCCGTAGCTTGTTTAAAGACGCGATGATGCTCTCCCCGCAGGGATCAAAGTTTCATGTGTCAGATCTTATCTCACTCAACGAATGACAAGAAGGAATGAGAGGTAAAAACGACAGGAAGGGCAGGCCTTTACTCTGAAAGTCCCAGCAGTAAGAGCTGAGGTGTGAGACAGCGAACCAGGCTGCAACGTTTCCACTGTTGGAGGTGTGACACTCCTAAACAGGCGTGTTACTGTCTGAACACACTGGGAGCCGTTTTCACAGGATCTCCTGGTGGTTAGAGAACAGAGGAAAAAACGCTATTTGAGTCTGAACGCAGACTGAAACATATCGCTTAGTGTGAACATGGTGTCTGTTA
Organism: Chaunax sp. Z400; assembly: GCA_037577475.1. Classification (NCBI taxonomy): domain Eukaryota; kingdom Metazoa; phylum Chordata; class Actinopteri; order Lophiiformes; family Chaunacidae; genus Chaunax; species Chaunax sp. Z400. The sequence continues at coordinate 5,094,093 of CM075184.1, forward strand.
AAGCATTTAGCCTGACTGCAGGTTTCAAGCTTGTTGTTTCTTGCCTCCTCTCATGTGTTTTCACTCATTCATCCATTCATTGAGGAGCCCAAAGACACGAGGCGCCACACAGCTGAGATTGATAGCGCAGAGCGATGACATTGACATACAGAGTTTCTAAAACGGGAGATTAGATTTGAGTGTTTCTCGGAGCCGACAGAGACTCCGGTTTCTAATTCTGCTCCATAAGCTGAGGCCAGCTGTGCAGAGGAGGCAAACACAGAACTCCAGACTCCAAGGCCCCTCCACAGTCCTTTGTAGTAATAAAGAGGTGACGGTCCTTCTGGGACCTGCTGTGATTTAAGCTTCTATTCAACCACTGAGAGGCTCAGAAAGACAACCATCACTCCATAAGAGAAGAGACAAAGGTAAAAATCTCCTCCTGGAAAGAGAAGAAGTGAGGTGTCAGCCTGAGTACCTGCCATTGTTGGAGGAAGATGGTTCCAGTTTGAAAGAAATGTGGGGACAAAGTGTTACTAAAGGAGGAAACAAGTGCTTTATGTTTACGGACATTACTTCCACATATGATTATTATGGCTGAGGTCAAACAAATTCCCAGAGTTGCCGTTTAAATATCGATCATAAAATGCTCCATTGAAATACTTTTCCTCATCAGTGACATCCATGTTGTCTATTTGTTCAATGATCTGCACCTCAAGTTAAATCCTGCTTTACATGAAGGATGTGATTCTTCCTCCACCACTGGTGCTAACATGCTTTAGTTATAGAACATGTAATAGTTACACAATATCTTTATCATAACATTTCTGTTAATTCTTTACGGTCAACCTGGTTCTCCAAAGCCGCCTGCGGATACAGATCAACCAACGGTCACACGATCATTGGGAAAGAGACTTCAGATCCCTCATCTAAACAAGCCAAAGGACTGAATTAAGTTATACTTTAATGCCAATGTCATGATGCCCACAACAGGAGATCTACAGCTCTGTATTTATTTCATTTATTTTCCACACACTTCCACTTAAATAACAGTTTCATGATTCCAGTCTAGGATCTTCTGTGGACCTGGACCTTTGTCCATCTTCTTCAGGTGTTTAGGAGAATGTTGCAACGCTGTTTTAGTGTGAAGCTCCGGAAATGTTTGTGGACTAAGAAACTTCACTCGACTTTCTAATGGCATGAGAAGATAACGACTGAATTTTAATTTTGATTCAACGAACGAGCTGGCCCTGTTTAAATGATATTATTCTATGATACAGACTCTTGTCATCTGCTCATATTCAACATTGGTGAATTAATCGAATGGATGGTTTACTTGTTCTTAACGGTACTAACAGCTGATTTTCTGAACATTTTTATTCCTTACTCAGGCATTTTTTAACTAATAACAAAAACAAAATTTTTTGTGTTATAAGAAGGGTTAAGTTTTAACCTGTTGTGTTTTCGTATGCAGAATCTGGGTCATTGCTGTTATACTTTACCTTCAGTGACATACAGTATATATTCTATATCGTCAAGTTGAAAACACAAACGTGTTGGCAGATGAATCCAGAGTAATTAATGGATCGTTTAATACCCCCAGCATGTGAAGCAGGTGTCACCTCACACTGAAGTAGGTCATGAATTTAATGGTCCGGGGGGGGGGCGTCTTCTTTAAAGGGGTGTTAAATTCACGTGACGAAGGGTGTTTTCCCAGATGGTGGTGGTGTTTCAGCTTTCAGGCAGGCCGGAGCAGGAAAATGAGTGTAAAGATGAATCTTCCGAATCAGCAGGAACACTGCCTCATTAGCTGGGTTTACATAGACACTGTTCTTCATTCTGATTAAAATCATTACGATTGAAGGCTTCGTCTCAACTGTTTACATGAGTTGTGATCCAATACAATCTGGTGTTTACATGAGTTGTGATCCAATACGATCTGGTGTTTACATGAGTTGTGATCTAAAACGATCTGGTGTTTACATGAGTTGTGATCCAATACGATCTGGTGTTTACATGAGTTGTGATCTAAAACGATCTGGTGTTTACGTGAGTTGTGATCTAAAATGATCTGGTGTTTACGTGAGTTGTGATCTAAAACGATCTGGTGTTTACGTGAGTTGTGATCTAAAACGATCTGGTGTTTACGTGAGTTGTGATCTAAAACGATCTGGTGTTTACGTGAGTTGTGATCTAAAACGATCTGGTGTTTACCTGAGTTGTGATCTAAAACGATCTGGTGTTTACTTGAGTTGTGATCTAAAACGATCTGGTGTTTACGTGAGTTGTGATCTAAAACGATCTGGTGTTTCCGTGAGTTGTGATCTCATACAATCTGGTGTTTACATGAGTTGTGATCTAAAACGATCTGGTGTTTACATGAGTTGTGATCTAAAACGATCTGGTGTTTACGTGAGTTGTGATCTTAAACGATCTGGTGTTTACATGCACCACCACATTTAATCAGAACAGCTGTGTAACATGTGCCGAAGTGATAGAAGTGACGTATGTTTTGCGCGTTTTACCAGAAGATGGATGTCAATCGTGCGATCAGTGCAATTGTTGCTGTTATTGTGGCTCTTTTAATAAAGCCGCAGCATGATAATAACGTAGACTTACTCATACTGGAAGCAATGAAAGAGAGACGGCAGCACAAGAAAAGAAACTCTCTGCTGTTTTTACTTCTGCTTTAAAGCCTCCATCTTGTAAATACGTCCTGACTGACAGAGCAGACAGAACTCTACCAGTAGATATTCTGTTCCACCGTTTACATGGATTCTGATCGGTTTAACAAAAGGTTTATACTACCTCTCTGTGTTTTTATTCCAAATGAGGTGTTTATATGGAGCATTTTCATTCTGATTGAGCTTTTAAATCGATTTTATTCAAAATACAGAGGTCCATGTAAACCCAGCTACTGTGTGGCCACCTCTGGATCCTGAGACCAGGGCTTTGTAGTCCATTGCCCCAGGACTGTCCTGTCCCAACAACACAACAGTCAATACCAAGGACAAAGCACACTTCCTGTCACTGACGTGTCATGAAGAACGTCTTTTCTCTGAGGAGTAAACGACTTTCTGGGTGAGTTGTAGCCTGCAGGTACAAAGACAGAGTTCCCTCTCCTGACATCTGACCCGTGAGGCGCCGTGAAATCAGCTTCCATCAGGACGTGACGGGGTGAAGCCGAGTGGGTCACTGTGTTAAACATGATACAGATGAACAGCTAATCACAGAAACCTCTCTACAGACTCCACCTGAAACATCTTCAAACTAACCAGCAGCACGGCAAACACCACAAAACTCATCATGCTTTCATGTGGAACAAGAAGCAACCATCTGGAGCAGGAAAAGGCTGACAGTGGATTAACTGGACCAAACTGACACTGAACTGGAAACTGTTCAGCTGAACAACTACGTCAAAGTAAAACAAATCACTAACAAAAGTGAGCAGAAACTGATCAAGCTAACAGTGAACTAGTAAACACTCAGAAAGTGAACCGGAAATGGATCATTAACAGACAATCAGACTGCACTAATCACTTCACCTCCTGCATGGGAGTGACTTTTATTTTTTGAGCTGTTAGTTTTCCTCTCAGTCACTACTTCCAGTTAGGACGCTGACTGGTGGCCAGTTAGTCACTAGTGGAGCAGAGTTCACTGTTTGAGAAACTTCCTATTGGTGCCAATTAATCCGTCTACCTCTAAAGACCAGGGCTGGTTATGGTTCAATCATGAGATCAATACCTGTACCCTTAAAGTGATCCCAGTTGAGTACTTCATCTGATATCTCAGAACTCAACCGCCAGCTCCATCAAATCCAAGCACTCGATTTCACCACCTCTGCATGTGTTAAAGCTGCCGCAGTAGCAGGCCAATCCCACGTCACGTTAAATCAAAGAATGCTTGTGGTGATTGGCTATCAGCAAAACCAGAGAAATAAACATTTTTCTGTAGACCGGGTACAAAAAGAATCAAAGGCAGGTATGGCTTAATGTTTAAATACTACTTTTATTATTATTATTATTCATCATCCAGCAGTAGGAGCCCGTCATGTCAATGCTCTCAACATTCCAGCAGGTCTTCACGACTCTTAGCCCCCCCACCCAGCAGCCTCTCAACAAGTCCAAACAACCACTGAGGAAGAGCCTCAAACGTGTCGGGGCACCATCATCGTCGCCTTTCTCCCCACTGTGCTTAACTTCCCTTTGTCTCCACATTTTCAAAACACAGCTGAGAGCTGCGCTGCCAGGCGTCGACACCGACGTTAAAACAAATCACACAAAGACTGATCAAAGTTTTTTTTACATCCAGTCCTTCTGGCTGTTCACACCAAGCAGTACGTTGTCCTGCACAAACTGCTGCTTTGTCTCAAAGGCACTGATGGAAGGTTATTATGGGTTGCTTTTAGTTTTTGGTTGTTGACAGTTTGTTGCCATCAATGACTCTAGGCAGGCATTCACACTGACACCAGTAGTGAGTTGTAAGAGTTGGTGTGGGCGTGTTACTGCAGGTACAGGTGAGTGGAGAAGATGAAATGCGATGCAGAAAGTCCGGTCTGAGTCAGAGATCTGAATCAGATGCAAGTGTTCATCATCCATCATCAGCGAGTTCAGAAGAAATACACCATCACAGTAGAACTCATGTAGCAGGAATGTGTGTTTGAACAGATAATGTGTTGAGCACCTCGTACCGTTTTATAAAACCGTGTGCTGTTCATGAACCCACCACACTGCTGAAAATGACCAAAGTCACTGACTCTCAATGGAGGTGAAAACACTTCAGAGTCTTTTATTTAACAGTGCAGCTCTGCATCAAGTTAGGAAATGGTCCAATGGTTAATGGTTAAATTTTCCAATCAGTCATGAGTGATCCATACAGACCAGATAAATTACGCAGCGTTACACTTCTAGAAGAGAGGTGCACAAAGAGGCAGAATCGAGCAACAAAGTTATTTCATCACCTCCAGCAAGAAAAGCTGGCAAGGAGAGAAGAGCTCAACATCGACTCAGTGTTTCTTCATATCAGAGATACGATCATTACCAGAGAAATACGCAAACTCCTGGACATCCCTGCCCACCTCTAGTTCAGACTGAAGTCAGAACTGAGACTCTGCAGAGATCAATCCTCCAATCAGAGACAGGCCTGAAGGTCACCAAAGGGGTTAACCATAATAAAGCCACGGTCACATGTCAGTGACATCAGGTCCAATATCATTAACAAGATGGCATAGCAACACACAGGCTGAGCGTCAGGTCACCTACGATCAATACGAGGACACAAACGGAGAGATGTCTGCAAACAATTCACACATCACAACTATCTGCTATTTTCATATTATTATATTCTAATGTCTCCAGCAGCATCCAGATCAGACCCTGATATTTTCATGTTATTGTTAATATAATGTCTCCTACAGCATCCAGATCAGACCCTGATATTTTCATGTTATTGTTAATATAATGTCTCCTACAGCATCCAGATCAGACCCTGATATTTTCATGTTATTATTAATATGATGTCTCCAACAGCATCCAGATCAGTCCCTGATATTTTCATGTTATTATTAATAAAATGTCTCCAACAGCATCCAGATCAGTCCCTGATATTTTCATGTTATTATTAATAAAATGTCTCCAGCAGCATCCAGATCAGTCCCTGATATTTTCATGTTATTATTAATAAAATGTCTCCAGCAGCATCCAGATCAGTCCCTGATATTTTCATGTTATTATTAATATAATGTCTCCAACAGCATCCAGATCAGACCCTGATATTTTCATGTTATTATTAATATAATGTCTCCAACAGCATCCAGATCAGACCCTGATATTTTCATGTTATTATTAATATGATGTCTCCAACAGCATCCAGATCAGTCCCTGATATTTTTATGTTATTATTAATAAAACGTCTCCAGCAGCATCCAGATCAGACCAATCATTTGAGCTAATTAAGGATTTTTACTCAGGTATTTTTCCAGATTGACAAACAACAATTAACAAAGAAAACATTGTAAAATAAATAAATAAATAAAACTCTGTCATAGTGGAGGTTAGCATCTGAACCTACAGAGGGAAACAGTGAAAACAAGAAGCAAATGTTTTCTGTGACCTCAGACCTTTGGGACACACCTCCTCCACTTTGAATCAGTGTTGTATATTAATGAAGTGTTTTACTTATAAAGCGTCAAACATATTAAAATTGGTTGTTTTATTGGACCAAGACATTTATTTATATATGAAAAAGAAAATCTTTGAATCGTTACATCTTAAAACAAGCAAACCTTAAATGGAAAAATGACTGAACTGGTTCATTGTCAGGTCAGCTCTTATTTGAAAAGCTACGACAGAATCTGACCTCATGACTCCATCTTTACTTTATGTTGTAAAGGTTACCTGTAGTGTCCTGCAGATGAACAGTAGCTTTAGGCACACTGCATTTAACGGTAACATTTATCTTTAATATTTACATGGTCCTTTACAGATACAATAAAATCTATAATCAATAGAAGGTGAAGAGTTATCAGTTCAATCCTCCAATAAAACGAAAGCATCTATGGTTGTTTACATTAATAAAAAATATCAGCTCTGTTTATTCAAATGGTTCCGTTTTGGTTTAGTAATTAAAAATTTTAATTCATATTTTTAAAGCTCTGCAGCATTGCTGTTTATACGAGACTAAAACCATATGTTGTTGACAGAATGACCACTGCTGTGAGAGAAACAAGGGAGCAGGAGGTTGATTCTGATGAATCCTTTAACTGATGCACAGTATTGATATTTTTAGTGGTATACTTAAGTATTTACACTCACTCTACATCATCTGCTCTGCAAGAGGTACCAATCATTTTAAACTCTGGTTTAGAAGTGAAGTTGAACACATATGAAAGGCTTATGGACAACTACGGTAAGTAGGACAGGTCAAAATTGTAGTTGTAGCTGTAGGAGTATGCTAACCGTAGAAACCAGCACTTGGTCTCTTAGTTCTGTGAGATGAACAGCAGATAATTTGGTAATGAAGTTCTTACATCACTTTTTCTTCAACAACACTCAGTAAATGTTTGGATTCTGTTCCATTCTTGTTTGATATATGACTTCAGCTGATTGACTGAAAACAGGGGGGGTTACAAAGCTGTTTCTAAGGCTCTGGGACTCCACAGATCCACAGTGAGACACATGGAACAATAGTGAACCTTCCCAGAAGTGGCCGACCTTCCAAAACTCCTCCAAGAGCACGACGAAGGTTCATTCAGGAAGTCACAAAAGATCCAAAGAAAACATCCAGTGAGCTGCAGGCCTCTGTCACCTCAGTAAAGGTCAGAGGTCATGGCTCCACTGTTCCAAAGACACTGGGCTAAAAGGGCATGATGGGAGAGAGGTGAGGAGAAAGACACTGCTGACCCAGAAGAACATGAAGACTCGTCTGAATTCAGACACAACACACCTTGATGACCCTCAGAGCTTTAGAATATTCTACAGACTGATGAGTCTGAAGATGAACTGTTTGAAGACAGGGATCCTGTTACCTCTGGTGTCAACCAATAACAGCATCCCACTAAAGAACATTATACCTACGGTCAAACATGGAGGTGTTAGTGTGAGGTTGGGGAGATGCTTTGCAGCAAGAAGAAGCAAGAACATTAAGGCTCGTCTGAATTTAGACACATTTAGAGATACTGATCAGCCCACTGAGTCCCTGACATGTTGATTTTATTTGCTGGTTTGTCATGAATGATTTTTCCTTCCTGTTTTTAACTGTTCCAGACACTCTGTAGATGAATCAGTCTGCTTTTAAACCTGTTTCCCCTCTGGGACAATAAAGACTCACCTGAACACCAGAGGCTGAATTCACTTTGTCTGCAGGAAACTATAAATGAGCTGATTTCACCCAATAACAGAGATCTGCTGCATCTCCAAGCCCAAACAACAAACACTGACTGTAACAACTGAAGTGACACACACACACACACACACACACACACACACACAGACACACACACAATTCAGGACAAATGTTTGAAGAATACACCTTAGTGGAAACCCAACACCCTTACAGCCCCTCCCCCACCTAAAACTCACACTTCAACACACAGACACACACACACACACACACACTCTCTCTCTCTCTCTCTCCATGTGCTACGAGCCACAGTTAGAGCAAGAAGAAGCCACAGACTGTGTGTGTCTGTGTGTTTGCGTGTGTGTGTGTGTGTGTGTGTGACTCCGCTGTGCTTCATTCCACTCAGACTTAACAAAAAGCTAGATGCTTCACAGTGACCACAACACATCAGCTCTGAATGACATTCACTTAGCAGTCGATGTGTGTGTGTGTGATCTTACCATGCTGTTCTGTCAGGAGTCGTTTATTCCAGTTTGAGACCATTTTCCCCTCTGTCTCTCTCACTCTCTCTCTCTCTGTGGTGTATGAGTGTCTCTTGTCCCGTCAGGTCTGATTATGCTGTGAACAGTTGAGCCGGTCACATGTTAAGCCCCGCCCACCAGCTGTCAGTCATTTTTCTCTAGATCCTCCTCCCCTCAGCTCTCTCTGTCTCCCTCTGCTGGCAGCGTTTTGTCTTACAGCAGATCAATCCAACACTTAGAACTGGACTTAGAACTTATATTGATACTAGTCCAGTATCGGTTCTAAACATGTCTGTTCAGAATGGGCCGATTGATTGGCCTGTGGGATTGCTGTTTGAGAAACATTCATAGAAACAACTTCACTCTTCCTGCTTCATTGGGTCTCAAACAATACACCTAGCATGACAGAGTTGAATTATCTATCAATGCAAGAGTCTACACATCATGTTGGTGCAAAAGCTGACACAAATTTATTTCCTCACATAAAAGGGACTACTACAATCAGAAACCGGTAAGAGCTGTCATCCAATTATCGGAGGGTTGGTGGTTCGATCCCTGTCCCCTGCAGTCTACATGTCAAGTATCCTTGAGCAAGATACTGACCTCGGGCACAGCAGCCTACTGCTCCTCAGGGATGGGTCAAATGCAGAGAACAAATTTAGCTACATTGTACTTTATATGCTGTGTAACTGTATGTGACCAATAAAGCTTCTTCCTCTTCTTCTAGCTGCAGGGCTGCCTGAAGACATGCTCACGCTAGCTGCAGGGCTCACTGCAGGCCTGCTAATTTTAGCTGCAGGGCTGGCTGCAGACGGCCTAATGTTAGCTGCAGCTGCTACAGAGGACTTATCTTTCGGGCCATCAAACGTTGTCCTCTCTTCATCTTTTAGATATATTTAGTGTTTGACCAGGTGCTTCCTCCGGTGAGATGTGTTGTCCTGGACAGATCTGACTTCATTGCAGATTTTACAGTCTTACAGGGGTGAAGGAGTCCCGTTATCAGATATCGAAATTTTTTAATTTGTACGGTACCCAACCCTACAGAACGCTTTGTGTGAGAATGGTTAGAATCCTGCCTTAGTTCCCAAATATTACCAGGGGGACACATTTCAACCGTGACAGTAAATGCCATCATTTTTCAATCCTAGTCTATAAAATATCAGAACAAAATTTTTCTGTGGACTAATTCATGATTGACTAACTGATCAATTAATTGCTGGACATTACGTTACATGAATAATCAAAGTGGTGATCGTACAGAGGCTTCCTACAGAGGCCACATTCTACATGAATGTACTGAAAGAACTGAGAACCTTGATGGCTCTTCTGTTGAATCCATTACTGCACTAACAGATTCCACATGTGACTGTGGACCAGGTTATTGACTGGGAACAAAGAGCAGGAATGAAATGGATTCACTCCCACAGCCTCCAGTCTGAGTCCAGTCTAACACAGCAGGAGACAAACAGCTGGTATTTCACTGAGGCCTTCAAGACAGTGAAATGACCTCTGAGTATGGGGTCACACACACAGATTGTGTGATGGCAGCAAGTCAGTACGACACTGAACTGGTCCAGTTTATTGTCCAGTGGGCTCAGCGCCTGGAAAACAGTCAGTGGTGTTACTGGTGACCTGATGACAGGCCTGTTGTGTCAGACTGGAAACCATTTGTTGATAGCAGTGACCCAATCATAACAAGACCAAAGAATAACATGGTGCCTTTGTTTCTTTCACACAATACAAATTCAGTCTAAATCCTGAATTTTCACGTCAGATTCATGAAAACAAACTGATGATGACCGGAAACTGTCAGCAAACAGCTGCTCTGCCCCTGAAATGAGACTCATGTGTTTTCTGATATACATGAAAATGAATCATTCACAAAGCAGTGGAGGAACTGCTTCAGAGAAGCGCCCATCAGAGGTGGGACAAGAAGCTGATTGGCAAAGTTGGTGGACACAAAATAAAGCGTTACACTCACAGGAAGTTGTACAATCTGATCAGTGAGAAAAAGAAGCTGTGCCTACAAAACACTGAGTGGTGGCGTAGTTTGCATCTGCTGCATCTGATGATCTGATCCAGACTCAAGCCACTCTCAAACACCGTCAGCAAAGACTCAGGACCAAGGTTCTCTGATGGAAGACGAGCTGAAGTATCTCATGAGGACGAGAGGCGGTTGGTGGTTTGGTGGGAATAAGAATGAGATGGTGGATACCAGCAGCTGAAATGATCTACCTCCATAGGGTGGCTGGGCTCAGCCTTGGAGATCAGGTGAGGAGGTCACACATTCAGAGGGAGCTCAAAGCAGAGTCACTGATACTTCATGTCCAAAGGAACCAGTTGAGGTGGTTCAACATCTAGTTAGGATCCTCCTGGGGCCTCCCTTTGGAGGTTTTCTGGTAGACTGGGAGGAGGTGTTGGTCACCTCAACAGTTTGCTTGAGTCTGTAAACCAATGAGAAGCCGTGCTCTTAACGTGTCAGCCAACCAGAAGCCTACTCTTTAAATCATAATGTTACGATGATGAGGGCTCAGTGGTCAATTGACCATCGATGATGGGAGATGGCGTCATCAGCCCAACCCTATGGAACACAGTCATCACCCAGCAACACAACATCACGCTGCAGGGAATGTGATGGCTATTCAAATACAGGCAAGTTGAAATTTGTGATTGGATTACTGACGAAGGTTGTAGTTCTGCTATAAACTGATTATCACACTAAAACTCTAAAACCCCGTCTTAGAGATCTGGAAAGATCTGACAGGTATTCAAATCTGACATCTACTATTCAAATTGGCTCCCCTGGATCAAAATGCAGTGATTACCATTAAACATGCCCAACTATTATGCTCCAAATGTCTGGAAAAACTGGACAGAAATTGAAGCCACTGGAACCAGTACCGAGTTTGGTTTTGTGCTGGTTTCCAGGGTGCTGCTGGGAGTCGGTCAGTGGTTTCCAGGAGCTGTAACAAGCTCTCACTGTGGAGAAAATATCTGAGGGGACATTTGAGACAAACTGGCAGAGCCACAATGACCGTGGCTTTGAGGAGGTGACATGTTGGATTAAATGGTCCTCCCTAACTGGCCTCCTCCCGTCACTGTCAAAGCTTTAATGGGAGCTCTGCTGGGTCTCTCTGCTTCCTGTGAAGCTTTTTACAACACGCAGATAAATACTCCACAGTGTTCCCCATGTTGTCTTTAACTGTGTCTGTCTTCTCCAAAAAAAGGAAACTATGAGAGCATTGAGGGTGAACCAGAACAGTACACTGTGTCGCCTGCAGGTGTAGAGCACAAATATAATAAATGTGAATATTTCTGACTTTGGCGCCCCCATGTGGCAGTCTAAAACTACACTGTGTCATCACTGCAAGTCACAAACATGATCGGATCTGATCCTGTTTGATATTCATAGAAGGATCTCAAGGCACATTTGGGGTAAGGAGAGTCTCCGGTTTGGGAACCTCAGAATTGCGTCTCTGCTCTTTGCTGATGATGTGGTTCTATTGTCTTCATCAGTCCATGACCGTAAGCAGCGCTGAAGCAGTTTGCAGACAAGTGTGACCTGGCATCAGAGTCAGCACCTCCAAGTCTGAACCCATGGTTCTCTGTGGGAAAACGGTGGATTGTTCCCTCCAGGTTGAGGGTGAGTTGCTGCCTCCGGTGAAGGAGGCAGGGGTCTTGTTGATGGGAGTGATGGGAAAATGGACCGTGAGATGGACAGGTGGTTTGGTGCACGTTCAGCAGTGATGATGGTGTTGTATCTGACCGTCGTGGTCAAGATGGAGGTGTGTCTGAAGGCAAAGATCTGGCTCTACCAGTGGGTCTACGTTCAACCCTCACCTATGGTCATGAGCTCTGGATCTGTCAGTGGGTCTACGTTCAACCCTCACCTATGGTCATGAGCTCTGGATCTGTCAGTGGGTCTACGTTCCAAACCTCAGCTATGGTCATGAGCTCTGGGCAGTGACTCAGCCTTAGAGATAGGGTGAGGAGCTCGGAGTAGAGCCGCTGCTCCTTCATATCCAAAGGAGCCAGTTGAGGTGGCTCCATATCTGGTTAGGATCCTCCTGGGATTTCTGGACAACTGGGAGGAGACCACTGGGTAGACCCAGAACTCTCTGGTGGGATTACATATCTCATCTGGCCTGGGAAAGCCTCAGGATCCTTCAGGAGGAACTGGTGTTGTTGGGGAGAGGGAAGACTGGATGACAGGGTGGATGGATGGATGACTGTATTTCTTTTATTACATTATTTTCATTGGTTGCAGTAATACCTGAAAACATGCCTGTGGACACACATACAACACACCTGAGTCAACAGTGAACTCAGGTGAGCTGACCTACATAGAGTGACTCATCACCAGTGTAACACAAGTGACAGTAGAGTGTATGAATGGCAGGAGCTTCCTGCTGGACATTCAGTTTTTTAACTGGATTAGATGAGACATCATGAACAGACTGATCAAACAGCTAATACTGATTGAGAGTCGGGTCAAAACAACAAAAGAGAGAAAGCAGAAAATCTTCACACTGGAAAACATACAATCAGACAATTAAACTGAAGAAATAATCAGATTATGGATCATTTATCAACACAGGAGTGGACTGATTTTCTGTGTAATGTTTACAGCTAACATTGGGTGTCCTGCATCATATGGACACAGTAGTAAAATGGTGGTTGTTCGTCCTTGTTGCAATATGACGACAAATGTGGTCTGAAATGTGCATCTGGTCTGACCATCAGTCCATTCACCAAGCGATCCAGAGCTGCAGCTCCATCACCTCCAGCTGTACAGAACAATGCTTTAAGATGGAATTTTCCTTTAATGCAGACCTCTGAGCTGTGACCCTGACCTTCTCTGTGCTGAGAAACGACTCTCTACACAACACCAGACCGTTGCATCAGCACATAATGGAGTTCCTTCATGTCTACTATGACATATGAACACATCCAGATACAAACTGTACAACAGAGAGATTTGTATGAATCCTGTTCAAACACGTCACATTCAGTACAACTACATATACAGTACCAGTCAATAGTTTGGACACAGTTACCCATCCACTTGAATGGGAAACTGTGTCCAAATTTTTGACTGGTAGTGTAATATTATATAATTCTCCATAGCTGCTGTTAATAAAACATTTTTTCCATCTGTTTTCCTTTCAGGATGTTTACATTAAAATGACCCTACAGTTAAATATAGCAGTCAGTGTCACCAATATAATAGAGTTCAGTCACACAGCAGAATGGAGAAGGCAGAGCCTGACATGAAATCAGATTTCATCTGTACACTTTAAACATTTATTACTATATTTCATCAATAGTGACTGAATTTATAGTCAGTTATTTTTCTGCGGGTTAATAAAAACCTGTTGACCTGTTTCTGAAATAGTCATTAAATAGAATCTTCATTTAGGCCAACAGTCCAAATATCAAGCATACAATGAAATAAAACATGTAAGACAAGCGAATATTTCCTGCTTCACTTTATGAATTGCTTGAATGGTGAACAGCAGAAACCATACTAAATGTCACACGGTTGATCTATTATACCGTCACATCACTGCTCAAACTATTGATGTGAAAACAGAGAGCCCGACTGAAGAACAACACAGAACATTAATTAACATTAGATTCTGTCGTGGTGCCTGGAATGGGAGATGACCACTCCAATTGTTTTAAATCACAGTACACCAAAACACACCTGAGAATAATTCAGAGACTTTGCGTCTTACTTTGGGGCCAGATTATGTGTAATTTAACGAGCAACAGAGAGTTGGACATGCTTTAAATGGACGTGAGATTATGAGCTATAGATGGGTTAAATAGAACCTTGGAACTGTAAGACATTCTCCATCATTAGAGACAGAACACATTTTCCAACAACTCCAGAGTTTGAGAGAACAGATTAATTTAAAGCGTGCTCATCAGTGAGACTGAGGTGAACCAACCCATACCGGATTTCTGAGGCTAGTATTTGGACTGACTTAATGGGTGACGGTGGGAGGCGTGAACTGCTGATGTCATCCTGACATCCAGGAGGACAAAGGCCATCATCACAGACGTCTGTTCTTCCTCATGTTTGAGAACTTACTGAGGAATCCCTGTGTATGTCCACAACATATGAATGAAGGGACAGTTAAAAGAAGCTGTGTTCGTGTTCTACCTGAATGTTCTCCTCTTTCCCTCTGCTATGTTGGCTTTAGGACAGAGTCTGGTTCCCATCAGCAGATAATATGAACCACATTCAGAACCAAAGGAGACCAAGCTGTGAGCGTCTCTCTGATTGGTTACATAACTTGCTGATCTTCTGGTAAACAACCACACACATTTGCTGTGAGCTCCCTGAAGACAGTACGGTGCATTATGGACGGCAGCTCTGAGGCTTGTGAGGAGGAAATGAAACAGAGAAAGGGGCCTGATTGAAGGATTCAGAGTCAATATCCTGTCGGAATCAGCAGGTACTGAGTCAACAACCTGTAACCTTCAAAATTACACCCATATTGTTTTTATGATCCATTTAAAGTAAAGTTTAATGGATGAAATTCATGCCATTCGCAGACTACATGAGTTTCGAGCTAATCTAATCCTGATCCCCTCCTAACAGAGTAAAAATCTGACCTAGGACGCTGGTCAGAACCAATGTTGGGTCCAGATTATCAGGTCTGGGACGTTGGTCAGAACCAATGTTGGGTCCAGATTATCTGATCTGGGACGCTGGTCAGAACCAATGTTGGGTAAAAATGATGTGATAATGCGAGGTGTTAACAGGTCCAGTCTTCAACCTCCTGATCTGGTCACAGACTCACAGAGGCCACTCCAATAATACCAAACATGTTTGATATCTAAAATCTGGGTGATGACATCACTACTTTCTTGGACCAGCTGACATAAATGCCTTGCAGCAGTAAAATTTTAGCCCTTGAGGCTAACATTAGCTAGCATACTACTGTTGACAGAATCTAAGGTCTGGTCTAGAGACTAAATGAATAATTGATTAAATAATCAACTGACAACAAAGACATAAATATAATATAGTTAATCTTTTAGTGTGTGTGTTCTTGTTAAAGTCTGAAGGTATTTTCCAGCCTCTCTGTACCACCCAGTTACATTTCTGATATAAAGCTAATGGTGTGAGGAGGAACAGGAAGATGTCTCAGAGGCAAAAGAATGTCAATACAAGAGAGAAAGATCTGGACTCTTCCCTCATTAGTGGGAGCAGGAGGTGAAGTGAAGGTCGCCGGTGTGATTCCTGCTGGGTCCCAGTCTCATTACACAGCCCACTGCTCACACACAGAGACGGGCTCAACAGCACCGCGGATAATCAAGGGTTAAAAACGCTCTGTGTTCATGTTCACACACAAAACACAGTTCAAACCTACAGAAGATTACTGGAGCCTTCCTCATCATCACCATCAATCAGGGCTGAAATGTCTGACTAGTTTTACAAGGCGTAACAACAATTAGGCCCTTTTTCAACGATTCTTTGTTAAAAACACTTTGATATTATAATTTATCAACATTGGGATCAGTGATCAGGAGCTGCTGATCACAACCAGCATACGGCACCACCTACCGCTACTACTACTACTAGTAGTACTAGTACTAAGAGCAGAACTACTACTACTTATAGCACTATCTCTCTCTCTCTCTCCCTGCTGATCCTCTCATTCTGTCCTGCTGCTCTGACTGCCTCTGATTTAAGTGTTACCTGAAACACATTTTATTACAGCTGCTACTGATCCATCAGACAGAGGAGTTCAGTCAATGTTTAACAGTAAAACCAGTGATTTAAATAAACACTATTTAAAGAGTGAACAGTGAAACCTGGTGAGTTCTCTCACACACACACACACCATTCTTACTGAGGCGTTTAAAGAATGTGGGACAGTAAGCAGCCAGAGGCTACTTAGCTGCTGCAGGTGGGAGCCTGCCTCTGTGTGTTAAGTCACGTTTCACTACGTGGTTCTGCCTCTACTCAACTCTACTCACCTTTTTTGGTTTTCCATGAGGTAAAAGTACTTGGTACCTACTCGATTGGTATCACCTCCGTTAAGGTTACAAAAAAGCTGAGCGTGTACTAAAAGGTGACCTGAAAACATTACACACCACTGATTGGTCAGAGAGAATCGTCACTGCGTCATTGCATCATCAATGTGCAGCCCGCATGGAATATCCTGCACAGCACAAAGCCATAGCCGAAATCTTTTAAACAGCCAAGCTACTTTAGCAGCCTTTTTTTAATTTTTATTGTGGTTGTTATATTGAGGAGGTTCAGATGTTCCCATCTTTGGTAGCAGATGAGAGGATCACGAGATGTGTGTTGAAGATGACGCCATGGCGGTTTTGCAGGGCGTCGCTATGACAACAAGCTAAGTTGAGGTAGTGCTATCCTCTAATGGAAAACATTCTCCAGAAGAGTACCTGGTACCAAAGCTGAGTAGAGCCGTTACCACAGAGTGGTGACACAGCTTTAACTTTAGGTGACTGCTGGTTAGTGGAGCAGTAAAGCAAACTCAGTCTGGCCGAAATCATCTCTGATCACTGACCAAATAATAGAAATACTGAATTAAAGATGTAAGCACTGATAAAAGATACTGGAATTACATGACATTGAAATATTTGTATTTTCTGCAATATGAAAAAAGTACAGGAATTCTCTCAAGATGACGTGAATAGTTCTATTCATGAACTATGAATACTTCTGGGATGTTTTTGTAGCACGTCTGACAAAGAGCTGCCAGAGTCCGGTCTGACAATAATACCTATTAAAAAAAAAGACAAAAGCTCCACTAAACCACAGTTAAACCAAAGATAAAACAAAGTTAAACCAAAATTCAACCAACGTTAAACCACAGATCACAAATGTCATAACGGTTACAGTCCAGTTCAAGACCACAAGAAAGAAAAGTCCACTCCAGCTTTTACTGCAAATCCCAACAAGACGGCTCCGCCAACAACACTGGAGAACCTCTGAGAAACAGATCAACTGGATTATTCCTCCTCCTGCACAGAGACCAAGCTGAGCTCTAACCAGCAGACTATGTTCACAGCCCCATGAAGTCGTTTGTAGCAGGACAAGAGACGACAGTAAACTCATTCTGAAGCTCTTTGACGTTCATAAAAACTGACCTGAACGTGTAAGTCAACATTATAAATACCTAAACTAGAGAAGACTCACACCTCCACGTGAGGAGTTCTGTTCTCTGTCTCACATAAAGTGATTTATCTTTTAGCTTAGCATGGAAATAAAAAAAGCACGCCATGAAATGGTTTTATTTGTGCTTGTTCTTCTCCTGGATCTATTTTCATCACATTAATGAAAGTTTCTGCTTCTAATAGTTTAAACCTTTACTGTGTCTGCTATGATGCATCGATACACATTCATGACATATGTGTGAGAATATGCTTCACTTCACCAGATTCACATTATGATCAGTATCAGATTGTACATTTATAGACCTTAAAAGGTTCCCAGTCATGACTGATTTATGACTTTTCAGATGATAAAGAAATGTTGAAAAGTTCCATATCTCGCAATACTGAAGAAAAAGAAAAGAAATTCAAAGATCTGGATTCTGATCTGGATCTAAACCAAAACTGAATTGATTTGTCCCGGGCCCAACCAAACCCCCCCACAAAAGTGAGAGAGATTTGGTTGAAACTTTTCAAGCAGACCAAATGACGTGAAAACGTAACCTCATTGGCAAGGTAATAATAAATAAAGACAATAAAAATCTGGATCACTGAACATCCGACTCATTTACTAAGTCATTAGTGAATAAATATGGAACTGGTCAAAGTAACAAAGAAAAGAAAATAAGGCAGGAGACATTTTTATTTTTGAGCTATTGTCCCACAGTCAGTCGTTCCAGTAGAGAAGCTGACTGGACATAGACCATAATCAGAGCTGAGTTCAACTGATACTGATGGTTTGTAAAATGTCCCATCAGCCAAACCTCTGCAGTCTATGAACACACAGACATGTTTTCATTACATTATTATATAATCTGTTAATATGTTTGTGATAAATGTTGTAGTTTAAATGCTGCTGGAATCTGTAGACCCTCCTCTTCCTCGTCCTTATTGTCATCAGATCGTATGTGTCTCACAGCGACCAATAGGAAGCCAAGAAGAGAGCTGGACACGCTCATTATCTGCCTTCTCGTGTGTGGAATGGTGGATTGTTTTTTGTGGAATTTTTATGTATAAAAATTTGTAAAATCTGTTAATTATTCAGATGACTTTATCTCTAAGCTTTGGTGAAAGAGTGACAGACAACACTTCTACAAAAAAATGATATTACTAAATGTAATTTTATACATTTATTCTACCTTTATCTGCTATTTTATGCTAATATTCCACTGCTGCTGTCGACCTCAGACTTTGGTAAACCCATTTAAGAACCAGAACTATTGGTCCACATGAGTAAAGGTGAGTTTTACCGTATTTGAACAATTTAAAAATTCCACTTTTCAGGTTTTGGATCAAGTGATCCCTTTCCATGTTGTTGTAGGACAGATGGATCCTCGTCCTCAGAGAGCTGAGAGTGTAAATGTTGATATAAAACACTTGGACGTTATGTTGTATGGAAGGTATATTTAAGGACATGTAAAAATAGAGAAACATCTCTCAGACCCCAGAGGGATAACAAACCTAGTGACAGACAACCTTTAACATGAACCCTTCTCTACAGGAGTCACAGCGCTGCATGTAAAGATCTCTGAGTCTCTGCAGGCTCAGAAACAAATCTGTCCTGGACTGTTAAAGTTGGGGTTTTTGGCTTACAGATTATTTCTGCTGCAGTCTGACAGAAAAACACCAGACTGCAACACAGGTAAAGTGGAGTAAAATCCGCAGTGATCCATTCCTGTAGGCTGATCCACATCTCAAACACTCACCAACGTTCTCTTAACTTTAAACAGTCTTGAAAACGCTCCTAAAATCCCATGACATTCCAGGAATTCCCGGTCTAGTGAATTATGTTCAAAGGAGTACTTCGGGTCCCTGAACTCCAGCTTGACTATGAATGCATTGAGATGCAAATTGAACAGTTCTCGTCTTTTCGTTCCATTTGCTGCACAGAGAAAAACTAATTACAGATTCAAGACTTTTTTAAACCCTTCAATGACAACTCGACCTGAGAATAAGATCAATGTTTATCAATGAAAAAGCTGATATAAAAGCAGAGTGTGCAACATTTAAATAGATTTAAGATACGAAACGCTCCGATAAACACTGATAAGGATATTGAACCCCAACTTTAACAATCTTTCCTTTTTACATCTGAAGATGTTTCCTGGACTTCTTACAAAGATCAACATGAAGATGAGTCAAACTACAGTTTAACCGAGTTTTAACCTGTGAGCCAAATCAGAGCTATAATGTCAGCAGAGTGCATACCTCCACCACAATCCTACACGTCTTCCACTCACCAGATCAGGATCCCCACCAAAAACCATTGAATACATCATCCTCATCTGGAGGAGACGACTCTAAACCCCATGATCTCAGCTGAGAGTGTCTGTTTCTACTGTCTTTGTTAGCATATATCAGCTAAATAAAGATCAGCCCCTACAAATACATCGTTAGATCCAGCAGATCGGGATTATGATCTGGATCTGCACAACACTATAAACACTCGTAAATATCAGCACCATAAATATGTGATTTTTACATCATGATTTATGGATAATTATCTGAGAAATTAAAGGCAATGTCTGACATGACACTGCACCAGGTGTAGTGGAAACCTGTCCAGTAGTTTTTGGATAATAAGGGAAATTTTAAAATGCCCTTTCTTGTAATAATGAAGAGAATGAAAACACACTCATTTAATGGATCTGTCCTGTTTGTGAAATCTGATTACTACGTTTTTGAGTAATCCTGCTGATGAACAAACAAGCAAACTAAAGGAGGCAAATAAACCTGCAAATGAAGAAGAGGCTGCGACTGAATGAGGAAGGCACCTACCCTCGGTGACTGGAGCAGGAGCCCCACTCGGCTCCTCTCTGTACAAACGGAAAGTAATCCAACGTCCAGCAATAACAAAAAGACCAGGACGAACTGAGAACTCAGTCTCTGGAAAGCAGTCAACCTCCACAGGAGAGACAGAACAGTTCAGACAGTCAGCAGAGCTCAGACAGAAACAATGGAGCTCAGACAGAGTCAGCAGAGCTCAGACAGAGACAGTGGAGCTCATATAGAGACAGCAGAGCTCAGACAGAGTCAGCACAGCTCAGACAAAGTCAGCAGAGCTCAGATAGAGTCAGCAGAGCTCAGACAGAGTTAGCAGAGCTCAGAAAGAAACAGTGGAGCTCAGATAGAGACAGCAGAGCTCAGATAGAGTTAGCAGAGCTCAGACAGAAACAGTGGAGCTCAGATAGAGACAGCAGAGCTCAGATAGAGTCAACAGAGCTCAGACAGAGTCAGCACAGCTCAGATAGAGTTAGCAGAGCTCAGACAGAAACAGTAGCGCTCAGACAGAAATGGTAGAGCTCAGATACAGTCAGCAGAGCTCAGATAGAGTCAGCAGAGCTCAGACAGAAACAGTAGAGCTCAGATAGAGTCAGCAGAGCTCAGACAGAAACAGTAGAGCTCAGATAGAGTCAGCACAGCTCAGACAGAAACAGTAGAGCTCAGACAGAGACAGCAGAGCTCAGACAGAGTTGGCAGAGCTCAGACAGAAACAGTAGAGCTCAGACAGAAATGGTAGAGCTCAGATAGAAATGGTAGAGCTCAGACAGAAATGGTAGAGGTCAGAGAGTTGGCAGAGCTCAGACAGAAGCAGTAGAGCTCAGACAGAAACAGTAGAGCTCAGACAGAAATGGTAGAGCTCAGACAGAGTTGGCAGAGCTCAGACAGAAGCAGTAGAGCTCAGACAGAGACAGCCGAGCTCAGATAGAGTTAGCAAAGCTCAGACAGAAACAGTAGAGCTCAGACAGAGTCAGCAGAGCTCAGACAGAGACAGCAGAGCTCAGACAGAAACGGTGGAGCTCAGACACAGTTGGCAGAGCTCAGACAGAAGCAGTAGAGCTCAGACAGAGACAGCAGAGCTCAGATAGAGTTAGCAAAGCTCAGACAGAAACAGTAGAGCTCAGACAGAGTCAGCAGAGCTCAGACAGAGACAGCAGAGCTCAGACAGAAACAGTAGAGCTCAGACACAAACAGTAGAACTCAGACAGAAACAGTAGAGCTCAGACAGAGACAGCAGAGCTCTCACAGAAACAGTGGAGCTCAGACAGAAACAGTAGAGCTCAGACAGAGACAGCAGAGCTCTCACAGAAACAGTGGAGCTCAGGTAGAGACAGCAGAGCTCAGACAGAAACAGCTCAAATAGAGTCAGTAGAGCTCCAGCAGGGAGACCTAAGGAAGAAAACATCAGCATATGTCTGCAAGATAAAATATCAGCCTGAAGCCTCAGACAGCTCCACCCACAGCTCTCTCTAAGTCTCCCTCTCTGTGTCTATCTGTCTCTCACTCTCTGAACCATCCAAGTCTCTAGAAGATTATCTTGAGTTCACCAAACAGCTGTTAACACACAGTGTTGGCAGGGCTTTGCAGGACATTCTTTGGACATCAGATCACACCTTTAAATAGTCCAGTAGAACCATCCTGAACACAGTCAGAGCTGAACAACAGCTGCTGCTTCAAACTGTACTCATCAATCTGTGGGTCTCATGACCATTACTGTAGCTGTTTTAGCTCCGTGTTTTGGTTTTGCAGCAGCTTCCCTATCTTGTCTCAGTGTTTCAGCTGTTTGATGGAGCCGCTGTCCACCGAGCAGCAAACAGCAGACAGGCACAATCAGGCCGTGTCGCCGTAGCGTTTTCTTCCTGAGCACCAGCATCATGTTTTTATTGTTCTCAATGAGGAGACAGTGGCAGTGTGTCGCCGCCTAAAATAATTTTTTTGTGAGATCACTTTTAGTTGTTCACTTTTTAACCAATACCTGTACAATAAATCAATGTGGTACTGGTACTCAATGGTACCTTTATCTGTACTCTCATTCTGTAGTAACTAAAATGTAAAATAAGTCACCAATTGTGTTGTAACACCAGCAGAGAAGGAATCTGCTAACAGATCTGGGATCAGCTGGAGAAACTGTTTTTACTCTTGACTCAACCTGATAACTGGACTAACATGAAGAACCTGATGAATATCAGCTCAGTATTGGACGAAATAAAAAATAGAAAGAACTGTCAAAAGGATCATTAGGGGCGCCCCATGTACAGAGGTTTCCTCCTGCGGTGGGTTCGATTCCCACTCATGGCCCTTTGCCGCATGTCTATCCCCCAACTCTCTCCCCATTTCCAGTCATACCTTCACCTGTCCTATCTAAAGGCAAAACGCCAAAAAAAAGATTAATAACAACCAGTAAAGGGCAGCAATACATTGTAGCATGTAGTCTGTCTTATCCAAAGAAGAAGAAACAGCGCCATCACCTGTCTGTTATGTTGTTGTTGTCACTACCACAGTGATTGAATACTGTAATATTTCCTGTAAATAGTACACAGTTCATGTACTATTGGTTTCATCACAGAAATCTCTCAGACTGTTTTAGCTACTAAATAGCATAAACACCATAAACAAGTGCAGTACTGGATGCAGACGTGCTAACGTTAGCGACGTGCTAACGTTAGCTGCAGAACGTGCTAACGTCAGCTGCAGCTGCTGGCTGCAGACGTGCTAACGTTAGTACCCAGACTGGTGGCCTTTCACAGTCAGCTTCATAATAAACTGAAAATATTATAGCATCTCTTGAACTAGTGTTTCCGACAGGATTTGATGAGACTGTGGTGGGAGGAGCTCGGCGCCTCTGGGTGGGTCAGGAGTGGATCCTCCGGAGGAACATTTAGCATATGTTAAAGTTGAATGCATCAGTCTGGTTTACGTAGACAGCAATATTAAGAGGCTAGATCATAAATAACATGAACACAAATGAGAAAATAATAAAACAGAACACTGAGCTTTGGCTCTGCTCCGAGTTTTATTCTGTGAAAAAGCAGAACGTTGGTATGTAACCCTGCTATCTTTTCAGAGTGCTGAACTATCCCACCGGTCACGACTAGAAAATGAAACATATCGATAAAGAAATGGAAGAAAACAACATGAGAGGGAACTCTGAGAACGGCAATCAGGTAAAGTCAGTTGATGTGCTAGCTAACAGTGTGTGTCTCTGTCTATAGCTGGACAGTCACGTTACGTCTGTTGGTCTGTTGTGAAACTGTACCTGTAAAAGTAGGTGAAACAAACTATTACCACCTGGCCAGTGAAAAGATAAAAGATAACTAGACAGACAGACAGTCCAGCTGTATGTGCTAATACTAAGTGGCAGACGGCCCACCTAACATCAGTGACCTCTGACCAGGAGGGTCTTTACTGGTCACAGAGGGACTCAGAGGGGTCTCTGGAGAGAAGACATGAGCAGGAATCAGAATTCATGAATAATAAGGGCTCTGAAGTAATTACTGTGTGTGTGTGTGTGTGTGTGTGTGTGTGTGTGTGTGTGTGTGTGTGTGTGTGTGTGTGTGTGTGTGTGTGTGACTCCGCTGTGCTTCATTCCACTCAGACTTAACAAAAAGCTAGATGCTTCACAGTGACCACAACACATCAGCTCTGAATGACAAAAAACTATGTCACAGGTTTTTATTAATCTTGGTAGAAGGGTGGAAGAAATCATCAAATTCTGGAGACAGATCCTGAATAAAACCCCCATTAGTGAAATATTGTTTTTCTAGAAACTAGTAATGATACCAATAGGCTCTGTAGGGACAGGTCTACTGCTATTTTGTACATAACCTCTGAACTAATAATGCTAAAAACCTAAATAAGGTGTCTATGGTCTAGGTCTGAATGAGCTCGAAAACATATCGAAACAGCTCATTTTTTTCTACATGAAAATGACAAAAACCTCAGTAACATAGGAACAGAAAATGAACATCTATTTCTTTTTTACTTTAAAAAAAATAGCTGTAAAGTGATGTTCCTGTAATGGTAGAAGTTTGTTTGTAAAATATCTTTAAAATGTCTATTTTCATGGACAAATGAGACATTGTGATATTTTAGCATTTTCATGGCATAATAGCATGAGGCATTATGAATGAGGTAGAGTGATGCAGGGTATTGGTTATTTACAAATATTGACATGTTGATATTATAATAATATAATGTTATATAATAATAACATGTATGTATGTATTCAGTATGTTTATTCCTGTATTTATCTGTGTGCACTGAGCAGTGTAGGGACCACAAAGTATCAACAAATCAACTTGTTAAATGTTAGAAAAATCAGGTTTAAAAGGCTAGAAGTTTGGTAGAATAATAAATCCTGAGTGCTGTCTGCATATCGATTTGTACCAAACATGTAAAGCCCTATACAGCTCTAAAAACTATCTAATGTAAACACCAAAACAGATCCTAAAAATATCATTTGCTTTATGAAAATAAAGAAATGGCAAGGATTTGCACACAAAAAAAAGGTGGTCTTGAAGCTAATATTAGCTTGGCTGAGCCCCAGGAGTCCCATGATGAGGGTCAGACCATCAGCTAGTGTAAATCTGATGTTTAAATGCTCAGAAACAGCAGACTTTTACCTTCATCAGCAAACTGACGTCTGGTAACAGGATTACACAAAAACTACTGGATGGATTTCTTAACTTGGTGGAAGGATGGAGCATGGATCAGGACAAAGGCCATGAAACGTTGGTGTATGTGTAGGACTGTCCTGTCCTGGTGGAGGTAAGAGCTCTACTGGCTCATTCCACAGGTATGCTCTGCCCTCATGTCGGTATGGACCTCCATCATCCCCTGTGTTTGGTCATTGGTTCTTACCTTTACATGCAGACTGTCGTCCATGTTGGATGTTGTTTGCAGTCTGATTCTGGTTGACTGGTTTTAAATGGACCTGTGGACAAACACAAAACCAGACACTATTAAAACATCAACACATCGGCTTAATTTGGTTCTTATCTAAATGAACGGATACTTTTTTTGTTGTTGATATTTTCGACCAGCATGAAACATCTTTTAACACTTAAATGTAAGTTTCCTATCACTGTCAACACGATGTGTTATACTGTGAGTCAATGAATGAAAGGATGAATGACTTGGCTCAGAGCTCCGACCTGAACATAAAGCCAGACTCATCGTGTTACTGTGTGTTTAGTGTTGCACTGCAGCCGGAATGTGAGGATTCAGCCAAACGGATCATGAATGTAGAGACTTTTTCTCACGCTCTGCTGCAGGATGAGGAGGACGAGGAAACTCCTCCATCACATCCACCCCTCCCGGCAGGAGTCAGGCCAACGCTGGCTTAACGCCCGATGAATGACCGCTGGCTGGAGAGTCAGTGTGACTTTTTGTTCAGTGGAACATGGAACATCTTTATTCAGTCACAGTATCGGTTCATACAGGACATGCAGGATAAGCATCATGTCTCTTTAACGCTCTAATGTGCTGCAGTTTGCACAGCTTGGTCCAAATAATACAGATCATGGATTGTTCACTTTACTGCCAAACACTTCACAAAGTGTTGTTCCTGTTTTCACACTAAGTACCACACATTGTGAACATTACCCTGTGACAGCAGCTGGAAATACCTCCACAGTGAACGTTACGTCACACACAACGTCAACGTCCATGTGGTGATGCAGCGCTGGAGAACAGGATCACCCAAGTTACAATTCATCCACTCAGCCATGAACGGCTGAAACACATCATCACAATCCATAGTTTCACATTTATCAGATGTAGCTGTTGAGATTTTAACAAGTTCATTTCCCACCCTGGTTCTGGGCCAAAATGACAGACAAACTGGACAGGAGGCAGGCTATGATTGGCTCACAACTCAGGGCCTCTGATTGGCTGACCGACTCAACCAAACGATCATGGCTATGAACAATAACAACTGTTTTATGGTTTTAACAGAGAATAAATGGATCAATAATCCCAGAACACATTCATTGTCAGATTAATAATCCTGGATTTATCTCAAAGCCTCCAAAAAGACACCATCTGATCACACTGTAGCCAATGAAACAGCATGGGGGTTGGCTTCTGGACAACAAACAGGAAGTGTGTACATGCAGTGTTCCCAGGTATTTAACCTTAGTAATGTTATGTCGTATACGACATGGTTGACCGCAGAGTTAAGCAGCTTTGATTGAACGTAGCTCATAGAAGCAGCGTCTTCTCCAGCTAATGATGGCGGTGCTATAGTTTAAATGTTTTGCTCTTGTTACTGTCCAATGGGACCCTTGTATAGGCTCCTGGGATACTTGGGCTCTACCGACAGCACAGAGCTACGTAGCCTTGGATCCCTCTGTGGCCCTGCTACCAGTACGGCGCTGCCGCCACAGCTGCCCAGGAGAGGAGGCACTGTAGGCGGTGTGAGAGGAGGAGGAAGGGGGCTGTCTGGAGTCCTCTCAAGACTAAAGGCTAACCCTAGCCAACCGGCGCTAACGTCTGTCTGACTAGCCAATGTCTGCTCTCTGGTCAACAAACTGGACCACTTAAGACCCAGCTAACCTCCCAGTCTGTAACTGGGACTGCTGCATGCTTATTTTGACAGAAACATAGCTGCATGAAAACATCCCGGACACAGCCATCCAGCTACACGGGCTAACATCGACCTCCGGTTACACTTGCAGAGGTGGGCTGTGTTTACAGTAATAACAATGATTCACAAGCTACTGGAGTCACACCTGGAACATTTACAGGTAAAGTACAGGACTTTTATTTACCTGTACGACCAAAGTTCCACCAACATGTTGGTTTAAAGCTCATATACAGGATCAGCTGACAGTAGGAAACCATGATCTGCACACATCCACTGAAGGAAACTTTTCCGACTGGGGTTATAAAACATTACAGATGCTGGGACGTTCTGTTGTTTACAATCAAAATTTGTTGTCTTGGGGCGCAGACAGCGCAGTGGTTAAGTGCACACCCCATGTACCGAGGCTGTAGTGCTCTAGCGATCGGCGCGAGTTCGATTCCGACCCGTGGCCATTTGCTGCATGTCTTCCCCCCCACTCTCTCTCTCTCACATTTCCTGTCACCCCTCAGCTGTCCTGTCCAATATAAGCATAAAATGCCAAAAAAATAAAGTTGTTGTCTTAACTTTCAGGAAGAATACAATAAGAAACACAATACTGTCCCTCCTCAGGTAGCCTCAGCTTGCTCCAGTTTAACCTCACAGTTTCAAAAGCTCTGCATTGAGGTTTTCTCTCTTGGGCCCCCATACTCAATTTTTCTAGAAGAATCTGAGAGCGCCAACATGTTTCATTGTGGATAATGACCAACACTAAAAAGCTAACATGACTATAGTACAAATCTGCAACAGTTAAGACCACGGTTTGCACAACAGTAACATCCACATGATTTGTGAAAGAAGTCCAACATCTCTTCAACACTACACTTCTGTTATGTCTCAAGCTGAGCGATCTCTCTGCAACGCTCCAGCATCGTTTTCTTTTTCACCTACAAATCCCTTCACTTTCCCTGCCTGCATCATAATGGCTCCCTGCCTTCTCTTTTCTTTCAGTGAGAGCATATTTTGCGCTGCTGTTCTGTCGAGGTGAGCTGGTCGTTCAAAAACAGCATCAGTCTAGGACTGAAGCCTGGCCTTGAGGGGGGCCTCTGTGGAGTCTGTCTTCAGTCCAAACCTTTGAGGCGTCTGCCAGGCCTCCCAGGAGGGCTCCCTAAAGCCGACACTTCAACCTGACTGCAGCTTCAATGGCCTCAAACAGCATCCTTTGACGGGACTGCTGAATATATAAAGGAAAGGTCGGGGGTAGAGGGTTAGAGGGGTCAGCTTCACAATCATTGACTAACAACCAGCCAATCCAATCACACTCCTCTTTAATGTGTTTAAAGTTAAAGTCTGGGGATCGTCTACATTTTCCCGCAACATGTGGAGACTCAAAGAAATGGTGAATGAAAAATCTTCTTCCTGTTTCTTCATTAAAACCCAGCAATGAGCCACACTGTTCCTTCATCATCATGAACACACACACACTGACTCCATCCAACACACACCATCCTGTTAACACAAACACTCACAGCAGCACCAAATGCAGATTGATCCATTGAAAGTCCTAATGGCTCCTGTTAAAAACTACAGTGATCAGCTGTTTTAAAGATGAAAACATTTACTAGGGACGAGTTTTGAAACATTTATGTCTCAGTGCAAACTAACGGCTTGAGAGCTGAGAGACACAGGACCCATTTTCACAGCCTGTTCAAGGTGGGGCTGGAGCGCCGTTCTGTACGAACACCGCAAAGGTGTAAAGGTCTGTGTTGTTCTGTGTCTGTGATGGCAGCTGAGGTAGTAACAGCACAGGACCAGCGTCTGTATGAACAGAGTGAGGCAGTGAGACAGGACAAGACGGGGGTGTCACGTTTTGACGTCTTAGGGGCGAAACCCACGACCGGGAGATTTAAAAAGCAGCTAGTAGCAGTTAGCAGCTAATAGCAGTTAGCAGCTAACTCAAAGAAGAAGAAAATGTGTTTAACTTGTGGGGACAGCGTGAGGTCCAGGAGCTCCTCACCCTCCAATCAGAGGGTAGCAGGGACGCTAAATGATGGTTGTGATTCCATAGTTTATTCATTGCTCCATTGCCACAAGAAAACACCAGAAATCGAAAAAAACCATTGTTGCTACTTTAAGACCACAAATGTGTTTTTAGTTTTCTTTGTTCTTAACGACATTAGTTTAGTTGTGTTTTATTTAATAGCACCATTTATTCCATTGGGACATGTGTTATTAACATGGATTATGCTTATTATTATTCTTAAAAGCTATTATGTAAAGTGATCCACTATTTATCAGATTAGTCTTTTCTTTGTACAGCCTGTTTGGTTTTCTTTGGAGGCTTTTGTTCATTTCTTTCTCACGTTCTCTTACATAATACCATCGTACTCATGTACAAACAAACACATGAAGCCTCTCAGCAGCATCTGAAATCATTTCTACATGGCGTGACGACAGCATGCAGTGAAGACGGGACGTCCAGCATGCATTCACATGCAGCAAGTCTCAGCCTCCCACTGGCTGAGAGGAAAGTGGTGATTATCCAACACAGCCTGTTGGTGGCCCAGTTTGTGTCTCACTCTGTGTAATTACTGAGAAGGACTGAGGCATCAACAGGATGACAACACATCTATAAAGCCTGCATCTCTGCTCTGATGGAAAATTACTGCAGCGCGCTCAGAGCGACAGCACAGCTCATCGAAGAAGAATGTGAGCAGGTTTTCCACCTCGCAGAACAAATTACAGGCAGCCAATGAGAAGCAGGGCCTGGCCTGCAGCTAAGCCCTCACAGAATAGATTCATTCTTGGCTGGCCGGTCCAGCGACTGAGCTTCTGTTTCCAAAGAAAGACGAGGACCTCCCAACGGGTTAGCCCCATCTATCCTCCATCTATGGCTGCAGGACTGATGAATGATACATGACTATTAACAGTGAATCAAGTACAGAGCAGAGGACTGAAACTGAGTTTAGGTCATGTTTTACTCAAGTCGACAATGACAATGTTTGTTACCCATACGGACAACAAGGCCCCCATCACACCTGGTTTTAACGTCCTGGGTCAGCCGATGACACCTGGACAGCTCTGAGTCCATCATTCACACATGGCATCATGATGTGTTTCCACATGAGAAACCACTAGTGATTGGATTGGCTCTCTGAATTCAGAGAAAGATGAAATCCTCAGGATCTTCGACCACTGGTGGGGGAGACAGTTGGAAAGAAGTTATTTAAGTTGTCCCTGTTAACTACATATCTGAGCAGACTTTCGCTTGTCAAAATTAAAAAATAAAGCTCAAAATTCCCAAAATATCAAAATGCACCCCCCCAGTACACGAGAGATGTGTCCATGTTATACCCCAGAAAACCTCATCTGAGACGAATCCCTCTCACAGAATGAGACTTCAACTGGGGCGCAGGTAGTGAGGTGGTTAGAGTGTGCGCCCCCTGTACCGAGGCTGTTGTCCTCTAGCAGTCGGCGCAGGTTCGATTACGACCCCTGGCCATTTGCCGCATGTCTTTCCCCACTCTTTCTCACACAAATCTGTGGGGGACGACTGTGGCTTAGAGCCGTTGTCCACTTATCAGGAGGTTGGTGGTTCGATTCCCGGTGCCCCAGTCTCTTCAAGTATCCTTGAGCAAGATACTGAACCCCAATCTGCTCCCCAGGCGCTGTACTGGCTGCCCACTGGTCCTCAGGAATGGGTCAAATGCAGAGTTCCAATTTCGCTACATTGTACTTTGTATAACTGTATGTGACAAATAAAGCTTCATAATAACCACGGAAATGGAAAAAATAAAAATGACAAAAACCCCTAAATACAAAAGGGTACCACTTCATGTTATGATAGCTGCGTGTACAAAGTTTTGTGTAAAAATGACTGTTTGTTGTCCTGAAGCTAACCATGATGTCGTCTCATTGGCTGTTTGTTGTCCTGAAGCTAACCATGATGTCGTCTCATTGGCTGTTTGTTGTCCTGAAGCTAACCTTGACGTCGTCTCATTGGCTGTTTGTTGTCCTGAAGCTAACCTTGACTTCGTCTCATTGGCTGTTTGTTGTCCTGAAGCTAACCATGACGTCGTCTCATTGGCTGTTTGTTATCCTGAAGCTAACCATGACGTCGTCTCATTTGCTGTTTGTTGTCCTGAAGCTAACCATGACGTCGTCTCATTTGCTGTTTGTTGTCCTGAAGCTAACCATGACGTCGTCTCATTTGCTGTTTGTTGTCCTGAAGCTAACCATGACGCCGTCTCATTTGCTGTTTGTTGTCCTGAAGCTAACCATGACGTCGTCTCATTGGCTGTTTGTTGTCCTGAAGCTAATCATGACGTCGTCTCATTGGCTGCAGTGTGATCACACCTGTCTGACCCAGACTTGAACTGCAGCGTCTTTTTGGAGACTTTGTAAAATAAAACCAGAGTTATGAAAACTTAACAGTAAATAACAACACTGTTCTGATGAATCAGAAGATGAGTGATTGATGAGTACCAGAGTTTCAATCTTCTCATGTAGAACCTGTGTTGACCACCGTCAGGGTAGACATCTTCTGCATCACAGAGCTGAACTGTGACTGAATCTCAGTGACCTTTAAAGGATCCATTCAGTGGAGCATACAGACCTGACCAGAACAGTTCTACATCCTGTTGATTTATTTATAGCATTTGTACTGTTTATAGTATTTGTATTGTTTATATTTTCCCCTCCCCACTGTGCTACTGTACACTGTGCTACTGTAATATTGAGAATTTCCCCACTGTGGGACTAATAAAGGAATATCTTATCTTATCTTTATCCACATTACAGCAGACAGGACTGAGCAGAGCACAGCATGAGAGTTATGTATGGTTGAATCAGAGACTCTGAGCGGGTGTGTCCTCCTCATTATACACCATTTCCTCCATCTGTTGTTTACAGCTGTCTGAAAAACCAGCCATTAGCCTCTGATTTACACCCGCAAGGCAGGTGAGTCTGTAGCTACACAAGCAATTACATCCACTTAGCTGCAGCATAGCAACAGAGAGAAGGCCAAAGCGACCCAGGCTGACCTGCAGCACATAAACAGATTCTCTTACCTGGTCTGTCGTCTTTGTTCCTGTCTGACACCATGAGTCAAGTCCAGGCCTGCAGCTCGAAACAAAACCACAGACCTGCAGGAGGAAAGTAAGACAGAGCCTTCAGGGTTTCATAATGACAGCATGGTGCTCAGTTCTTCTAAACAGTCCACTTACAGAACACATCATCACTGTGACTATCAACTACTGTGTTCCTAAATGGGACTGAAGGGAAACTGTTTAAAGGCTCAGAGAGAAAACTGACAGTAGCTCACCTACTTCTGACTCATCAGCCTCTGTAACACAGTTCAAGACGGGACTGTAGTGCCTTTATTCTCACACGCTGTCCTGTAACCCTACAAAGGTGTAATGGGGGGGCCGTTGTTCCTCCTCTGAGCCGGCAGTGGAGGTAGTAACAGCACCGAATGGGACATCTGTATAAATGCTAGGGATGGTTGGGCGGTGCGACAGGACGGGGTGTGATGACGAGTTACGTGGCCAACAAATGGAAGATTCAGAAAGCAGCTAGCAGCTAAGTCAAAGAATAAAGACAACCTAGTATGTCTCTAAAGTATGAAGACCGCATGAGGTCCAGGAGCTCCTTTACCCTCCAATCAGAGGACGAGATCAACCGCCACGTCACAGGGACGCTCCATGATTGTTGTCGTCATGTGATTCCATTGTTTACAAAACACTGCAGGACCACAACATAAAACGTCACACTAGATGCTGCTGTGTTACACGTCACACCTCTTCATCTTGACGAATGACTGCATGCTATCTGACATCACACACTGGAGTGGCGTTATGACGCCGTGGTTTGTTCAGTCTAAATAAGCCAAGGTCGAAATAAACCTTATAAGCCATAGACTACTATTACACAACATGTAGTCTTCATTAAAATTTTAATTTTAATTTTTTCAGTAGAAATGTCAAAGTCAGTAAACAATATGTTCATTAAAAAGGGTAGAATTACTCCAAAATTATCAAAATTGTGGCAGACAGACTGTCAGACAGCCTTAAACACCTTTAACCTAACGTAGTTCTGCAGAAAGAGGAAAAAGCCAACAGCTGATAAATGAAAAATGTTCAAACTTTAGTAGCTTTAACATCTGAGTCAGAGTGAGTAACCCTCTGAGGTCTGAGGATGAACTGGTCTATTAACATGTTTGTGAGAAACGTCGTAGAGCTGTGGTTTAAATGTTGATGAATCTGTAGACCCTCCTCTTCCTCGTCCTTACTCTCACAGCGACCTGTAGGACCCTCAGAGGGTCTGACAGAGGGTGAGGCTGTGATCCAGAGGATTAACTCTGAGCATCACAAACAGCTGAGGGCCGGGAGGAGAAACTGATCTGAGAACAGTTGGTGTCAACAGATGTGTGATGCTCCACGTGTGTGTGACAGGTGAGGTTTCCATTACATCCAATGCATTCATCATTTTACAGCTGCAGTTCATAAATTCTGTTGTTAATAAAGAGCTATATCTAACTCTCATATCTGTCAAACAATATGTTGTCAGACCAGAGAAACCTTTTCATAGTTCTAAGAACCCCCTTTTTGAGTGTTTTGAGAGTTAAGAAATGTTCACATTCGGGTGAACTATAGCAACCAAAGTGCCTCCGCTGAAAAACGCTGCGCCTCTCAAGCCCTCCCAGAAGAGCACCTGGCAGTTTCATGTGGGAAAAAATGCTTTGGTGGACACAGGCCCTTATTCCAGCAGCACCAGTCCCACCTCTCACCGGATCATCACCTACATTTGATCACCTCGAGGATATGCTAGTGTAACATAGTTAAATATGAGTTAAATGTGTTGTGGTTAAATCCCTCTAAATGGGGAAACAATGCCACCTGCTGTTTCATTTTGGTACCTGTTT
Source organism: Chaunax sp. Z400 (assembly GCA_037577475.1). Classification (NCBI taxonomy): domain Eukaryota; kingdom Metazoa; phylum Chordata; class Actinopteri; order Lophiiformes; family Chaunacidae; genus Chaunax; species Chaunax sp. Z400. Next base: position 5,127,895 of record CM075184.1, read on the forward strand.
TGCATAAGTATGGCAAAGGCTTATGGGTAATCCTCATAGCAATGGAGGATTTATCACAAGGTAACGTGTCTCTGAATTCCTGTGGGCAAAACAGCTCTAAAATATTGTTAATTGTACTTCAAAGTTAAGCTGGCTTTGTTCATTTGTATATTATTTATTTTATATTTAGTCCGTCACATTTTCATTGAGTTATGGATTTGTTTATATGTATTTCATTGCTTGTTTAATATCGTCAGATAGCTAGCTAACCAGAAACGTGGTGTCCTCTCTCTAGGAAGCTGCCGTGTCCACAAGATATGTAATGCTTTGCCATTCCTATGCCAACTGATTGCAGATCGTAACAAATAAACTGGGTAGTACCAGAACACGACCAGCTCTGAGTGTCATTCAAGCAGAAGACATCACACAGAGGTCACACTAGGGTCCATCTTAGAAATTTCTTTCTTTCATCTAGAAATTTCTTAGAAATCTTGTAAATTTCCCCACTTGTAAATTTCCCCACTGTGGGACTAATAAAGGGATATCTTATCTTATCTTATCTTATCTTTGGTGAAAATTTCATGCAAATCCATCCATTAGTTTTTGCATAATCCTGCTAACAAACAAAATATATCAAATAAATAAGAAAGCTGTACATTTTGTTTGAAAATAAATTAGGAGGAAAAAAGAAGTGGATCTTAAAAATGTAATCTCTCTAAATAAATAAACTGTTCTTCCTTTTGAAAAACATAAATGAAGAGAAACCTGAGATCAGATGATCATGGCTGCAGGTATTTCTGGACTTCTTTTCAGGTGTTATGATACTAAACAGAATGATAAATCTATCATGTAACTATAACATGTTACATAACTGAGGCATGTCAGCACTAGGGATGGGTATTTCACTCAACAGTCAATGACTGACATTTTCTCTGCTGCGTGTGTCAGACTCTCCCATCGCGCTGTCTGACAGGTAGTCGAGGAGTAACAGAGATCTTCCGTTTATCTTTTTTATAAAAAGGGTAACAAGCAAATGTTGATGGCAACCGTGAAACTGGTAACTGTGGCAACTCTAGTCAATAATAGATGGTAAGCACATAGTTGAAACGCAGCCAGTGGTATTCTGGCATTATTTTCTGAAAATTAATCAATTATGAAAAAAGTTGTTCAAAATATGTGGATGCTGAGCAACTAATTGATTAACAATCATCATTTTACTTAGCAAGTTCTAATCGTGCTGTGATCAAAATGTGCTCAAACTGCTGCTGAACCTTCAGGTAAATTTAATAATTCCAAGACAGTTTTCATGTGGCAATTAAAACAGACAGATAAACTGCTCACATGTGATTTATTAGTAATAAACACCACATGTATTCGTACAAGCCTCCAGCACCAGCACTATTAAGAACATAGTACTGGCTTGTTAAAGTCACTGAACCCAACAGCTCCTCACAGTGAAGCAGACATCTGGGTGTGACGCTCTCATTCTTAAGTGGTCCCTTCCAACCATACAGTATACAGTATGTACATTTCAGACATGCTGCTGCAGAAGTGACGACATTACAAAACACACATAGCTGCAAGCTTAACTGTGGAATGACATAAACAAGCCACAGACGGTTTTACTGCAAGAGCTGAAAGTCACACCTCCAGGACATAACAGTACAGTAGTTAGAGGGCGGATTGGACAAGTGAGGTTAGAACAAAAACACCTCCTGGGGGAGGTTAACCAAGAACACCGACTGTAATAATACTGTTAACAATGTTGAGTAAAACCGAATCCTGAAGAGAAAAGGCGTGATTCGTCTCTCCACAGAACATGTTTCCACGACTCCAGAGTCCGGTAGTGGTGTACTTTACACCGCTCCATCTGACGCTTGGCATTGTGCTTGGTTATGTAAGGCTTCATGCAGCTGCTCATCCATGGAGACCCATTCATGAAGCTCCAGACACAGTTTATGTGCTGATGTTAAGGCCAGAGGAGGTTTGGAACTCTGCAGTTATTGAGTCAACAGAGAGTTGGTGATTTTTATGCACTGTGCTCCTCAGCACTCGGTGACCCTGCTCTGTGACTTTACCTGGTCTGACACACCAACTGACTTATTGTAAAGGTGGCATCTTATGACAGAACCACGCTTTCATCAACTGAGCTCTTCAGAATGACCCATTCTTACACTAATGTTTGTAAATGCAGACTGCAGGGCTAGGAGCTGGATTTTATACACCTGTGACAATGAAACACCTGAATTCAGTGATTGAGAAGTGTGTCCTAATACTTTTGTCCATATAGTGTAGTTGAAGTTCTTTTCATGGTGAAGCAGTTCACCCATCAGTACCACTTTGCTTCCACGTGGGGGGTTTCTAGAGCTTTACGTCTAGTAACATTACTTTGTATGGCTGCATGTTTCAGCTGTGCTTCTTGGCGTTTCCACCACTCGATGTTCAAAATGAGCCACATGGTGTCGGTGACAGTTCATGAGCACACACATTGGGGAAAGTATTAAACAAATATCCACCAATAAGCAAGATTAAGTCATTTTAATTTAATTGCCCAGTACTAATCTGAATGTTTACATCTAGTTACATTCAAGCACACTGCCTCATTAAATAATACAACAGGCAAAGAATGACGGTGTTGTCAGCTATTAGGATGATGGAAGCAAAATTATTCAACCCCATTGTATATCAGGTTTACTGGCAAAATATACTATTTATCAGCTGTTAATAACAAAATCAAACAGTTTAAATAGATCAAAACAACAGATATTACAAATTTATTTTCCCAAATCCAAGCCAAAAGTCTCCTTTTCCTGACTCCCCAGTCTCTAAATGATCCAACCTGAATCTCATCCCTCATCAGAGACACATTTACAGATCAGATGGAGTTAAAACACTGATCCAACCTTCATCGACTTACTTCATCAGTAGAGTCCCAAAGGTTTTTCTGTTAAGGCCTAAATTTACATCAGGGCTCCATGAACTCCAAGACCTTCACCACTGCTGACCCAGAAGCTCCAGAAAAGTGGGCTCCAGTAGCTCAGAACTATCTAGATCAGACCCAGAAGGTTTGGGATGCAGTTCTGTGGAGCCATGAAACCAAACTGGAACTTTTGGGGCCTATGGATCAGCGGTATGTCTGGAGGAGGAAGAATGAAGCTGATGCTGAAAAGAACACCCTACCTACAGTGAAGCATGGCGGTGGATCAGTGATGATCTGGGGCTGCTTTGCTTCCTGGACCACTGGAAACCTGCAGCGTGTAGAGGGTCAGATGGATTCCATCATGGATCAGGAAGTCCTAGAAGAAAACGTCTCCATCTGTGAGGAAGATGAAGCTTGGCCTTCATTGGACGCTCCAAAAGGACAATGATCCCAAGCAGACCTCAGAGTCCACCAAGGCCTGGTTTCAGAAGAAGTCCTGGATCATTCTAGAGGCCGTCACAGTCGCCTGACTGGAATCCCATAGAAAATCTCTGGTGGGATTTGAAGAAGGTGTTTGCAGCAGAAAAACCAGGAATATTCCAGAACTGGAGGCCTTTGTCCATGAGGAATGGGCTACGATTCCCCAGGAACGCTGCCAGAAGCAGGTTTGCAGCAGGTCATAGCAGCTAAAGGGACTTTAATATTTGTTGTATTGACTATTTTAAACGTTCTGATTTGGTTAATGTAAAACAGCTGATGAATAGTTTAGTTTGCCAATAAACCTGTTGCCTAATGGAGTTAAATTATTGAGCCTCCAATAGTAGCCAACGTTATGGCCACATGTGAAGCTAAACAGGTAGCAGATGTCACAATTATATAAAAGCAAAATTCAATAATGCATATTCTCATTGTCCTTTAACAATACTTCATTCCTCCTGCACATAAGCTGAAGATGAGTGTACAAACTAAACACCTTCTATGCTGTACAGTCACATTTACCACCATCTCTTCAGTTGGTGATTTCGCTAATGTTACCCAACAAACTTACAAAGTAGCTAACGATTATTTCAGCTTCAGTGACTAAATCTGAAAATTATTGACTGGTACCGTGGTTATATTTCGTTATTTAATACTAACTTACAGCTAGCCTTGTGACTCAATGACTCAGCTAGGTAAACATAGAAAACCTAGCTTGCTAAACCGCCAAAAGTGATTAGCTTGTAACTACAATATAATTATTCTTTTGATAAGATTAACCCTAGCAGACAAGCTAACCTAGCTATGATGCCATCAGCTAACGCTAACGCTCTAAATAGCATCACCAGTCGTGACATATCAACAGATCAATATTGTGGATAACAAATCAAGTGAAGATGCTCACTACTAACTCACCAACATTTCCTACCGGTCAGCAGCTGTATGTTATCGCTAGAGGAGGTTTGTCCAGACTTCCCTGTGTGTTGTAGATGTTCCTTAATCACTCCTCCGTCCAGCTGGGGCACACAGTCCTTCCCGAGAAGCCCGCCTCACGATCGCGCCACACGGCCGCCATCTTATTTGATTTGATGACCCTGATAAAAGTTCACTTACATAGTTGATCGTTGATTCATATGAATCTCTAATGACCTCAATGGAAAGAACTGGCCTAATCTAGTTTTATTTTATAAGACAGAGCCACATAGAGAAAAAAAATCTGAGATTTTAAGAGCAATATCGAAATTAAGAAAAAGTCCTAATATTATGAGAATTAAGTCATACTATTAATAGAATAAAGTCATAATACTATGAGAATAAAGTCGTAATACTATGAGAATAAAGTCATAATATTATAAAAAATAAAGTCATAATACTATGAGAATAAAGTCATATTATTATGATAGTAATGTCATAGCATTAGAATAAAGTTATAATATTATTAGAATAAAGCCATAATACTATGAGAATAAAGTCTTATTATTATTAGAACAAAGTCATAATACTATGAGAATAAAGTCATAATATTATGATAGTAATGTCATAACATTAGAATAAAGCCATAATACTATGAGAATAAAGTCTTATTATTATTAGAATAAAGTCATAATATTATGAGAATAAACACATATTAATAGAATAAAGTCAAAATATTATTAGAATAAACACATATTATTAGAATAAAGTCATAATATTATTAGAATAAACACATAATATTATCAGAATAAAGTCATAATATTACTAGAATAAAGTCATAATATTACTAGAATAAAGTCACAATATTATTAGAATAAAGTCATAATATTACTAGAATGAAGTCATAATATTACTAGAATAAAGACATAATATTAATCATCATATATATTGTCCACAATCTTTTCAGTGTCCCGATTCTTATAATAATGTTGTGCTAAAACATTCAAATTGTCTTTGTCAAACCTGTACTTAAGACTGTACTTGACAAGATGCTCCACGTTCCTCATTTTGACGTTGGTTACTCTCTTATGATATTTACCCTCTAATATGTAGACTAAAATTATGAGTTTATGCGTATCCTTGTATTATTTCCTCAAAAAATGTCTTTTTCATTGTAACATGGGACTTAATTCATGTAATATGACTTTTTGTTAATAAGACTTTTCTCGTAATATTGTGTTTTTATTCTCAAAATCTCAGATTTCTTTTTAAATTCTCAATGTTGCCCTAATAGTCTTTGTAATTTTTACCTGAGACAGTCATACAATGACATTCTAAGAGTTCTTGGCTGTAGAGGTGGGATTACTGTCATCTTTTGTTGTGCATACAGGACAACAGGCATAGGCCTTCCTTTAATATACAGAAATCAACTTGTTTCCACAAGATAAATAACCAATGAACACAAGATTTTAAAAAAGCCCATCAGTTTAGTTTAGTTTAGTTTAGTTTAGTTAAGTTAGTTTAGTTTAACCAGTAACCCCAGTTGTCCATTTTCCAGCTTTTGTCTTACATGTCTAAGGACAGAGGGTGTTGGATAAATAAATCCACAAGTCACAGTCTTTTTATTTGTGATATATAAATAAATCTGACTTCCTCTGTCCCTTGTTTCTATTGCTCCAACAGTATTAGGTAATGTAACCACCTCTTGTTGAGGTTGATTGTGCAGTAATGGTGAGACAAATATGTGTTCATCAGTCTGTCTGGTATGTCTGACATGCTGCTGTGGTGCTTTCCTGTCTGCTCAGGTCACCACCGCTGGTATGTGATGTTTTATGGAACCAGTTTGACACCTGTTTGACACACACCTGCTCTCTGCTGGCCCTGATTGGTCCTTCATGTCTTTCGGACACATCTGTTCCTGTTTTCTCTCGGCTGTGTCGTTAAAGTTGGACCCACACCTGATGAGCAGCGGTCTGATCACAGCAGGCTCCTGACAGTCATGATGTAGCAGGTAACTGTCTCATCAGGTAACTTCAGGCGTAACGTCCTGTTTACTATTAAACCTGAGGTCTGCTGTCATGGTTATTTACCTGTAAACTGGTCCCAGCAGGTGGTATTACTGGTTAACTGGATGTTCTCTCCATCTACATTCATACAGGATTTATCACACGGAGCCACATGGACATTCATCCTCATTGGTTTAACACATTTAGACTACTAAATGTGTCCGTTACTATGACGACGGGGTTTCAGAGACATAAAGATATAAAAACAGGTCTAATATTAGATTCATAAATGAATAAGAATAAATTCAAATCAGTGATCAGTAATATGTTGATTGGATTTCCTTATCGATCAATCTGACTGTCAAGTATAAGCTGATGATGTCATCTCTGCTGGTATAATACACATGCAACACTGCAAATTGTTCTGTACCTGTCAAGATTTTAAAATGTTAGATCTGGAAACATGAGATAATTATGTTGTTTTAAAAGTAATTTATGATTTCATTAATTATTCTACTTATTACTTTGCAGGAAATCACTTTGTTACAGCAGCTCAGACAACAACCACAACCACAGAAGACGACAGACACTGAATAAAAAATACTCTATCAGACACATCAATCTCCATCTATACAAGGCACTAAAGATAAGTTACTAAAATTATACAAAACAACCCTCTAAATATTTACATAATGATAAAGAATAAAGGATACCCAGTGCTCAGGAATTATTGCACATTAAAAGCTATTGCACTTAAAAAAAAATAAAGTATGTCATAAATAGTAAATACCAAGAATATAAAAAAAAAATTTTTTAAATGATCTTGCTGCATGAATAGATAATTTCACTACTATTTGTCTTCAAACGTTCTTGTATTGTAGCTGCTTGTTTTTGCAGTGGTGTCTGTGTTGTGACGAGGTCGACCAGCTTTAACCACTACTTTTAAATGTGTTTTTTCTTGTAATTTTATGACCGTTAAGTCAGAATTTTTCTTATAAATTAGTGAATTCCTTCTTGTAACTTTTCCACTTCAATCTTTGAATGTTTCCTTGCAGTATTACCTCAGACATCATCTTCTGAAGCTCTCTGAGACTGAAGCAGTTTGTAAAGAAGGACAGACTCGAATACATTCATTCAGAAAAACACATTTATTAGCTTTTAGTTCTGGACAGAAGCCAAAGCTCAATATATTTGGCACAAAGACGGATTGGTTTCATTTAATTTTCCGCAAGAGCCTGAATCACAAATGGAACACAAACTCTGCAGCACATTCAGAAAAGATCAATGGGACACCAGACTGTTAGCACACCTCACAGCTGGTCTGGAGTCAGCTCCAGTTCAAGTAACTTTACAGTATCAAGGCAGTTCTTATAGTCACTGCTGGACAATGAAGCAACAAGACAACACAGAGCGTGCACAGCCGGCTGCACCAGCTTCACATGAACTCCATGAGACTGACAGGAAATCAACCCTGAAGTTCAACAGGAGTTCAACAGCTGAGAGCAGAGGAGTGTTAACCTGAAGCAGGACGGACTGTTGAAAACAGCTCAATCATCCTACTCACTGTTTGGTTCGCAGACAACAGCTGCATTTGGAGGTGCTCCTTTGTGTTGCGTTCAAGTCATGTGGGAGTTTGTAGGTCACAACATGATTGGAAGTTGGATTTTTCTAGAGGCTCTCATAGATCTGACTTGCGTGCCTGAAAACCAAATAGAGAGAATCCAGAGAGCGTTTACCTCCGCCATTGTCACGAAAACCTGAACGTCACACAGAAACACAGAAAAGTCCCAGGTCCTCAGGTGGATTTGAACCCAGGACCTTCTTGCTGTGAGGCAGCAGCTCTACCCACTGCACCACCGTGCTGTCGTGGTATCTTCTATTAATTTTAACTTTTTTGTTGTTTTTTTTAAAATCCACATCCATACACTTTGAATTGCATGCAAATTGTTTGAAAAGTTCTATATAAATAAAGTTTGATTTTCACATCCTGTGTCGACACTGTGAAAGTCGCACCCATCTGTGGGCCAATGACAGCGTTGTTCTTAAAATAAAGGGTGTGGTCAGGTGCATGTCGCTGTACTGCAGCTGTTCATCATCTGTGCATCAGATTCAGTTCTCAACACATCCACACTCACATCCACCTGAACAAATTTTTTTTTTTTTGATGAGCCAGGCTCCTCACTGCTTCACTCCTAGACTGGGAATCCTCACTGGAGGTTTTAAGGCTACGCTAGCAGCTCTCTGAGGAGAAAGCTTGTGAATACCTGATGATGGGAAGCAAAATTACGAATCCTGTGACAATGCCATGACCCGCCCTACTCTGCCTCTGATTGGCTTGGCATGATGATGCCACTTAGCGAGCTACTTTGGTGAATGAGAGAAATGTAAAGGTTGTTATTGCTAACAATCCAGTCACTGACCAATGAGCAGCCTGCTGTCTGACAATGTCGCCAACACATGCATCATTTTTAGAGGAACGAGGTTTTCGAGAGGTAAATAGAGCAAAGACGTCCTGATCTTTCAGTGAAGGCTACGTGAGAAATATCCTCGTCATGCTGAGCCAATCAGAGGCACCGTAGTTCAAGTCATGGCGTCGTCATAGTAGGATATGTAAATTCGCTGTCAGACATTCGCAATCAGACGTTGGTATTCTTTCATCCTACATGACCTGAACGCAACATGAGCACCTGAAATGTGTAAAAATATTGTAAGATCCTGGCTGCTGGAGTTCAACCAGACTGAAGCAGACATTAAGGCTTTAAACAGATTCTTTGGCAAAACAGGAAACACGACAGAATCACAGGGACACACCCCTGGGTGGATTAACACACCCATAGGTGGATTAACACACCTGTAGGTGGATTAACACATCTGTATTAACACCCGTAGGTGGATTAACACATCTGTAGATGGATTAACACACCTGTAGATGGATTAACACACTTGTAGATGGATTAACACACCTGTAGATGGATTAACACACCTGTAGATGGATTAACACACCCGTAGGTGAATTAACACATTTGTAGGTGGATTAACATTTGTAGGTGGATTAACATCTGTAGGTGGATTAACACACCCCTACGTGGATCAACACACCTGTAGGTGGATCAACACACACGTAGGTGGATTAACACACCCGTAGGTGGATTAACACACCCCTAGGTGGATTAACACACTCGTAGGTGGATTAACACACCCGTAGGTGGATTAACACACCCGTAGCTGGATTAACACACCCGTAGGTGGATTAACACACCCCTAGGTGGATTAACACACCCGTAGGTGGATTAACACACCCGTAGGTGGATTAACACACCCGTAGGTGGATTAACACACCCGTAGGTGGATTAACACACCCGTAGCTGGATTAACACACCCGTAGGTGGATTAACACACCCGTAGGTGGATTAACACACCCGTAGGTGGATTAACACACCTATAGGTGGATTAACACACCCGTAGGTGGATCAACACACCCGTAGGTGGATTAACACACCCGTAGGTGGATTAACACACCCCTAGGTGGATTAACACACCTGTAGGTGGATTAACACACCCCTAGGTGGATTAACACACCTGTAGGTGGATTAACACACCCATAGGTGGATTAACACACCCCTAGGTGGATTAACACACCTGTAGGTGGATTAACACACCCCTAGGTGGATTAACACACCTGTAGGTGGATTAACACACCCGTAGCTGGATTAACACACCTGTAGGTGGATTAACACACCTGTAGACGGAGACACAAACATTAACACACAGCAGAGGACAGCAGCTACAGACACACATTCAGTCTATAAATGTTCATTAAGATCTTTTTGGTCTCTAAAAATAAACCTCTGTAGATCTGACATATTTATAAAATTTTGAGATTGTATATGAGCAGTTTAGATAGAATAAATATACATATGTGTATGTGCATGTTTACACAAACATAAATAAGGCTTTAAAAAGCTGCATGTGCATTATCAGACTCCATTAAAGGATCGTTCCACATTTACAATCACTTCTATCAGCTGTGATCTCACCAGGTGAACAAACAAAAATACACTTTAATAATAATTAGAATATAAGAGAACCATCAGTCAGTGTGCTCCTGTGTTTGAACTGATTACACAGTATGTTGTGATCAGCTCCACTGCAGCAGCATTAAGATGTTTGTTCTCTTCAACACGCTGAGGCTCACTGAGGGACGGACGAACATGTTGATGGTTTCAGTCTGAACGTGAGATCATTTATTTACCTCATGAACAGGAACAGTCATATGACTGACAGGATGCTGTTTCAGAGGACTCAGCTGGTTTCTTTGTGAGTGACAATCAACAGCAGAGACATTAAATGTATAAAATAACCGTCACTGCAGCTCAAGTATCATCGCCAGTATCCAACCAACACAGTCGCCATTTTCACGTCCACGTTGTTTAAGTATCAGATGTTCTTGTGTCCATCTGTGTATCCATGTTAGGGTTAATGTGTGAACCTGGACTGTTTCACTGTGTGAACCTGGACTGTTTCACTGTATGAACCTGGACTGTTTCACTGTATGAACCTGGACTGTTTCACTGTATGAACCTGGACTGTTTCACTGTATGAACCTGGACTGTTTCACTGTGTGAACCTGGACTGTTTCACTGTATGAACCTGGACTGTTTCACTGTGTGAACCTGGACTGTTTCACTGTATGAACCTGGACTGTTTCACTGTATGAACCTGGACTGTTTCACTGTATGAACCTGGACTGTTTCACTGTGTGAACCTGGACTGTTTCACTGTATGAACCTGGACTGTTTCACTGTATGAACCTGGACTGTGTGGGACCTTTAGGATGTGTATATATAACACAGAACATTCATTAATATCAGATCCTGTCAGCGTTTTGTAGATTTAAATAATTAATGAAGTTAAGCTGCTGTGCATCGTGGGTAAATGTCACAGACGGCTGAGACACACTTATGGTTTCTGCTGCTGGAGGATCTCTGCAGGTGATGTCATCAATATTTTCCTCATTAATGATGGATTATTTCATCACCTGCATCCCATCAGCTGTTAATCAGAATGATCATTTTTCTGATGGATCTGCAGACTGTGATCGGCTGCATCACTAGACCTGTTACACACACAGGGATGTGCAGCAGCCTTTCTCCTCCTCCTCCTCCTCCTCAGTAAATATGCGGACTTTGCTCATATGCAGTCAGATGGAGTTGTTGATGGGACAGAGGATTGGGAGACAGTGGAGGCAGAGGGTCCACCGGACAAGGACCACATACCTGTCCCTCAGTGAAGACCAGTGATGCTGGTTAAACAGCAATGCTCCAGGTGAGACACACCTGGGTTTTAAAGGGAATGGGAGATGAACTCTGATTGGTTGAATTCATGTTAAAACACCCCTATGAATAATTAACAGACTAAATACTTTGGCCCTAGGTTACGCGCTGGGAGTTGGACACGCCCTAAATGAACCATGATGGTTAATGTGTTTCTTCAGACTTCATCAAGTGGACATGAAGCTGAGAGGAGACGTAGTGAGCTGCTTTCCTATTGGACGGTGTGACACTATGAGTGTGAATATGTGTGTTGCAGTGGAGGTGAAGCTGCTGATTGGTGGACTGAACCTCCTCAGGTGTCTGTCGTTACAGCTGGGTGGGACCTCGACTGTGTGGCTCACCGCTGCCAGGAGGAGGCGCCGTCACCAGGCTCCTCAGGTAGACGCAAGGGTTCCTCCTCCTCCCAGAGTTGGGGGCGGAGCTGGGTGGTGGTGGAGGAGGAGGCAGGGAGCCGGGGGGCCTCAGAGACGACATGAGTGGCTGCATCTCCTGCAGTGCCTCCTCCTCTTCTTTCTCCTCTTCCTCCTTCGTCTTCTCTGGGAGGCAGAAGCCCTGTGACCCCTGAGCTCCGACAGAGGAGGTGCTGCCTGGTGGGGTGTAGGAGGCTGGGCGGGGTCCTACCAGTCCAGACAGGGCACTCACTCGGGGGTGAATGGTCTCGGCATGGGCAGGAGGGGAGGAGATGCTCTCCAGGGAGGAGATGCTCTGGTTCCAGGCCTGCTGGAGGTCCACAGGGATGACCTTTGTGGCCCCCACAGACACACAGGGAGGAGGAGAGCCCACACCGCCCTTCCACGGAAGATGGCTGTCTCCACTGGGGGGTGAGGGGAGTCCAGCTGTGGAACTTGGACACTCGTCTAAAGCTGCTGGGACTGACAGAGGAGACACAGGATACATCACCTCTGAACCTCCATAACTAAAAACAGCAGCTTCAAACTCGTCTCATCGTCTCCTCATTTGCTCAAATATCAGATATGATTGTTTATGATTGTTTATGATTGTTTATGGTTGTTTATGGTTGTTTATGGTCACATGATGGACACTCCAAACTTCCTCTGATGAAGACTGTGAGACGTGTTTGAACATTAACGTTTTTCTCGGGACTAAATTCCACATTTTAAACTAAAAAAACAGATTCTTAAAGAGTATTAATGGTGCATTCATGTGGTATCTGAAGAATCGGAAAAATTGGTTATTGATTTGACAAAGTCGTGTGAATGTAACTTGTTTTTGTCCCACGACTTGCAGACTTTGATGACATGGACACAGAAACAAAGAGGATGAACATAAACGTTTGGTTGATGGTTGCAAAGTCAAATTAAAATTTCTTGCTCATGTACCATTTGTGAAATATTTTTTGGTTTAGTTTCTGTCCTTCAAACAGCTGCCAACATGTTTAACGCTCACAGCAACATGTTGTTCCCTCGTTAAAGCTCATGAACTCCTGAAGCCAGAGGACATGGGATCGCAATCCAGATGTGATTTTAGGTGTTTTCAGACCAAACAGTTCTGACAACTGAACACCATCAACGGACTTTTTCTCTTTACATTCTCACCACCAATAGGAACTCTGAAGTGACATCAGCTGGCTGGTGGTTGCTATAGTAACATCACTTCTGCGTGACGTCCAACAACAACCTGACATTTGTCCGTGTTTTGTTCCATGTCTTAAGGTTTCCTAACGTTTCACAAAGGTGTTTCAAAATGGAGGTTGGCGGCGCTGCTTTGGCTCATGTGTTCAACCAATCAATGTTTATGTTCCTCAGGATCCTCATTCTAAGAACTACAACCGTTAGTAGTTCCTGCCGTGCGGACACCATAAAAATGGCGGGACTTAAGGCCCATTTATGCTCTACGTTAAAGACAGATATGGAGATGAACGGAGTACATATTTGTTGTTGAAACTTTTGACTCTTCACTGCCCTCCTGTGGTTGTATCGATGTTGACTTAGAGGAAGTCTGTCTGTGGCGACAGATAGACTTACGTACGTAGAGGGAGCATAAATGGGCCTTCAGAAGGTTCCTCTGGTCTGAAAACACCTTTTGCTTACTGGACTGATCTCATGAACACCTCCAATGTTCTGTCAGTTAGACGGGAAAACAATCCCAACGTTTCTGCAGCCTTGAAGTTAATCCTGTATTCTTTATTCTTTATCAGGATCCCCATTAGCTCCCACAAAGTGGTCACTAGTCTTTCTGGGGTCCAATAAAAAAAAATCAAACAAAACAAACAGAATAAAAATGATAGTACATAGAATCTGTGGTGCGTTCACTGCCCACTCACGTTTCACTGCTTTTAATTCAATGGAGGAGAATCACTCTGACAGGTCTGCAGTTTTTACATGAACCTATCTGTGTGTGTTCTGACCTGACTTGGGTCGTTGTTTTGGCGTCTCTGCCTTACGAACTACGAAGGTGATCCCGACGTCTTCCTCCTTCTCAGCGTCTGAGTGTCTCTCCTCCTCTGACGCCACAGGAACAACCACCGCATCTGAACATACCAGTTTTATTTAAGTCAAAACCTGAAAAAACTCATCTTTAGCTTCACTTTATTTGGTGTAAATGATTCAAATAATCAACATCTCTGTTTATTCATTGACTACAAATGAAGCCTGTAGACTTTTTAAAGCTGCTGATTTGACTGTTTTCTGATTAAATATTCATCTATTTATCTGTTCATGTGAAACCTTCTCAGAAACATGTCCTATGATCTAATATGTTTATATTATATAAGGATTAAATAACAGGAAAATGTCTGAAATGTGGAGCAGAAAGAGATTCTGCTGTTCTGCTCCTGACAGGAGATGAATCATAAGAATATATGATAAGGATTATTTAGTACCACACTGTCAGTGCAGACAGTAAAGATGTATGAAAAGTTACCAATGTTTTATATTTTAAATAAATATTTAAATCAAATGAAAATAAACTAATTAATAGCTGATATTTTTTGTACGATCAGGTGTGTTAATCATGTTTTAAAGTAACGACTACAACTTTCATCGTCTGCTGTTTTTAAATCTTCTGGTCTCTTTACCGTCTTTACTTTTGTCCTGCCAGCTGATGTTGCGTCTGGGTTTGTCACTGCCGTCCTCCTTGGCGTCGGATCCTCGACGCTGGAGAAAACAGGACACAAACATGTGAGTGAAGCAGCAGCCATAACAGGAAGCAGACGGCCTTCAATCAGCGCCACGCGTCCTCTTTCATAACGGACGGCGGTGAAAGCTCAGCCGATGTAATTAAAGAACCGTCTGACAAAAGAAAAGACCAAGATGTTAATTAGTGTGTTTGTGTGTTTATGTTTGTGTGCCCGTGGTCACAGTCTCCCAATGAAACCAGGAGTCTACTGGTTGAACTGGTCCACAGAGGTTGGACTGAAACTCTGTGGTAACTTTAGACCTTCAGGGCTACTTATGACGCATTATTTAACTTTAGAAGTTATTTGTTAGGATCCAGACTCCAGCTTCACAGAAGAGGGATTCTGATTGGTCAGCTCCGTTAACTTCTGCTCATTTGGTGTTAATCTCTGTTTCATGTACTCAGATCGTTCAATAGGGAAAACCTGCTGCTGATTTATAGTAACAGTTTTTAGTGTGTCTGATGTTTACAGCACATCAACGCTGATTATGATTATCTGTACACTTATTCACAGCACTGCCACTCCCATAGCATCAGCACATACACAAAGAAAACAGGAAAACGTGTGAATTGATGGTGTGCTATGGCTTTTGGTTGGAATATACAAAGCTGTCCCGTTATAAATAAAGTTAAATCAACATGACCAGAGGTCAGCCCCGCCCCTCTTTGGGGCCACGTTACTTCACAATACCTTAACATAGAAACATGATTAAAAGTTTAAACTGGTCACCAGACTTGAGATTTTACTGGGCTAAATGGACATTTTGATATGTAGACTGGTTTTCATGACATCCCAGTTGAGGTTTGGGGTCATTTTGGCTGGTTTCAGATTTTATAATGGGGGTGCACTGCTAGGTTTCACTGACACACACAGAGCATGTAGCACATTAGCCTCAATCATACTGGTAGTAATGGTTCCTCAGTGCTGGCATTATTATTATGGGATATGCACAAACATCAGACACTCTCAGAATTCATTTTATTTACTGTTAAGAAGCTGAGTCAGGTTCTGAACCCTGAAGCTAGGTGCTGGATTGGGATGATTCTGACCTTCTTGAGGCTTCGCTCCTTCTTGTGTCGCTTGTGTCGGCTGGATTTAAACGTCTCCATGCGGCTCGTCATGTTCCTCTGAAACACCTCCCGATCCTGACGCTCCTTCTCCCCCAGAGGCATGAAGTGACGACTGTACTGGGACAGATACTGGAAACCAACACAACATAGTCAGACGACATGGTCACACCCTAATGACGCTTTAAACTGGTTTCAGACCTGTGTGTATTCATGTTGATGGTTTCTGTGACAGGATATATGATCTCCTTTGTATTTGGTGTTGTTGGACTGTCAGAACCTCCGGTTACTGACCGACTCCTGTGTCGCTTCATATCACCTGTGATTGGACCCCATGTTGTGACTGAACAAAGACTAAAGCTAACGGCCGACTAGCTCGTACGTTCTGCTCCTGTGTGAGAGGATATAACTCTCCAGACCAGCAGGTAGCAGCAGTCTGAAATCAGACCACCTATGACTGCAGATGTACAGACCATTGTTATGATGACGGCTTTCTTTTCATTTTCAGACCAGTGAGACGCTTCCAGCAGGTCTTCAGTTGTTGATTCCATGTGAAAATATTCCTGTATTGGAATGGTCCATGTGGACTCAGTGATTCACTTTTAGCTGAACAACCAATCAGAGTGATGTCTCTCTACTGACAGGCTCTACCACTAATTCAACTAATTCAAAAGCCGCTGACATGGGTCGACTCTGTGTAACAGTGGGACGTGCTGTAGTCTAATAGCTGACTGTCCGACTAGTGTGTCTGGAAACAGTTCCAAATGTTCGCTGGAAACTCTCCAAGGACCCCAGAATCTCCTCATGGACCCTGAAACTAGCTAGAACCGATCAAAAGTCTATGAGGACCTGCTAGAAGCTGCTAAAGATTGTGTGTTGTGGGTGTGGTACCCGTCTCCTGGGTTTGTACAGGTTCTCTGCGAGGACGTGGTGCGTCTCGGTGTCCTCCTCCACTTTGGCTCCGGGAACGTTATCGATCGCCTGGAGGTCCAGACACACACCGCTGCCATTCTCACGCCTGTAACGACCAACACACACAGTTAGCATGATGCTAATGACGTCTGCTCCATTAAATCTGTTGCTTTTATGTTTTACTTTTAGAATCATTAAATCATATTGTTTACATTCCGACAGGGGGCGGAGCCACAACCTCCTCATGATCTGTTCACTACTCTCTGCTTCAGTGTGAACATCCTCGGTTTAATTCTGATTTAAAACATCATGTGACGTTTGTCCTGCACGAAACATCGTGAAGTCTTTCAAAGGGAAAGTTCCTCTGAAGAGCGAGGACAGACCCATCCTCCACCATTGAACCTGAACAATATTTCCCAGCATGCTTTGTGTGAGGAGCAGCAGGACAACCTGGACAGGTGAGCAGACTATGTTGTTTCTCTGGACTGGACAAACCAGTGCAGCTAAAAGTGAACCAGTATGTTTGGTACAGGTGGGAGTGTAACACAAATAAGGACATGTGACCACTGACGTGTCATGTGACTCACAGGTAGTTGGTGACGTTGGTGACTTCGGGGAACGAGGCTCTGCTGGCCATCGAGGGCAGAGACAGTCTGGCTGACGTCAGGACGTTCCCACCCTACACACACACACCCACACACACACACACACACACTTATGGCACTGTGTAGTACCAGCTCGACTCGACTCGGCTTGGTTTTCTGACGGTCGTTTTCCGTTGCCGATGGTACCTCTTCAGGGTAGATTGGGGCTCTGTGTGTGCCGGGCATTGACCAATCAGTGGTCTGTAATGTTTCACGTAACCTTTTAGTTCCTAAACACACACCTAAACAGGAACTAAAAAAGTAGTACCAGGTACTTTTTACCTAATGGAAACGCAAAAAAAGCGAGTCGGTCCGAGTCGATCAGATACTATGCAGTGGAAAAGGGGCTTAATACTATTACTGCTACTAATAATGATTATAATATAATAATCTGTATTTAGATCAGGTTTTTGTTCTGAATGTAACTCAAACTGAACCAGAGCTCCTCCCACCTGGTCGATGACACTGATGGCGTCTCTGATGTTGATCTTCTGATAGGCCTCCCACAGTTCACTCTTCCTGTACACTGACTTCCTGAGCAGCAGCTTACTGAGGTAGTTCTTATCAAACTGTTCCCACCTGAACACAAAGACAAATATTCTTCATTTCTCTGCTCAACTTTAATATTAATATAATTTATTATTTTTAGTCTCCCACCATAGGCGGCCCATAGGGTAACCTTTGTCCATATGTCTGTACGTAACAAGGTGAGGTCTATCCACATCACCTTAAAACTGAAATTTCCCACATGCTTTGAAGGGCCCTGAAGGTGTTAATCTCTTAACTGGTTCATCAGTTTGCTAATTTTTACATTTCTGGAGGTAAACAGAGTAATAAACAACTCATCACCTAATCATCAAATGATTTCTGATTGGTTGTTTGTGGGTCTATAGGAGTACTCCTCACTCTATGATGGAGGAGCTCCATCTGCTGTTCACTGTCACTCATTACAGCTGTACACAGTGGAGGTATAAATATTTGTTATTGCTCCGTCTGTATTTCAGAGATCATATGTCACTGTGACATCACTGTGACATCACTATATGATGGACTTACTTGTCCCTCCAGTGGTGGTATCCCTGCAGTCCTGCTATGTCCTCCACTGCAGTCAGGATGTGGTCAAAGGCCTGAAAACACACACAGGTGTATCCTGATGAAAACTGGCTCCAGTGTGGAACCTGAATGATCTGATTGGACGTTCTCCACCAGAGGGATGATGGGAGTTTTTTTCTAAGTAGAGCAGTTTAACCCTCTGAGGTCTGCTGTGTTTCTGTGATGCTTCTATTAGCATGTTTGTCTTTGTTGAGATGTGGTTCAAATGTTGACGAATCTGTAGACCCTCCTCTTCCTCATCACAGCGACCAATAGGACTCCGAGTAGAGAGCTGATCACACTTGTCATCTGCCTCCTCGTGCATGGGTTGTTTTTTCTGTGGGAATTTTAAATATACTAAATACATAAATATATAATAATATATGCAAAATTAGGCTCCATGGGATGTGTTCAAATGAAAAATTATTAGAACGACCGTCTTTTTTATCAAATCAAATATTTATTATATATAAAAATCCCACAGAAAAAAGAGTCAGGTGACCAGCGTGTCCAGCTCTTCTCTGCATCCTATTGGTCGGTTGGAGTCGATAGTTTTGATTGGAAACAAAAGTATCTGACATATTGTGTTGTTTCTCCGTCACGTTGCCGGAGAGTGGAGGCCCTCAGACTGTGGTGTGTGACAGGATGTGTCCACTGACCCTCTCATGGATCTCCTCGTTGATGGTCGGCTTCCTGCTGGTGGAACGAGGAACTTTGAGCCATTTCACCAGCGGTTTGATGGTCAGACCCTGACACATGGTGACACAGAATGATTATTGAGTAATAATCTGAATGTAGTCGGGTTGTAGTTTGAATGGCAGATATTTTAATAAGGACAGTTTGGAGGAGGAAAAAGCTGATAGCTGATTGATAGGAAGTTATCAGCCACACCCATTCCAAAAACTTTATTAGAGAGTGGACAACAGGACAACGAAGTTAAAGTATGAAATAAATAAATATGAAACAGATCAAACTAATCTAGATTGGGAGCATAGACACCATTGGAGCCAATTTCCACCAATACTGATGGATCCTGAGTGATCGGTCTCCCCATAGGATAAACACACATTGTCAAATTCTTCCGACATTTCTCACTATTTTCTATAAAACAAACAATTAATCGACTAATGGAGAAAAGAATTAGCAGATTATTGCAGGATGAAAATAATCAGTAAAATCCTGCTTTTACATTAATGCTGAAAAAAGGCTGCTAAATCAACTTCACCTCCACCTGTTTGACTCTCATTTCCAGTCATCTCTCTGCCGTTCATCTAATAAAGACGACTCTAAAACTCTTTGTCCTCTACCTGACCGTTCTGACTGTTCCATCTGCACTATGATGCACCATGCAGTGAAATCTGCAGGAAAACATCTGTTTTACTGTCTGTGATTCATGATGGGAAAACAGAAACACTCCCTGGAACTCAGACGTGGAGCCACAGAGAGTACACACTACAGATATACTGAGTATTTATACTCTATGATGTATTTATACTGACTTCGGTTCACATGATGATGGATTTCAGCCACAGGAACCTGATGTAAAGGATGTTTATACTGTACGCTGTGTTTGTGTGTGTGTGCAGTACATTTGTGCTTTATTTAATCCATTATGACCGTTAGCTCACCAGGCTAACACATTGACCACAGTTACTTTCCTATATTGAGTCTCAGACACAGAAACAAAAATAAACCAGATGCTTTGAATGACGACTCCACCATCGTTCCTCTAGCGTTCATCAGGACAAACTTTTCATGTTGAGCTGCACCACCGATCAGACCTGAAAACCTGGACTTTTGAAACTGGGTTCAAGACTGTTGTCCTTTTAAAACACTACCGTTACCTTCGCCGTGTAAACTGGTAAAACGTACGACAGGGCTCCACGGAGGTTTTCAGCCCAACAGACGTGTGGACAGAACAAGAAAAACAATGGCGAGTATTGTCCATAACGACCCCACTCCATCGTCTGTCCAGTTTTAAAGTGTGCATTCATCATCATCTCTCATTTGTTTACTCATGGCGCTGTATAAAAAAAGCTTTTGTATGCAGGTGCGTGTTCTTGTTCTGTGGTGTTGATTTTGGAAACTTACACAGCCACCTACTGGCCTGGCATATAACAGCATTTTCTATTCTACCTAATCTATTCAACTCTTCAGGCCCATTTATGTTCCCTCTACATACGAAAAACGAATATGTCCGTCCCTAAACGGTCTAACCGTCGACCCGTACATACTTCCGTTCATCTTCTACGTCGACATCGATACAACCGCAGTGGAGTAGTGAAGTTTCAAAAGTTTCAACAACAACAAACATGGTGACGGCCGTAGGAGGTTGGGATAATGTACCTTGTAAATACAAAGCAGTAGAAGCGGAGGTAACGTTGTACTCTGCGGTGGTCTGTGAGGTCATTAGGTACATCGAGACATGAGGACAGAGAGTTTTTACACTTTATCGCTTCACTTTTTTCTTCTTCCTTGTTTCCGTACATATTTGTTGTGCCTTGTTTGCTTGTAGCTACACTGCCCTCAACCATTTCTGGTGGTATTGCCCCATTTCATCCATCTCGTCCGTATCTGTAAGCTCTCTGAAAACGTGTCCGATTAAGTACGAAATGAAAGCAGAAGACGAAAGGAAGGCTCCGTCTGTCTCCATCTTTAATGTAGAGCATAAATGGGCCTTAAGTTGGTCCTGGAGACAACCCTGAACAAAATACCATCATCATCATCATCACAATCTGCCCTCCTGTTGGAGTTTTGGACATCATTTCTC
Source organism: Chaunax sp. Z400 (assembly GCA_037577475.1). Classification (NCBI taxonomy): domain Eukaryota; kingdom Metazoa; phylum Chordata; class Actinopteri; order Lophiiformes; family Chaunacidae; genus Chaunax; species Chaunax sp. Z400. The sequence continues at coordinate 5,149,146 of CM075184.1, forward strand.
GCTAGTTGTTGTTGTTCCTACCTGGAACATGACAGTGAAGAAGATGACCACAATCGTCGTGGCGACAAAGTAATCCTTAGCTTTGACCTGCTTGCCGTCCAGCAGCACCACCAGAGCAAACGCCACCGCCCCTCGCAGGCCACCGTATGACATCACCACCTGGTCAATCTTGTCCAATGGGACGAGACGGAAGCGGTTCAGAATCCAGGTCTGACCAATCACACCTGGAGCACAGAGGTTACCAAAGGTCAGGACGAGGAGAAGTACTTCAAAATAAAGTTCAATGATATCTAAAGAAAATACATTTTTCAGAGACGTTGAAATATTTTACACAGGAAGCTTCATGCAGATACTCCTCTACATTTAATTACTTAAACTACATCTGATACTTAAACTACATCTGATACTTAAACTACATCTGATTCTTATACTACATCTGATTCTTAAAACTACATGATACTTAAACTACATCTGATTCTTAAGCTACATCTGATACTTAAACTACATCTGATACTTAAACTACATGATACTAAACTACATCTGATGATGTAACTACATCTGATTCTTAATTAAACTACATGATACTTAAACTACATCTGATTCTTAAGCTACATCTGATACTTAAACTACATCTGATACTTAAACTACATCTGATACTCAAACTACATCTGATACTCAAACTACATCTGACACTCAAACTACATCTGAAAATGGAAGCACATAAAGGGTTATATCTGTCTGAGGAAAACACTTTGGAGCAAGTGAACCAATCACAAGACTCCACTGATGATGTATTTTGCTTATGGCGGCCTTTACTACCCTTATGGTTACTTATACCTCATCCTTCGCTTGACATGTTCCTGAAATAAAGACGCCCTCTGCTGTGTACATCCAGTACTACCCCTTCTTCTCCTACTTCACACAGCTCATGCACTTTCCACAGGCAGGGCTAATGCTTTTAGCTTGAAGGCTACAATGAAGATTTCTTCTTCAAATAAGGTGTAAACAACATCTTTTCAGATCAGCCTGGGATCTCCAGGAGACTTGAATTACGCCGTAGGAGTCATTTTATGTGTTTTAAATCTAGTCTCCATCTTCTTCGGGTGTTTAGCAGAATGCTATGTTTTACTGTAAAGCACCAGAAATGTTTGTGGACTCTTCACCTGACTTTGCAGCAACATGGGAATGACGAGATACTGACTGAATTTTTGGCCGAACTGTTCCTTTAAGAGACGGTTACTGACCTGCAGCTCTGAAAACTAAGATGAAGATGAGTGTGCAGGACACCAGGCCAGTGTCCCAGGCCCACTTAGACTTGTCCACTGCTGAGATCCCCAGGAAGATGAAGATGATGGTCTCAGCGATGCTGGCTAGAGTCTTCATCGTGTATTTCACCGTGGTCCGAGACTTCTGGGAAATGTTGGCCTCAACGTATTTATTGGCTCCGATACCACAGAAGGTCATACTGACAAGAGAGCAGCCATTATTCATTTATCTTTCTACTGTAGTCATTCACTGAATGGACAGCAGGGGGGGTCTGGCAGCTAAATAGCTAACGTCTGCTGTGAACTAGCTACAGTTACAATACAAATCTAAATTAACACACATGTTGGATAAACAAACTAGAAGTTAGCAACCAGCCGAAACACTTCAGTAACCGCATTGTAAGAAGTAGCAACATGCTCGCGTTGACACCAAATTCTGTCCAACAAAGGCAGAAAAAAAATCTGATGCTAAGCTAGTTGGTCTTTTGAATACGCAAATAGCTGCTGTGTTATTTTTACTTATGTGAACTTAATTAGAAAGTTGTACAGAATGGATATTTTCAATTAAATGGAAGAAAAAAACCATATAACAAATGGAGACACATGTACCGTTAGCTTAGGCATGCTACGGCTGTCTAAGCTAGCTTTAACTTGATAGCATTCTTATGTTAGCTGTTGATTTGGTATTTCTTTGCATTGTACACAAAGCAATGCTGAACAACAATCTTGCTACCTGTTTGAAAAACCTCACACCCAAATAGCAAATGTTAGCAACTAGCTAAAGACCACACAAACACATTTCTTTCATGATGACACAAAATTCTGTCCTACAAAGACAGAAAAAAGCTCAGATGCTATTTATGTGATTTAGCTTCTGTGTTATTGTTATTTATGTGAACTGAATTAAAAAGTTTCATAGAGTTGATATTTTTCAGCTAGAGCAAGCACAAAACCCACACGTTGTCCCTGTTAATTGCATATCAGATTTTCAAAATAAAAACAAATAAATGAATAAAATGCATAAAATTCCCAATTTAACATGAAGCACCTCTCAAGTACACGGGAGAAATGTACATAAAGTTTTGTGAAAACATATAAAAGTTTTTTGAGCTAGACGAGACGTGACGGACAGATGGAACCCTTTCTTATGTCACCCTACTCACTTCGTTCATGGTGGCATAAGGTGAGATCATTTAACAGCTAGAGACACATTTAGCATTAGCATTAGCAGGATTCATTTGCTAGCTTTCTTACATTAGCTGTTGATTTCGTCTTTACGTCTGGCTTTGTCAGACACTATTTTAATTTTAAAGGTGTTTTTGGTTTTCTCAAACTGAGCTTTTTCTTTTCCTGTTTCACTGGTACTGGTCAGAGCAGTCTGTGGTTGTCCTGGTTAACTCACGACAGAATGGCAGACAAGGAGAAGAGCTCGGCGGTCAGGTAGGCTAGGTAGACCAGCAGGAAGACGAAGAGCGGCTCAATGATGCGAACCTTCTTGGTGAAACGAGTGATGAAGCCGAGGATGACGGCAAACACCAGACCCACCAGAGTCCCTCCAACACTGACGATGAAGAAGGAGACTACAGAGGGGGAGGAAAGTGAGTGACAGGGTCAGGTATGGATTGGATGTGGTTGGTTTTGGTGGACTCACCGACTCCTCTGAAGTAATCTGCTGTCTGAACGTTCTCTGCGCCCACCTCCACAAATGAAATGTAGACTTTATATAAAACCTGGAAACAGAGACAAGCTTCAGATTCACTGGCCCAGTACATCTTATCTTTAGCTCTGTTGCTAGGCAACAGAAAATGAAAACAGACGTGTCCTTTCTCTCTTTCAAACACTGTGAATGATTCTGTGTCTGTTTGTTCAATGACAAAGGAAAAAGGACAGAACACAAATATAAACATAAATGGCTCTGGTCCACTAAGGCCGAACAATCCTACATCGGTCTTGTTCTTATTGTTGGTCACCTTATAAATCTATATTTTACCTAGCAGATCAACATCATTATCTGTATTTATGGATTATTTCCTGAGAAATGAATGAAAATCTCACAATCCTCCTTTATCCGGATCAACACCCAATTTAACAGGTTCTTCCTGGGCCCATGACCTGGTGAGAACATCGGTTCTTTGGTGGAGGTGAAAAGTTTCCTTTAAAGTTATCCCGTTTTTCCTGGATTTCAGTAAAGGAGGATTCGACTAAAATGAATTACTGATCTAGTCAGTAATTCTCAGTCAGTGTGGATTTTTAAATGAGGCTCAAATCAGACACCTGAGAAGTTTCTTCCATTTTCACCTCCAGTAAAAAGTAGATAGTTCAGAGCTTCTGCAGCCATAAACTAAAAAGTGTACAAGTCGCAAGCTTAGAGTTTGTGTACTGGTTTGTTTATTGATCATTTTACCTATATTTTGGTGCAGATAAAAATTATTGATCATATCTTGTCAAGTACATTTTTTATTGAAATGGCCTGTGAAGTGTTTTTGTTGCCCTCTAGTGGTTGATTTGGATGAAGGCAGTATCATTTTATTTCATGTGTCTAGTCCAGCTCTAGCAAATTGATGGGTCCAAATTGGATCAGTGATCTATTAACATTTAAACCATAGATGTATGTTCACTATATTTTATTTGCTGTACTAAAGGCTCAGGTGAGGTGATTACTTCACTAGATCTGGGGTGTTTCTAGTTTTGAAAATGTATCTTAATGGCTCATTTGCTGATGTGCTGTAGTATAAAATAAAGGTCTCTAAGACCCCGACCAATGCTCCAGAGAGTAAGCTGACCAGGGACCAGTTTTCAGGCCATTTGTTTGCCCCAGTCCCCCCCCTTCCTAGACTTCACTGATTGGTGAAGGAATTTAATACCCGCTGATTGATTCATGTACTACTGTTGGACAGAGGGATTCACAGAGTTTAGCAACAGATAGTTTTCTCTTTGTTTGTGACTTTATGAACAACTTTAACACGTTATAAGAGCATGTTGTTGTCGAGGTAACAGGAAAGTGAACTTTGGGATTATTTTGGGTTTAGTTGTGTAGCTAACACACTAATGATCAGATTATGTCTGAGCCTCCAGAGGGAGCCTGGAGGGATTAGCTCATATTCTGAGTTCTTCTGAGTTTTAGAAGACTGCACAGTTAATCTGCAGCAGAACTGTTGAACGTCAGCTTTCTCAAACTCCACCAGCTACCTCTAGACACGACACTGGACACGACACTAGACACAACACTGTACACAATACTGGATACGACACTGGACACGACACTGGACACGACACCGGACACGACATCGGACACAACACTAGACACGACATAGGACACGACACTGGACACGACATTGGACACAACACTGGACTAACTGTACCCGCAACTGGAGACCAGCTGACTGGACGCTCCAAAACACCACATCACCACAGCAACACTCAGACACACCTCACCTGATGAGATGTGATGGTGTGTTTATTTACGCGTCTGTCTCACCACAGTGACGGCATCGTTGAGCAGCGACTCTCCAAACACGATGATGAAGAGCATGTCGTTGACGTGAACTTCCTCGAACACGGCCAGCACCGCCACGGGGTCGACGGCCGAGATCAGTGCTCCGAACAACAGGAAGTCCATCAGGTCGGCCTGCACGCGCTCGTCTGTGCATGTAATCACACCCACACACATACACACACAGTCCTCTCTGAAGTTTATTTAATGATGATTGGTTATCACAGGTACAGAAGCATGTGGCACCTAGTATGAAGTTTGGTACATCTGTGTATTATATTAATATCTATAAATGAGCTCCTGGCACCAGGACCTAAGCTCAACAGGAAGTCAGCAATTTCGAATTTAGCGTTCATTTACAGGTGCTGTACTTCAGCTAATTCCTCCAAGAGAATGAACCCCATGGACGTGAAATCTTATCACTGCAATCCAAAAAACATTCAAATGAAAAGTTATCAATTTTTTTTATGTTGTCGCACAGCGTTGCCATGGCGAGCAGTGGCTTCATCAGATTCAGCCTTTCCTGTGACTCTTCATCATGAACAGTAACTCATCATCATCATCATCTGTGACCTCAGACTGACCTATGACCCCCAGCAGCTTGGCGGCGTACAGACAGAAGCCGGTGCAGAAGGCGTTCCACAGCGTTCCCACCACGGCGTATGTCAGGATGGCTCCCAGGTTGTCGAAGAAGAGGCGGGCCGGCATGAAATACCCGGCATCTCCCACAATGGTCGGCAGCAGGAAGAGGAAGAAGAGGGCAGGCTCTAGCTGGTACAGCTGCTTCTTATTGGCTATGAGGACAATGCCGCCCAAGACCAGACCTAGTAGAATCAGCATGCAGCTCTCTGGGACCACCGTGGTGAACCGCTGAGAGAAATGAAACACTGCAGGACCAGAAGACGAAGTCAGATACTCAGACCGGACCAGGATCATGTTTCATCTCCTTTTGGCCAATTGGAGGCAAAAATATGGAGCTAATTTTTAAAAATGAAATCTGAAACACAAATAGAAGTAAGACTGCAAACCAACAACAAAGTTTTATTACAACATATTTAAAGAAACACCATTTACAGACATTCTGTCATTTCTGTGTTGCTTTGATGACTTGAAATGATTCCATGTAGTTTGGTTCTGCCGACAATCCATTGGTCAGATAAACTGCTGTACTTGTACTTCACACATTATTACCATAAACATACTTATTGTCAGCTACCTAGCTTGCTACATTGTTAGCTCGCTAGCAGGGATGACCAATAAATGACATCTTCCACCACTGATGGCTGACAGTCATCTACCAACGATCCCTCTACCAATGTACCATGATTGGATAACAAGTCAGGAACACTGCCTGTGATTGGTCAACAGTCAACCAAACTATCGTTTACCAGCAGCAAGTGTTTAAGTTTTTACCGCAGAATGATGGACGAATAATCCGAGAAGACTGTCAGTGTCAGATTTCTAATCAGGATTTATTTTCCAAAGTTTATTTTCCAAAAAGACACAAACAGATCCAAACGTCGTTGGAACAGCATCGTGGTTAACTTCTGGACAACAGAGCAGGAAGTCTCTACATGCAGCATTCACAGATATACACTACCTCCTTCTTTTATCCACTGCCTCCTTTTATCCACTACCTCCTTCTTTTATCCACTGCCTCCTTCTTTTATCCACTACCTCCTTTTATTCACTGCCTCCTTTTATCCACTACCTCCTTCTTTTATCCACTGCCTCCTTCTTTTATCCACTGCCTCCTTCTTTTATCCACTGCCTCCTTTTATCCACTACCTCCTTCTTTTATCCACTGCCTCCTTCTTTTATCCACTACCTCCCTCTTTTACTCACTGCCTCCTTCTTTCCTCTCCTCTCTCCTTCTACCCTTCACTGCCTTCCTTCACCTCCTCCTCTCCTCATCTACTCCCTGCTTCCCTGCAGCACCTGTTATAAAATGATTTCTGTAAAGTCACCTCAGACAGATGTAAACCTTCCTCATCTCCTTCCTCCATTCTTCCTTCCTTCTTCCCTCCTCCTCTCCTGGTCTCCTCCCTGTAGCTCCTAATGAAATGATTGGTGGGATTTCTCCACAGACAGATGTAAACAGTCTGGAGCTCTGCTGTTATTCTGACATAATTCACGTCCTGTTTAACAAACATGTGACCTGCTGTTAACACTGACCTGAGACCAGCCCAACTCTTCACAATCTGACACTAGAGCTGGGAATTCCTGTTCCTGAGTCAGACATGAACACAGCATGAGAACATGAGTCTGGCCCAGACTTGACCCTGATGATGACTTCCTGTACTGACTCCTCCCACCTGATGAGTTTAAATCATCGCGTGATTCTCAAAACAACCAGAGAAACACTAAACACAGCTAAACGTCCCCCACAGCTCCACGTCCCCCACAGCTAAATGTCCCCCATTGCTAAACGTCCCCCACAGCTAAACGTCCCACAGCTAAACAGCAGATGACCAGTGAGGACAGAAACATGGTCCACATTCAGCTGCTCAACATGAGGCTCCAACATTTCCACCAGAGACTCAAGGCGTTCACACACAGTTATATAAACAGTTAAATAAACTCTGGTCCTCTACGTTTTCCTTCATGCTGACACAGTGAAGGACTGTTTGTGTTTCACAGCCTGATTTACCTTCTTCTTCTGTGCTTCCATTAAACACACCATAGGCTACATCACCAGGCTGAAGCGACACAAATCTGTTTTTTTTCACTATTGACACAAAAATCTGAGAAAATCAGATGTGGGTCTCTTTCACACGTGGTCCTAGATCCGATCCATAATGTGGTCATGTGACCTGATGTGATGCTGTCGTCATCATCCAGCAGCGACAGCGGTAAAAGCAAAGCACCAGAGAGGAGAGATGATGACAACAATGCAGATGGTCATCAATAAAAAGGTTAACATGAATGCAGCCTAATACTCACTAGATTAATCCGCCACTGAAAATAGTCCTCAACAAAAGCACTATTTCCATATGTTTGTGTGATTTAAACTACAGCAAGAAGCTGTGGAGGAAACTACAGAATTGTTTTCACATGAAACTACATGTGAAGATTTATGTCTTTAGTGGAAGCAATGAGCTGAGAGACACACACAGGATGTCTGACAGTACTGAGTGACGGACCAAAGAGGCCGTCAGTCAGAACGTGAGAACGCCGCTGCCCTCAGACACATCATTTCTAACGGCTTACGCCTCGCTGCGCCACAATAGTTACGCCATTGTCCAAAGCCGTTTTTACACAGAGATGATGAGATAGCATCACAACCGAGAACGTTCTCTGAAACGCCTTGGTTTGTTTACACTCAACAAAACGGTATCATAACGCCGCTCCAGTGTCTGATGTCAGATTGCATGCTGGCATTCCTCAAGCTGAAGAGGCTGCATCTAGTGTGATGTTTTACATCAGCATCCAGCAGCGCTTTGCAAACTATGGAATCACATGACAACAATCATTTAGCGTCTCTGTTACGTGGCGGCTGATCTCGTCCTCTGATTGGAGGGTAAGGAGCTCCTGGACCTCACGCTGTCTCCGCAATATGCTGCTGCTAACTGCTACTAGCCGCTAACTAAGCCACTAAAGGCCCATTTATGCTCCCTCTACATGTGCAAACGGATACGTCCGTCCGTGTACCGTCTATTCGTCAACGCCTTCATACTTCCATATATCCTTTGTGTCGACATCGATACAACCACAGTGGGGCAGTGAAGTTTCAAAAGTTTCAACAACAACAAATATGGCGACGGTCTGAGGAGGTTGCGATGATGTACCTAGTAAATACATACATGTACCTAGTTAATACAAAGTGGCAAAAGGTACATCGAGACTTGAGGACAAAGAATTTTTCCGCTTTTCCACTTCACTTTTTTCTTGTTTCCGTACATATTTGTCGTGCCTCGCTTGAATTGTAGCTACACTGCCTCCAACCATCTCTGGTGGTATTGCTCCGTTAGATCCGTCTTTAACATAGAGCATAAATGGGCCTTGACTGCTACTAGCCACTGCTACTAGCTGCTAACTGCTAATAGCTGCTTTTTAAATCTCCTGGTTGTTGGTTGAAAACATAACCCATTGTCAAAACAACAACCCCCCCGTCCTGCTGTACTACCTCGCTGGCGCCCTCTGTTGATCCAGAGCTGTTACTACCTCTGCTGCCAGGTTTGTTTGACAGTCAGGTAGCGTGTTGTATGCAGACAGTATGTGTAAGTATAGATGGAGGTAGAGTCCTCTTTGCATTCACTAATTATTATTACAGAAAAATAATTTAAAGGATGAGATATAGTGATGTCATACACATGTCCCACTAGAAGTTTTAAAAACTAATTTTGTTCTGAACCCAGAGACGAGAACTTTGTGTCTGAAATGAGCAGGATGGTGCATTCTTGTGACGTCGCACTCATTGGAAAAAATAGCTCCTGCTGCAAAGATTGACATGAAGGCTGCTTTTGTTCCACCACCTGCAGACTCTGATGTCATCAAACCCATTCACTCAGCGTTTTCAATGCAGGCCTGGTGGGCCTTCACTCTGTCCCAACCTTCTGTATAAACGCCATGACAGAGTAATGGAGGTCTGTTTGTTCCCCCTCTGTGACGGAAGCTGAGGTAGAAACATGAACATGGAATTAGTTATCTAGTTTAGGTGGTGTGTTCAGATTCAAACCCAACAACTCGTCTTTACTGTCTGACTTCCTGTCTGTCTGTCAGCCCATTGGTTCCAACGTAACCTTTAAAAATGACCTCAGATATTTACTTTGACATTTAAAACAGCAGCCGACTGTAGTTTTTAGGAAGTCATTTGAAGCTGAACCTTAGCAGAATCTGTGTTTTTATTGGTTTACCAGTAACATGATGAGAGACAGCCAGACTCAGACGGACAGAGCCTCTGTGTGTGAGTAACCTGATTAATGAGACATGTTATCCAGCAGGAAACATGTCTGCAGACTGATGGTTTATCTCCACCAAGGAGGTTCTGTTTGCACCCGTGTCTGTTAGTCTGTGTGTTTGTTGGTTTCAGTAGAACAACGCTAAAAATACTGACTAATATATCAATCACCATAATTCTGATTCAAATAATCAAACTCTGGTTCTACTGCTGGAGACCAGTAGCAAAGACCAGTAACCAGTAACCAGTGGGCTCTGGTCCTTCCACTCATTAAACAGTCAGAATTCTGATCAGACTTCAGCCTGGTTCAAGTTCCAGTGAGTGGACCAGTACAGGTACTGGACCAGTAAGTCAACCAGTACTGGTCCACTTACTGGTCCAGTAGTATCACACAGTACTTACACACAGTACTTACAGATCTTGGCCACACTGGCCACCAGTAACCAGATGGCGATGATGTACGGAGTCTGGACGTAGCTCCATTCCCACTGGACCACCCGGTACCCGCCGCCGGAATGATGCTGCTGCCCCCCCTCCTCCTCTCCGGGACCAGACTGTTCCCCCACCGCGGACCGGGCCAAGGCTACACCGGGAGCCCCGTAGTCCGAACGGTGTTGTGTGAGGAGAAGGAGCGGCGGGGACGAGGAAGAGAGGACGAGCCCCGGCCCCTGTAGCGGCGGAGCACCCGTTCCAGACAGGTCGGCGGCGGCGGCGGTGGCCGTCAGCAGCATCAGACCGAGAGGCAGCATCTTCCTCCGTAGCTCAGCGGGATGACATCCCCGGTCCGTTATATACACACCGAGACACGGAGGAGACACGCACACACACGGTAAGGAGGAGGAGGACACGTGACTTGCCCAGTCCCCCTTTAAAGAGACGGAGACGCTGCAGGTACAGGACAACATGAGTCACATCTGAAGGAGACTGTGACGTCAGATGACGCCCATCAGAAAGTTTTCAGGTGAAGTTCATATTTACTACGAGTGTAAACATGGGCGTAGATCCGGGGGGCAGAGGGGACATGACCCCTTGTAAATTACCTCTAAATAAATGATGTGATGAAAAAAAAAGTATTTAATAGAAGCTGACTCTACTTCAAAAATAATTCACACACAAACATTTTTTGAACTTTCTGTCCCCCCTATGTCTCCTCTCAGTGGTCTGAACCATTAGAGGAGCCATACGTCACCACCACGCCCCCTTCAGGATGAAAACAAGTGATTATTAGGAACCAAGCAAAACATCAGCACCAGCAAAAATGATTTTCTAAATATAGAATCAGTCCATAAAGCAACAAGAAACAACCCCCAAAAGAACAAAAAGACAGGAAGCCCACAAAGAGCTGTCAGACTGCACTGACCCTCGACCCCAACACAACATGAACAAACCAAACCTGACCCGTACTTCAAAAAATGATAGTTAAAAGCTATAATAATAGAAATATTGATAAAACAGTATCTCTATTACACTATTACTACCACCACTAATAATTACATACCACTACTGATGATGTCAGAGGGCGTCAACCCGGATCCATAGTAACCTGCAGGATGAGAAAGCACAAAGACTCCGGGGAAGAAGTCATGTTAGTAACATGAATTAGTGAGACATGAATGTGTAGAGAAGGAGAGAGAGGAGGAGGAGAGAGAAGCTCAGTGCATTATGGGAAGTCCCCCAGCAGTCTAGGCCTATAACAGCATAGCTAAAGACTAGTCTACGCCAGCCTTAATTCTAAGGTTTATCAAAAAAGAAAGTTTTAAGCCTCCTCTTAAATGTAGAGAGGGTGTCTGCCTCCTGGACCCAGACTGGAAGATGGTTCCACAGGAGAGGAGGCTGATAACTGAAGGCTCTGGCTCCCGTTCTACTTTTGGAGACTCTAGGGATCACAAGTAACCCTGCATCCAGGGAGCGTAATGTTCTAGATGAGTAGTAGGGTACTACGAGCTCCTGAAGGTATGGGCCTATCCCAGCCAACTTTGGGCTGGAGACAGGGTTCACCCTGGACAAGTCACCAGTTCATCACAGGACCACATAGACAGACAAACAACCATTCACACTCACATTCACACCTACGGTCAATTTAAAGTAACCAATTCACCTCTACTGCATGTTTTTGGTGGTGGGAGGAAGCCGGAGAACCCAGAGAGAACCCAGGGGGAACCCACGCAGACATGGGGAGAACACAAAGATTCCACACAGAAAAGTCCTAGGTCCTCAGGTGGATCTGGACCCAGGACCTTCTTGCTGTGAGGGAACAGTGCTACCCACTGCACCACTGTGCTGCCCTACTAAAAAGTCAAGTCATTTTAATTTACATCTCTTTACATCACACGCCTCCGGCCACTACTGTCCTTAGAGCCCGGATTCAGATGAAGAAAAACTCAAACAGGAGGAGGGACCGTTATTCAGGATGGACACACAGGAAGTAGCTGTCATGCACAGAATGGATCAACATAGTAAAATTAGATTTAATAATTACGGCTGCAACCAGTGTTGAACAGTCCCTCAGACTCCGGTGACCGTCAGGGTGTGGGTCTGCGTCGGCCTCGCTACTGTAACCCCGGAGGTAAACACGGCTTTGTATTTGGATGCATTACAGACACTGAGGGAAGGATTGTGATTTACTTTCTTTTCCACTATGTGGCTCTCGAGAACACCTCCTAAGTGTAAATACTCTGATTTTATCATCTGAAGACCACATCATTAAAATTTTAAGTAAATCAATCAAACTTTATCACATTTTTTGCATTTGCCGGCAGGTGACGCATTAACTGAATATTGTTGTATAGATGTGTTCAGTGTGGGACTTTTATCCAACAAGTGAAGTGTAGGTGAAAAGCATGGCCAGAGGTGCTTCTTTGAAATACTCTAGGGGGCACTGTAGAGCCAGTTTGTCACAGCAATCCTGTTAAATATATCAGATCAAAATTACAACTACCTTTGATGAGTGCGCCAATTTTGGTGAGCATCTGATGCTCATCCTCTCAACACCAACTTCCTGTTTGACTGCAAACATCAACCCTCGCCGTAAAGCCTGCATCTGTAATATTGTGATTAATCTAGACCAGATCAGAGACAGGGGGCGGCCTTGGTGGAGTCCAGCACCCACTGACAGCATGTTTGACACTCACTTTGGTTATAGAGGGACCAGATGGACTCCCATGATCCCCCAGGGTAAAGAGTTGGTCCACCGTTATGACACATTTATATTTGTATCCAGGTAACAGATGTGTTTTAATGTTTCGTCTCACTTTGTTTTTGTAGCCAAGAAAATGTCTAAAAACCAAACATCAACAATAATAAATCAGGTTCTGTTGTTCTTCATTAAAAACTTTATTAATCACATGTGAAACACGTTCAATCTGCTGTCACTGAAAAAAGTTCATCTGAAAACAGTGAAGAAGATTTTTACCCAAAGTCAGCAGGACTAGCAAAAAAGAACTAAAATATAACACGACTGTACAGAACATCCTGTGAACGAACACACACACACACACACACACACACACACACACACACACACACACACACACACACACACACACACACACACACACACACACACACACACACACACACACACACACACACACACACACACACAGTCCAGGTGAACACTTTTGCACCACATCAGTGATTTTTGTAACAGGAAACATTACCACCGACTTTCCAAACCCTTCAAGGACTCCAAGGACCTTCAGGGTTTGTCACTGGTTCCTTAGAGAACATTTGAAAACTACCACATGATACAATCTGAACTTTCAGTCGTTGTTTGAGAAACCTTTCATTTAAATTGTGAAATAAAAATTTTTTGTTGATCAGATTTTTCAAACTGTGACGACGTTTGATTTCATCCATCACTAAATAATCAGCAGCTTCTTTTCACCAAATGGTTTAATTTCATTTTTAAGTGACTTTCTCGTTTTCTTAAATGCATCTAAAAACTGCTGAAAAGTGTCAAATCATTCTGGATCTGGGGAGATTCAAAGATCGGTTTAGTGTTTTATATCAGAATTAAACCAAAATTCACATCAGAACTTGGATGAATTTGGGTTCAAAATCAAACATTTTTAAAGGCTGCCTGTTTTAAAAAACTTCTAATTTTCCAGGACAGAGAACGTTCAACGGTCAGATTACATTCGCCTTTCAAACTGCTCCCATGTTATTTTAGCTGAAAGCAGCTCTGCAGAAAAAACACACAAATAGTAAAAAAAACATTTGAGCGATCAAACAGCGATAAAACTAAAACACAGAAAGAACCAACAAGACTTAAAGAAACACAACACATCGTCTACGGAGCTAATTTAATGCCAAAATGTCACAAACAAAATACAATTCTCTAATAAACCCTCATAATTAACACATCATACTACAAAAACAAATACAGGTCTGAAGTACAAAAAATGTCACCCTCCACAACAGCAGGTGGCGCTATGAGTCAGTTTAAACAGGATGTGTGCCTCTGTTAGTCAATAACACCAACACATATCCTGAAGCGGTCGTCAAATAGATGTTATGTGATCATATAACTGGAATCCCATTGGTTACTGTTTCACCTATAAAAGCAAAGACTAAATATAAGTGAGTCGTGACAGTTCAGCTGCCACTGCTGCCGGTACCACCCCCTTATGATACTGTGAAGTGATTGGCTGAAATAAAAAGTGATCGATAACTGGGCAGGCTGCGTTTTGGTGATATTGACCGACTCACAGGGCCACCTGCTGGTGGAGGTGAAGTACTCAGGACGTTACAGCAGAGGTCATTTGATATTTTTTGTCCTTTCTTGAAGAGTGAATGCTAGAAAAACATGGAGGCAGTTTGAAGAGGTAACGTTCACTGAATTCATCTGAAATATTTGAGTTGTAATAGAAATATAATTATTTGTCATTTTTATCAGATTTCTGCGAGAAACAACGACAACATCCGTTCAGACAGTCCAATCCTAGTGTCGTCCATCCTCACAGCTGATCTGGGTTCAGTCCCTTTAATCGATGACGATCACTGATCAATCGATCAGTTTGAGTCTCTGCTCAGACGTTGTCTCCTGCGTTGGCGTTGAGTCCCAGAGCCTGGACCACGTCCAGACTGAGACCGCTTTTCAGAGTCCTCCTCACTAGGACAGACAGACACACGTTAACAGATCACACAAATAAAAGTGGTGTCATGTAAAGTAAAACATTTCAGAAGAAAAGTATTCATACTAAACTAAAAAATATTTCCTTCTGTTTATTGGAGCAGCTACATGTAATGAACCCTCTCCCTCCACCACGGAGGTTATGTTTAGTTCTTGGAGGGGAGAAGAACTGATTAGATTTGTGCTGATTGGAGGTTTAATTAACCAATCAGCATCAGCTGTGTGTAACTGTATCTGGGGCCTGAAAATGCTGACTCATTGAGGTAGATAGAGAAAATGTGAACATTACAGCCAGAGAGAAAACTGCTACTGTCTGATTGGACTTCCTGTTGCTCGGGGCCTCCCTGAGCCATAAGTGTATGTCTGTTAGCTTCCAACTTAGCATCACTAGAACCAGCACAAATTTTACTACGTTTTCATGTCAACATTATGGATGTGGAGTAAAAACTGAGGGAGTGAGAACAATTTAAAGAGAAGATTTTTAGACCATTTTCCAGCTCCTCTCCACTCTAATGATGATGTCACCCACTCTAACGATGATGTCACCCACTCTATCGATGATATCACCCACTCTATCGATGATGTCACCCACTCTAACGATGATGTCACCCACTCTAACGATGATGTCACCCACTCTAACGATGATGTCACCCACTCTGTCAACATTCCTGCAATACACACCCATTATAAAATCTGAAACCAGCCAAAATTACTCCAAACCAAACTGGGATTTCATGAAAACCAGTCTACATATCAAAATGTCCATTTAGCCCAGTAAAGTCCCAAGTCTGGTGACCAGTTTAAACTTTTAATGATGTTTCTATGTTAAGGTATTGTGAAGCAACATGGCCCCAAAGAGGGGCGGGGCTGACCTCTGGTCAGGATGGTTTAACTTTATTTCTTCTCCATTGTTTCCAGAGAGGTTTTTCACCACAGACTCTGTGTCTTACTTTAATCATTCATGTTATTCCTTAAACCAGAGTTTAACAAGTCTAACGTCCTGCTTTATAAAATCGACTTTGAACTTAGGTTGTTCTAACATATCTGAGCTCATTCTGGAGAGACGAGAGGAAAAAGGAGACAGAGCTAATTCTCCTCTGTGACACCTGTTGTCCAGGTAGACATGACCTCTAGGTGTCTCCAGACAGCAGCAGGACGGTCAGACGTGATGTTATCTGCTGTGACAGGATTTACTGAGGGGGTGGAAACAGCGATAAGAAGCTGCACAGATATCCATTCGCCTGTTTTGGACACAGAGCTGCTGTTGTGTCTTGACACAGTCTGACTCCCACAAACACCAAAGATTAGTGTCCTAGGTTCTACTCAGCAGACCAAAGGAAGTCAAAACATCCTTTAAGCTGCACAAAATCTGGTCGTAGAGTCTTTATAACTGATCAACCCTGAGTCAAACATCTAAACAATTTAACATCAGTACTCACGTGACTTCCTGTTCACGCGGGACCGTTTGCGGTTCTTGGGGCAGGACGATCTCTCGGAGGGATTCCGGGTAACCGACTTGACCAGTCGTTCCATGATCTCATCGGTGGCGTCATCCTGGCAGCCGGTCACGTCGTCTTTGGTTACAGACACCAGAGGCGGACCCTGCCTGCCGAGACCTGAGGACCAGATCCAGAATCAGACCCAGAACATTAACCTCTGTGAGAGGATCCTTCACGTTAAAAACGTGAGACAGATGAAAGAATCAGATCTGAAAGGACAGTTTCAGTCGTAACGTTTCTAAATCTTTGCTGTATCAAAGTGAAAAATCGACTGAGATTCTCATGAATCTATAATGATTTATTCTGAGGATGATGAGGGAGAATCTGTGGAGAGACGAAGAACTCTGAGAAAATAAAACTGGCTCTGTGATGAGAGACGTCCCTCTCATCTCTGATCACACTGCAGGTTTAACATTGATGAAGACGGGAACAAGATGCCACAGCCATCACCATCATCATCATCGTCAGGGTGACCATTAGACAGTTATGGAGCAGAACTGAGCGTGCTCAGATGAAGCGGTCTTACTGCGGACAGCTCTGGATCGTCTCAGGCCTTTCTGCTCTGCTGTCAGGCTGCTGCTGCTCGTCAGGAAGTTCTTCATGTTCTCATGCTCCTCCTCCTGACCCTGCTCCATCTCCGCTGCCATGGAAACGGGGGAGACGCTGTCCTGCTGAGGAACGGCCCCTGAAAACTTCTCCGTCTGAGAGGAGGGGAGAAGAGTTGTTTCACTTGTAATAGAGTACTTTAATACTGTGGTATTATTACTTTCATTTAAGAGGGTTGCATTAAACGACTCAGAGGATTGTGGGTAGAAGAATGGTTTCAGCTGTACTGAGATCAGTTTGGATCATGGCAGAAGTTCGTCCTGTTGGTGACCTCTGACCTCCAGGTGGAGATGGAGGTCTGAGAGCAGTAGGAGGAGGAGGTTACCTCAGTGATCATCTTGCCCCTGGTCTTGGTTCTCTCTCTGTGAGCGGCTCGTTTGCGTTTGAGGGTGAGGACTCGCTCCCTGGTGGTTCGATACTCCAGAGAGAACTCACTGATGATCCGACAGAAACTGGTGACTTTAACGTCCCGTACAGAGGAGGTCGGCTGACCCAGGAACAGCAGGAAGGAGTGGAACCTGGAGGAGGACGAGAAGAAAGTGGATGAGGAAAGAGGAGGGGGAGGAGCACATTTCAGTCAGAGTGGAGACCAAAGCAATATTTTTGGTCATTTTCCTCTGATTTCACTGATTCCACATCAGATTTATCTGATCATTATCTGATAAAAACAGGTTGAATGATTCAGAATGCAGCTTTGCAGGAAGTGTCTGGTCTGATGATGTCACTTTAAGGAATACATCCAGACATGGAACATGTTCTGATTGGCTGATTTATTTTGAACCACACATATACATGTATATGTGTGTATATATTGTGTGTGTGTGTGTATATATATACATATATATGGTGTGTGTTCGGACCTGTTGATGACCCTCCTGTGGACCACCTTCAGGATGATGATCCTCTGTGTGCAGTCCTTCAGGAACTCCGTCAACTTATTCTTGAGGACTGCTTTGGTTTCATGCTTGGTCACCACCTTCAGGTTGTCCCATGATGCTTTGCAGCGTCTCTCAAGCTGGACCAGGTTCTCCGACAGCAGCTCAAAATCCACCTGGAGAAAAAAACAACACTCACCTGGTCACCATTTGCCTCCACCCTCACAGCAGAGTAGACTGGGAGACAGGTGTGAGTACAGTACAGTACAGTACAGTACAGTACAGTACAGTAGAATACGGTAGACTAAAGTAGAGTACGATAGAGTACAGAAGAGTAGAGTACAATCAAGTTCAATACAGTTGAGTATAATAGAGTAGAGTACAGTAGAGTACAATACAATAGAGTGCAGTAGAATAGATTTGTACCTTGGCAGAGCGAGTGATGGCAGGGATCTCTGTGTAGATGTCAGAGGATTCTGGGTAATTTTCCATCACCTGGTTGCAGGTGTGATGAAGCAGAGACTGACGGTGAACAGTGTCCTTCACCTCCACCACCTTCTCCAGGTAACCCAGCTCAAAGCCTTTAGCCTAGAGACACACACAGACAGACACACACACACACACACACACACACACACACACACACACACACACAGACAGACAGACAGACAGACAGACAGACAGACAGACAGACAGACAGACAGACACACAGACAGACACACAGACAGACACACACACACACACACACAGACACACACACACACACACACAGGTGCAGTCTAATCTCTGGTGTGTTTGGAGGAATAACATTTATCTTGTTTAGATGATATTTTTATCTCCACCAGCTGTTCCTCTGGAGATCACGTCAGCTCCTCTGAGCTCATTACTGACCTCCGGTGGTAGATTGTGATTATTACCTCCACCGGTGGGGTCATGAGGTCATGTGGTGTCAGTTTGTGTAAAAACTTATTATGGGTCATTTTGTATTTTGTGTTTTATATTTTGATATCTGTATTACATTGTCTCATTGTTTTCTGACACGACTGAACCATCTAGGCCTCCGTAGATCAACAGCAGACCCTCATAACTACAAACATTATAAACTGATTACAGTGTTTTCTATATTTGTGTATTGAACCTTCATGAGTAAAGTATGGAAGCCCATTTGTGCCATGTGATGAAAAAAAAGCCTAAAAGTCATTATAATTACTTTAACCTTATTATCTCAAAACAGTGAAAAACTCTGTCAAAGTAATAATAATGACATTATTTTAAGATTCTAACTCATTATTTTCACAAAGTCTCTCATTATAATAACAATATTCTTCCTGTCATCACTTTGGCGGTGTGGTGCTTTCATACTTCTGACGCCACAGACGCCTCCGTGTGTTCGTTCTCACGTTGGAGCTGTTGAGGAAGTTCCCGATGGCGAGCAGCGTTGCCAAGATTCTCCTGAATGTCTGATTGGAGGCCAGCTGCTCCATGCCCAACTTCAGGTCAAACAGTGGCTCTGCTATCTCCTGTAGGGGGGCGACAGTCATTGTGTGAGCATCCTGTTTCAGCACATCTGTTCATACGTCTACGCCCACATCAGGAGTGTTAACACAGGATTGGTGGATTAGGTCAGTTTATAGAATATCACATTTTAATTTACAATCTACAGCGCATGTGACACCCTCTTGAACCACGTCCATCTGATGGGATGATTTTTCTTCCTTATCTGTTGAGTGTAGGGGCGGAGCTTCAGCTTCTTCTGTCTGGTCTGACTCTATTAACTGGACAGACCATCATTAGCTACAGCTGAGCGAACATAATTGAAGATGAATGAAGATCGACTGCTCCTAGAACTTTGCTGTTGTCTCTCTAGAGGCGCACGCATCAAATCTGTCCGTGTAGCAACAACAACATTCAGTTCAAACTGACTTTGTCCTCGTCTAAACCAAGTCATACCTTAAGAACATAACTTATGACCCATTATACCAGAGCTGTGTAAACCGGTGCATTGATTTAAACAGCAAAAAGGAGAGCAGCCACAAACAGAAGCTTCGTCACTCCTTCAGGTTAATGTATGGGAGTGATCCTCAGCCTGTATGTGTTACCTTCTCCAGGGCCTCGTAGTTGAGTTTGAAGGCCCAGAGCTGCAGGCGGGGGGTCAGGGCACTAATGGAGGCCAGGCTGAACAGGAACTGCTCGGCTGTTCCCAGAGGGATGTCAGGATTGGCCAGTTGCGCCTCCTGGATCTTCTGCTTCTCCTCGTCAGTGGGCGTCATGGTCAGGATCTTCTGCTCAGGGCACAGAGGGGGTCAGATCTAGTCAGACTAGATCTATGCTACTCTACTATAACAAAGTAATTTGTCTGACAGTTCACCTGTATTACATCACCTGAGCTCCACCTCATACCTACAGCATTGTTTCAGTTCATAAAAGTTAGAAATGCCAGCATTTAAACTGCTCTGACTACAATAATCAGACTAAATTCTGATGAGAATAAGGTCTCAGTTCTGGCCCTTTTGGACCTCGGTGGAACGTTTGATACAATACGTAGGTCAGTTCTGGAGACCATGTGTCTGAGAAACACGACATTTATTGTGGGTTTGCACAAAGGAGCTGCTTCAGTCCCTAACTGGTCTCACTATACATACAGTACTTCCACTGGTGACATCATTAGAAAACACAATGTATGTTTCTATGCAGAGGACACACAGCTCTACGTCTCTGCAGAGACTCCATTACTATATGTCCCTTTAAATAAATAGATGAGCAATCATTTCTTAAATGACTGAAATAATATGAGTAGACTCTAAAACAAAACGAGAAATATTGTTTCATAATCTGAAATGAACTCCCTGGACTGGACTAAGACTCCATATCCATGTTACTTTAGATCAATTATCACATTCTATCCCTGTTTATATACATCTTCAGGTGAGGTTATGTCCTCACTCGTGTTTATTGTTTTTTCAGACGAATTTCCAATAGATTTGGTGGAAGGGTTGGTCATAGATCAGTCAAGAATCTATTCAATTACGGAGCTGATCTGGATTCAAGGGGTGGATCCAGAAGCTTTTTTTTTTTTGTTTTTTGTTTTTTACATTGGGAGATTTCTCAGAGTAATACATGGATGAAAAAAATCAGACATATATGGGGGGATGGTATCTATGTGTGCAGTTCGGTACAGATCCAAACAACAATTCAGCTATAGTGGATGTAAACATGGTAACAAATAAGGCTACAAACCTGCAGCTAGAACAAATGTGTAGCTGAAACAGTGGAGATTCAGTGAGACATGAACGGCTTTGGCGTATTAGTGAGTCTGAGTTTGACTTATTTACAACTGAATGTTGGGAATTGGTGGAGTTCTATACTACATTCATTTTCTCTCTGTGTTTTTATCTTCTTTCTTGACAAACTCAGTCTGCAGAGCCCTAAAGCCACGCCCCCACTTCTACACAGAGCGCTGTTGGCCATTTTATTATAAATTTGCTAATACTGAGCGTATCACTAATCCAAGTTGTATCAAAGTCAATACTGGGCTTTCTTTGGGCCCCAGAATCTCACATGCCAAGTTAGAAGAAGATCAGATGAACGGTTCTCGGGGTAGGAGGATTACATAAATACATACACATATACAAATAATGTTTATTATTAATATTATAATATATATATTATTTATAATATATATGTAATATTTATTTCAACTTAAATCTAGTTAAAAATGTGTTTCATTCAGTGATCTATTCCAGTGGTTCCCAAAGTCTGGTTCGCAACCCACAGGTTGGTCGCAGGAGATTTTATTTGGGTCGCCAAATAAAATAGTTATGATTCTATTTGACTATTATTCTAGATTTATATCTGCAGTACATCTTTCAGCCACATGAGGGAGCGTGTTTCTAGCTCCACCACACATGGAGGTGGTGCCTTGTTCAGAACCCGTTTGGGTTTGCACCCAGGTGTCCACCACATTTTCCACCATAGTAATGAACACATTTTGCAGGTGGTCACAAACATGGATGCCTGGCTAATAAAAAAGAAAGGCATAGCTAGAGACCAGGGACAAGACCCAGCTAAGGACCAGACTGCTGCAGGTCATGTTAGCTTAGCTACCGCCCAGAGACTAAATGCTACACCTGATATGTGTGTTGCTGTCCTCTTGTACACCTGACTGGAACAAAGAACAAGCAATATTCTGTTTGATTTAATGATGAGAGAGAAATATGAGTCTGTTAATTACAACAAAATGCACTTAATTTGTCTCATATAAAGTAGTTAAAATGTGTGTTGTTTACCTGATGTGTGCCTGTTTAATTTAAGATGCACTTAAGTTCTCTAATAAAAATATGAACATGAACATGAGTGGCTGTTTACTCAGACTCAATGCATTTTCTCATTTATAAAGTAGCCTCTTTAAAATGTTTATATTGTGATTAGAGGAGATAAAAACAACGAGATACCACATCCCTCCTAAATGCACTGATTTGATCGTATCTATCTATATGTATATCTATATATATATATATATATATATATATATTTAAAATATGTACAGTATATATTTTCAATAACCATACAATGTAGTTGTAATTTAAATGTATATCACTTTGAAATGGTTGGTTTACCTGTTCAAGATAATTGGATGATGCAGACGGCAGTAAAAATGGTCAGAAATGTTCATTTATGTACAAATTGTTAATCTTGCAATTTATAAATAAGATCTATTGTGATTTGGGTCATGATGGTTTGTCATTTTAAAAATGTGGGTCCCCAGAAAAAAAGGTTGGGAACCACTGATCTATTCTATATAAAGAGAATTACAGCACCATCTGTTGCCAGGAAAAGGTCTGTACCTCGATCCCCTCCTTGCTGATGGCAAACTCATCAAAGTTGAGGATGGCGGTCTTGATGACGTGGACAGCCGGCAGGACGGTCATACCGATGTTGATGGCATTACTCCTCTTTGGGTCCAGAACTAGAATCTCAGACTTCTTGATCTCAGGTCCTTTCTGCACACAGAAATATAATTTAATAAGAATAAAAGAATAATAAATAGAGAATAATTTAAATAATAATTTAATCACTGCTTCAGCCCAGTAAAGTCCCAGTCTGGAGACCAGTTTAAACTCATCGTGTTTCTATCTTCAGGTAGCCTACATGGGACAAGTTCTGTTTTGCAATTTTTTAACACTGGTTTTGTGAATAGCTTCCAAAAGACATAGCACACCATTCCTGATCAAGTGGTGGCAACGTGACAGGAGCAGCAGTGTGGTAAAAAATACTGTCAAATTCATTAATGAAAACTATAACGTAAAATGTCCAACGACCTTTTTCTCCATGACTAAAACGAGACGACACCGACGTCATCAAACACTGTCACTAAATCAACATGGTATAATGTCGATGAAAAAAAGACTAAAATGCAGTTTAAAAAATAAAAACTTTACAAAAATCGCTCCTTATTTTCATCCACAAAAAAGAGGAGGCTAAATATTATAAACAATTTTTTTTTCTAAATTACAATCCAAATATTCTGGTCATTGATGTGCAGCAGTTTGGTTTCCTGTGCTGCTCCGGCTGAGGTGGGATCCGGCCCCTCAGGGTCGGGTTCACCACCGGCCCGTCTCGCTGCTCCGTCTGGAGGGTGGCGCCTGAGCGCGTGTGATAGAACTCTAAAGATGGTGAACTATGTCTGGGCAGGGCGGAGCCAGAGGAAACTCTGGTGGCCTGCAGCGGTCATAACGTACAAATCGGTGGTCCGACCTGGGTATAGGGGCCAAAGACTAATGGAACCATCTAGTAGCTGGTCCGACCTGGGTATAGGGGCCAAAGACTAATGGAACTATCTAGTATCTGGTCCGACCTGGGTATAGGGGCCAAAGACTTATGGAACCATCTAGTAGCTGGTCCGACCTGGGTATAGGTGCCAAAGACTGATGGAACCATCTAGTATCTGGTCCGACCTGGGTATAGGGGCCAAAGACTGATGGAACCATCTAGTAGCTGGTCCGACCTGGGTATAGGGGCCAAAGACTGATGGAACCATCTAGTAGCTGGTCTGACCTGGGTATAGGGGCCAAAGACTAATGGAACCATCTAGTAGCTGGTCCGACCTGGGTATAGGGGCCAAAGACTAATGGAACCATCTAGTAGCTGGTCTGACCTGGGTATAGGGGCCAAAGACTAATGGAACCATCTAGTAGCTGGTCCGACCTGGGTATAGGGGCCAAAGACTAATGGAACTATCTAGTATCTGGTCCGACCTGGGTATAGGGGCCAAAGACTGATGGAACCATCTAGTATCTGGTCCGACCTGGGTATAGGGGCCAAAGACTAATGGAACTATCTAGTAGCTGGTCCGACCTGGGTATAGGGGCCAAAGACTAATGGAACCATCTAGTAGCTGGTTCCCTCTGAATTACCTCAGGATAGCTGGAGCTCAGAGTGTCACAGATTTATCTTAAACAGAAAAATTCAACATATTTAACTTCCAAGTTAAATATGCCACATTACAGCTTTCAGGCTCACATTTTGTCCACTAGGGGGCATTTAAATACCTTCCTTTAATCTCTAACTGTTTCAGAGGCTTTAACTCTTAAAGGAGCTGAACCCAGCTAAAAACAGTCTGGTTACCTTGGCGACAGGCAGGTCCTTGGCTTTAGACTCAAACAAGTGTTCGAGTCGGGCGGTGTCCACGGCCACCTTGTCCAGAGACGCCCACACTGTCCCCCGACCGAACCGACACTTCTGAGATCCGTCTGCCTGCTTCAGCTCCTTCCAGAACAACTTCACCGTCTTCTTCTTCTGCTTCAGAGTGGAGGATGGAGGAGGAGGAGCACCTGGTGGAAGGGGAGGTGGAGGAGGAGGAGGAGCACCTGGTGGAGGTGGAGGTGGAGGAGGAGCACCTAGTGGAGGGGGAAGAGGGGGAGGAGGAGGGACTAGACCTCCTGGAAGGGGTGGAGGAGCAGGAACCATGCCTGGGGGAGGAGGAGGAGGAGGGGGGATGCCAGAGAAGCACGAGGAGGAGGAGTCATGTGTGTCCATGTCCAAGACATCGATGTCCTCCTCATCCAGGAGGTCGGAAAAGTCCAGGTCTTTGATGCGCAGGGCGTCGGCACTTGGCTGCAGGTGCTCCCAGGCATCGGTGGAGCCTCCGGGACCCAGCGGGTTCATCTGCGTCGTCTCCAGGCGCCGGGCATGGCTCTCCATGTCGATGCTGCTCTGCTGTCGGAGGTGACGGTTCTAATGGGGTAAGTTCAGGTGGTGAGTAACACACAGGTCAAATATACGATTCATCGTGTCCCACCTGACTATGCTGTGATTGGCCAGTTTTTGTTGCTGGTAGCAAGTTTGTGGTCTAACAGGAGGCATATTTGGCTTCCTGCCTCCAGTGAAGGATGGATGGATGATAGATCAATGGATGGATGGATGGCTGGATGATTGATGGATTAACGGGTGGACAAAGGATTGACGGGTGGATGGATGGATGAATGATTAATGGGTGGATGGATGGATGATTGATTAATGGGTGGATGGATGGATGATTATTGTATGGATGGATGATTGATTAATGGGTGGATGGATGATTATTGGATGGATGGATGATTATTGCATGGATGGATGATTGATTAATGGGTGGATGGATGATTATTGGATGGATGGATGATTGATTAATGGGTGGATGGATGATTATTGGATGGATGGATGATTGATTAGTGGGTGGATGGATGGATGGATGATTGATTAGTGGGTGGATGGATGGATGGATGGATGATTGATTAATGCATGGATGGATGATTATCGCATGGATGGATGATTGATTAATGGGTGGATGGATGATTATTGGATGGATGGATGATTGATTAATGGGTGGATGGATGGATGGATGATTACTGGATGGATAGATGATTGATTAATGGGTGGATGGATGGATGATTGATTAATGGGTGGATGGATGGATGATTGATTAATGGGTGGATGGATGGATGATTGATTAACGGGTGGATGGATGGATGATTATTGGATGGATGGATGATTGATTAATGGATGGATGGATGGATGGATGATTATTGGATGGATGGATGATTGATTAATGGGTGGATGGTTGGATGATTGATTAATGGGTGGATGGTTGGATGATTGATTAATGGGTGGATGGATGGATGATTGATTAATGGGTGGATGGATGGATGGTAGTTCATTCCTGTAGTTTGAAGGAACACTATCCAATCACGACACAGTAGTACTAACCAATCACAACTTAGCAACAGTAACTAATGACAGCAGGTGTTTTCACTGTAGTATCAGTTATAATGAGGTAATAAAGGTAAACCTGTTGTTCTTCAGCCAGTCGGGCCAGTGCTGCCTGGGCGGAGCCTTCCAGGCCTTCCAGCTCCGCCCTACGGGAGGCGCTGCTCTCACTGGGGGAGGAAGGCTCGACTGAGCGTGCTCTGAAGCTGGACAGACGCTGCTGCACACGACCCCAACCTCCTCGATCTTCACCTAAGAAGAAGACAAACAGGGAGGTCTCACTCTGTCTCTGATTAGAGAACTAACAAACCAGCAGTATGTGGAAAACAGACAGAGGTCTAACTCTGACTCAGATTAGACACCTACGCCCGAATCCTGTACATTGACTTTAGCTCAGCGTTCAACACCATCATCCCCCAGAGACTAAAAGAGAAACTTCTCCTGCTCGGCCTGGACACCGCCACTTGTCTTAGGATCCTGAACTTCCTGACTGGGAGACCACAGTCAGTCCGTGTTGGAAGAAACATCTCCAACTCAATCACACTGAGCACGGGATCCCCTCAAGGCTGTGTACTCAGCCCTCTGCTGTTCCCACTTTTGACACGACTGTGTATCCAGATACGAGGGGAACCTGATCATTCAGTTTGTAGTGGGACTCGTTCACGGGAATGATGAGTCAATGTAAAGGAAGCAAATAACACATCTGGTGGGCTGGTGCAGGGACAACAACCTGGTGCTCAACGTGGACAAAACGATCAAAACACCCCTCAGCATCAGTGGTGGTACAGTGGAGAGAGTGGACAACATCAAGTTTCTTGGAGTGCAGATCTCTGACGATCTCACCTGGGCGAAGAACACCACAGCGATCGTGAAACGGGCCCAGCAGAGACTGCACTTCCTGAGGAGAGTGAAACAAGCATTTCTCCCCACCAGCACCCTGACCATGTTTTTTTTTTAAAGTTATTTTTGGGCATTTTATGCCTTTATTAGATAGTACAGCTGAAGAGATGACAGGAAATATGGGGGAGAGTGGGGGGAAGACATGCGGCAAATGGTCATTGGGTCGGAATCGAACCCGTGCTGACCGCTAAAGGACTACAGCCTCGGTACATGGGGCGCGCACTCTAACCACTGTGCTATCTGCACCCCACCCTCACCATGATCTACAGAGGGGGGGTAGAGAGCGTTCTGACATATTGCCTCTCAGCTTGGTACTGCTGCTGCAACATGGCAGACAAGAAGGCCCTGCAGAGGGTAGTGAGGGGAGCTGAGAGGGTCACCGGAGCCTCCCTACCCTCTGTCCAGGAACTCAACCACAGCCAATGCAGGAAAAGGGCACAGAACATTACCAGGGACCCCTCACACCCTCTCTATAAACTTTTTGAACTGCTGCCATCGGGCAAACGGTACCGGGGCATCAAAAGCAGAACCACCAGACTGTCACACTGCTGAACTGCTGATCCAGACTATGGACCATTACATAATACACTTTAACCGGCCTCTGTCACTTTAATATAGCACCGTGAAGCACATAGACACTCTATGGAACACTTACTACGAGGTCATGCAACATTTGTCACATATGTTTACAACCATACGACGTCTCAGGGATCTGTGTGTTGTCAATTGTTGTGTGTTTTGTTTTTATTTATTTATTTATTTATTCTGGATCCCAGGGAAACACTATTTCATTCTGCTTGCACTACAGTTGTATGTACAGCAAAATGACAATTAAGTTTGATTTGATAACAAACCAGGAGTATGAGGACAACACAGACAGAGGTCTCACTCTGACTCACTTCCCAGAGCTAACAGAGCAGAGACAGTTTTATTCTGATGTTTAGGACATTTAACTGATGACTGTTTTCTATAAAAGTAATCATTGTTAGTACTGACACATAAACTCCAGAGGGTAAAGGAGTAAATTTCAACAGTAAATTCTAAATTAAATCCAGTGTCTCATTAGCCCCCCCACCTGGCAGGAAGCTCCCTTCTTCTTCGGTGGTGTTAGGAGCAGGAGCAGGAGCAGCCGTCGGACTCAGAGGGACTCTGCTGGAGGTCTTGGAGAACAGCATGTCAAGAAGAAACTTCCTGTCGTTGGACAGCGTGCTGCACTGACGCTGCACCAATCCTGCTGCAAACGCACAGACGTCCACACATTAACAGGAAGGTAAACATCCTTCAGAATAAAAGCACCAGCTGATTCAGTTGCCTTCTTCATTCTAAGGAGGTTGAACAGAACTAGAAAAAGGAGTCAGGACACAATTTGTAATATTTTCTGATTGGTCTAATGATATTTTGAGTTTCAGGTCGATATAAATGAAGACCTGCTCCTATCTGAAGCTATGAAAGCATCTTACTGTGACTGTAAGCTGTGTTTGATGTCTGCCTCCTTCAACATAATCAAGTCAAAGCTGAAGTATCTGAACATCCTCTACAGTGTATCTAAAAAACACCCTGAGGCTAAAAGTAACTGGTTGAGTCAAACTTTACCTCTGAAGCATCTTAAAAACAATTTTCATGCTTTTCAAGCAACTGATGAAATAAAACAAGTTAAAACTGATTTAGAAATTAAATAATCATGTCGTTGAGGTTATATAAAGACAAAACGAGCTAAAAAATTAAATAAGGAGATATCACAGATAATTATTTTTAATGTGTGTACGAAATATAAAAAAATAGGAATAAGTGACAGTAAAACAATGTGATAAATAAGTTAAAATATGAAAACCATAGAATTAGATTTGTGTCTGATTCTTGGTTTGTGTATTGATGCTAAATATCAACAGCATTATCATTGAGATTCATAGTTTTGTGTGTCAGTAAAACCTGCAGTAGTAGTAACAGTAGTAACAATACTGTATTAATAATAGTAATAGTAGTAGTAATAGTAACAGTAGTAATAATAGTAATAGTAGTAATAGTAACAGTAGTAATAATAGTAATAGTAACAGTAGTAATAGTGGTAATAGTAGTAATAATAGTAATAGTAACAGTAGTAATAATAGTAATAGTAGTAATAATAATATTAGTAAAAACAGTAGTAGTAGTAATAGTAACAGTAGTAATAATAGTAATAGTAGTAATAGTAGTAAAAATAGTGGTAGTAGTAATAGTAACAGTAGTAATAATAGTAATAGTAGTAATAATAGTAGTAAAAATAGTGGTAGTAGTAATAGTAACAGTAGTAATAATAGTAATAGTAGTAATAATAGTAACACTAACAGTAGTAATAATAGTAACAGTAGCAATAGTAGTAATAGTAGTAATAGTAACAGTAGTAATAATAGTAATAGTAGTAATAATAGTAATAGTAACAGTAGTAATAATAGTAACAGTAGCAATAGTAGTAATAGTAGTAATACTAACAGTAGTAATAATAGTAAGAGTAGTAATAATAGTAGTAAAAATAGTAGTGGTAGTAATAGTAACAGTAGTAATAATAGTAACAGTAGTAATAATAGTAAAAGTAGTAATAGTAGTAATAATAGTAATAGTAGTAAAAGTAGTAATAATAGTAACAGTAGTAAAAGGAGTAATAGTAGTAATAATAGTAATAGTAGTAAAAGTAGTAATAGTAATAGTAGTAATAATAGTAACAGTAGTAACAGTAGTAACAGTAGTAATAATAGTAATAGTAACAGTAGAAATAATAGTAATAGTAATAATAGTAATAGTAGTAATAGTAAAAGTAGTAATACTAGTAAAAGTAGTAATACTAGTAAAAGTAGTAATAATAGTAACAGTAGTAATAATAGTAACAGTAGTAATAATAGTAACAGTAGTAATAATAGTAAAAGTAGTAATAATAGTAAAAGTAGTAATAATAGTAAAAGTAGTAATAATAATAATAGTAGTAATAATAGTAACAGTAGTAATAATAGTAACAGTAGTAATAATAGTAAAAGTAGTAATAATAGTCACAGTAGTAATAATAATAATAGTAGTAATAATAGTAACGGTAGTAATATTAGTAACAGTAGTAATAATAATAATAGTAGTAATAATAGTAACAGTAGTAATAATAATAACAGTAGTAATAATAGTAAAAGTAGTAATAATAGTCACAGTAGTAATAAAAATAATAGTGGCAATAATAGTAACAGTAGTAATAATAGCAACAGTAGTAATAATAATAATAGTAGTAATAATAGTAACAGTAGTAATAATAGTAACAGTAGTAATAATAGTAAAAGTAGTAATAATAGTCACAGTAGTAATAATAATAACAGTAGTAATAATAGTAACAGTAGTAATAATAGTCACAGTAGTAATAATAGTAACAGTAGTAATAATAGGAACAGTAGTAATAATAGTCACAGTAGTAATAATAGTAATAGTAGTAGTACTAGTATCAAGAAGTTGAGTCAAGGATGATACAAGACACATTAAAAGAGTTGAGAATAAATCACTAACAATAAAAATAGCTCTGTGAGAGTAGCCAGACTGAGATGTAGAAGTGTTTATGTTATTACTAAATACTAATTTAGCGGTATTAATTGTATTAATAAAACCTGTATTACTACAGTAGTATTAGTATTAATAATAGTAGTAGGCCCAGTTTTCTGTTGAGGGTCTGAACTGCCAAAAATTGCTGAACTTAGAGTAAGCTGATTGGAGGTTTAATCAACCAAACAGCATCAGCTGTGTGTACCTGTATTTGTGCTTGTTCTAGTGATGCTAATTTGGAAGTTAAAAGACATCGAGTGGGTGACATCATCATTAGAGTGGAGGGGAGCTGGAAAATGGTCTAAAAATCTTCTCTTTAAATTGTTCTCACTCCCTCAGTTTTTACTCCACATCCATAATGTTGACATGAAAACGTAGTAAAATTTGTGCTGGTTCTAGTGATGCTAATTTGGAAGCTAACAGACATACACTTATGGCTCAGGGAGGCCCCGAGCAACAGGAAGTCCAACCAACTGCCTCATCAGCTCCCATTTGAACTTTGAGCTGAAAATAGTGGAGGAAAGCAGACAGTAGCAGTTTTCTCTCTGGCTGTAATGATCACATTTTTAACTTGATCCATACAAATGATAGATCTACATGTTCAGCAGCTTCTTAGGATGCTGACGGTGTCTCATTTTAACAAGACCACCTACAGGTTTAGGATCAGGCTGTCTGGTTCCAGTGGTGCTTTAGGGGCTTTCTCTCTGTCTACCTCAGTGAGTTACATGCATGCTGCCTGCAGCAGTACATACTCTGACAGGGCAGCTGCAGTAAGCACTAAAACATGATTCAGAACTATTTTGAACTGCAGTCAGGTTAGACCGGGAGCAGAGGATTGTGGGTAACTGTAGTCTCTTACTGGGCTCATTCTGGGGGTCTGAGTGACCATTTGTGTCCAAACTGCTGGATGTCGAGGCTGCAGACAAGAGAGGGACAAAAAGAAAAAGTTGGGCTGTTCCTTTAACAGGTGTCATTTTAATCATCATTTTATATCTTTCACCACAGACATTCATCTGTTTCATGTTTTTATCCACTTACAGATCTCTTCACACATAAATGGCATGACATCATGTTTGACTCTCACCCGTCTGCTCCTCAGCTGGGATGTCCCCGCCTTCCTCTGGAGGCTCCAAACTCGGGGTTATGACATCATCAGAGGAAGACAGTCTGGCCTGACTGAGGTCTTTACTTCTTCTCTTCTTCTCCCACTGTGTGGCCGCCAGGCTGCGCAGGAAGGTGTCTCTGCAGGAGGAGGAAACAGGTGAGACGGAGCCAACATGGCTGACACGCAGTAGAATCAGGACACATCAAACAGGCAACACTTTCACATGCTGATGACATTTATTCATTCTAATAATCACACAACATGAACCTATGTGTGTGAGGTTTTTTAAAAATATTTATGTCTTCAGTAGGAACCAATGAACTGAGAGACAAGAAGTCAGACAGTATTGAGGGACGGACCAACGTGTTGTTGGTGTGACATTTGTTCGCAGCATGTGAAAGCAGAATGAAACACAAACATTAAAATCACTGAAATCAGTTGATTGGTCCCATTGATTGATTTTCTTCTTCACTGCAAACCCCAAACACCAGCAATTAGACTCCACCCACCAATAACAAACCAACAGAAGGACCAGGAGCCACCAGCAACACACAGAGACAGTTATTGATCAGTAGCTGTTTGTGTGGAGAGTGTTTACCTCCACCAACGCCATCGTCACTAAAACCTGAACCTGCCAGTTGACCCTGTAAACCTGGAACCATGGGTTTATCATCAGTAGTTTATGAGTCATCAACAGAAATCTGATTGTCCATAATGAAAGATCTGAATCCACATCTGGATTAGGATCCGGATCTGGATCCAGCTGCTCACGAGTCAGCTGGTACTGAATTCCAGGCACCAGCATCGATCGATCGTTCCTCGTTCTTGTGGAAACAATAAAAATGGGGTTCTTAGAAATATGAAGAGGCTCCCTGGAAGGCATGTTTTTTCAAACATGGGGAAACCAGAAGCGTACTGTGGGTCACTCAAAATTGTTCTTCATTGCAGTACTTGAGTAAATGTACTGTAGTCGTCTATCTTACAGCCCCAGTAGAGGTCTGGAGCTGCTAGGTCTCAGCTCTGGAACCAGTTTCCTGCTATAGCCACACAGTTTAAACTCTGCCCCATAGTTTCTATTGTTATGGTTTGAACTGCAGGGGGACAATAGAACAGGAACAGGACCAGGACCAGGTCTAGGGCCAGGATCAGGACATCTGCAAAGACTGCAGACACAGACCAGGAAGTGATATCATACTGAGTTTACTAATCAGTTTGTTTGTTTTCGGAGACGTCAGAAGAAACAATTTTTGTTTTTGTTCTGCTGTTGAAAATATTAAAAATCACTGTTTTTTTAGTGTAAACGTCCCCTCAAACACACTAAAACCAACACAACCCATCAACACACACACACCCAGAGACGTTACGTCAGAGGTAGCAGAGCCCCGCGTCCTCCCTCCAGCTCCCAGCATGCAGTGGGGCTGCAGTAGTACTTACTCAAACCTCCTCAGAACCGGCTTGTCTTGATTTACATTACAGTCATCTAGGCTGCAGAAACACACACACACACACACACACACACACACACACACACACACACACACACACACACACACACACACACACACACACACACACACACACACACACACACACACACACACACACACACACACACACACACTCTTTTACTGTGGCAGTTTTGCCATCATCAGCAGACGTGCTCAGCTGCATAAAAAACTCTTCAAGAATTTAATAGGAAAGATTTCTTTAGTTGTTTTTAAATGTGCTATATAAATAAAGTTTGACTTGAATTTAGATAAAATGCACAAATGTTACTGATTATCTGGAGACAATAAGACAGGTTTTAAAAAATGGAGGACGATGAAGCTGCACCGGTTCATGTGTTCAACCAATCAAATCTATCCAGGATGACACGTCTAACCTGAGGAGACGCCTGGTCAAACACTGAATATATCTAAAAGACAGACAGAGAAGTCCCCGGTAGGAGCTACAAATAACGTTAGCACATCTGCAGCCAGCGCTGCAGCTAACGTTAGCACATCTGCAGCCAGTGCTGCATCCCATGTAGAGTTGAACCCTCCAAGATGAACAACACTTTGAGAGAGGCATCAACAACGTCTAACAACAATCCAGCAACGATGCAGAGATTCAAGGAAAGGTCCAGAAATTATCCAGAGATAATGAAGAAACAATCTGTATACTATCCAGACATAATGATGCAGATTATCTAGATACTGTCTAGAGTTCATTCAGAGATTATCCAGATACTGTCTAGAGTTCATTCAGAGATTATTCAGATACTGTCTAGAGTTCATTCAGAGATTATTTCAGATAGTTCCACAAAAACAACTGAATTATTTTAGGGACACTTCAGACAAAAACACCTCCATTTTCTGTTTCTGTTTACCCACATCAAACTGACTGCAGACTATGGAAATCAGATGAAACTGGTAAACCAGGTGGACACCAGTCAAACCAGTCTAATAAATGATTGCACGTGACCATTAAAACAGTTTTGTACAAAACAATAAAAAAACTGAGTTTGAAGCATTGAAAGCTGGTGACGTTCATAAACATTAATTTTATGGAGCTGAGCACCAAACAGATGAGTACAGATACACTGTAGGAGGATGAGGAGGTGGAGATGGAGGAAGAGGAGACAAAGGAGGAGACATGTACTCACCAGAGGAGCAGGTCAGCCTCCCCAGAGCTGGGGGAGGAACAAGGGAAGAAAGACAGACTAGAGAGAGGAGGAGGAATTTTGGTGGAGAAAGAAGAAGGAGAAATATTAGAGCAAAAGAAAAAAAATGCAGAAATGATTTAAAAAACAAACAAACTATAAAACAATTATTGAGGAAGCATAAAAGCACAGAAATATTTCAGAGGAGACAGAGAAATAATCTGGAAATGTTTCTAAATGATCCAGAAAGATGATAGACCAATTATACAGAAAAGATCTAGAGACAAATGCCAGTGATGGTCGAGAAAGGGTCCAGAAATAATCCAGAGATAATTCAAAAATGATCCACGAAGTTTCAAGAGATAATCCAGAGAATATCATCAGATAATACTGAGATGATCCAGACATTAGAGAAAATAAAGAAATAATCCAGCAAGTATTTAGAGAGGTTTCAAAAATGATCCAGAAACAATAAAGAAATGAGCCTCAAACATTTCAGAGATATGACCTGGAAAGGATCCAGAGATTATCTAGAGATTATCTAGAGATTATCTAGAGATAGTCCAGAAGTGATCAAGAGATTGTCCAGAGAATATCTAGAGATAATTCAGGAATGATCCAGAGAGTGTGTGGAAATGACCCAGAGATAATCCAGAAGTAATCCAGATACAACCAAAGTCAGAATGTCAGACAGGTCCCCAAAAACAGATTTTTTTGTTGTTGACAAAAACACCTCCAATCTCAGCTGTTGGCCCACATCCATTTGAAACCAGATGATTAAACTGGTAAAAGTCTACATGGATACCAGTCAAACCAGTCTCAGAAATGATTAGATGTGATCAGCTCAACTGTATAAATCATCTAAAATAATAAAGAGCGGTCATTAATCTGCAGCACCACAGACACCATAGCTACATTACCATGGTTACCATACATCCCAGTACACCCCACTTGAAACACACTTACTTGAAACTGGTTTTAGTCTCCGTTTTGTTGCTGGGCTGCTCCGGGTCCAACTGGGATGATTTCTCCTGGTGAGGGAGGTCTGGGAAGGATGAGCTGCAACACACACCCACACACACACCCACACAGACACAGACACACACGCACACACAGCCACACACACACACACACACACACACACACACACACACACACACACACACACACACACACACACACACACACACACACACACACACACACACGCACACACAGACACACACACACACAGACACACACACGCACACACAGACACACACACACACACACACACACAGACACACACACACAGACACACACACGCACACACAGACACACACACACACACACACACACACACACACACACACACACACACACACACACACACACACACACACACACACACACACACGCACACACAGACACACACACACACAGACACACACACGCACACACAGACACACACACACACACACACACACAGACACACACACACAGACACACACACGCACACACAGACACACACACACACACAGACACACACACACACACACACACACACAGCCACACACGCACACACACACACACACACCCACACAGACACTCACACACACACCCACACACAGCCACACACGCACACACAGACACACACAGACACAGACACACACAGACACACCCACACACACCCACACACACAGGATGAGTGAACCACCAAGAATGGAGCGAGAGAGAGAACAGACTGGTTTCCAAATATTTTTGACCACAGCAGCAGTCAGAAGGGTTAGTAGCTAAGAAGTGTTTGTATTGTGTTTGTAATGAGCGCTGTGGCCTGTAGGGGGCAGTAGTACAGAACCAGCAGGTCTGAGGTCAGGCTTGCTGGTACAGACCTGGTGGCTGAAGGCTCCTCACAGATGGAGCTAGTTTTGGAGAAGAGCCTGGACTTCCTGCTCAGACCCAGAGCTGACATGTGGTAGCTGAGGAAAGAGCGACTCCTAAGGTTGAGACACACCACAGCAAGAAGAAAGAGAACACCAGAGACACCAGTGATTACACCAGAGACATTAAACCATCACCAATTCAGCAGAAATAAGAACAGAACCAGAACAGGAACCCTGATAGACATGCAAAAAGAGAGAAGACCCTAAACTGTTTGTGATTAGAACTGAAATTGGCAATCAATTTAATTATTAATTAATCTACAGATTATTATCTATATCTATTCATCATTAGTCAATGATTTGTCCAGTTTGGTCGATAAAACACTATAAAAATAGCTAAAAATACTTTCCATGTTTTTTACTTGAAAATGATTAGAAACATTTACCAAATAATTCAGTTCTGCTTTTAATCATAAATGTTTCCTTTCATACTGCAGACCCAGACATCAGATACCGCCTGGTGAAGTAAATACATTTAGCTGTTCCTGTTCATCAAATATGCGTATAATACAAATACTGTATTTATAGCAGTACCGATGGGATTCATAGGCTACATGCTTTGTGTGTCAAACCTGCTATTGTAATAGTAGCATTAGTAGTACTCATAGTTCCAGTTTCCTGTTGAAGGTTTGGACTGCCAAAATATGTGAGCATGAATGGACCAATCAGAGCAGAGGAGTAAGCTGATTGGAGGTTTAATCAGCCAATCAGCATCAGCTGTGTGTAACTGTATCTGGTCCTGAAAATATCGACTCATTGAGGTAGACAGAGAGAAAGCCCCTAAAGCACCACTGGAACCAGACAGCCTGATCCTAAACCTGTAGGTGGTCTTGTTAAAATGAGACACCGTCAGCATCCTAAGAAGCTGCTGAACATGTAGATCTATCATTTGTATGGATCAAGTTAAAAATGTGATCATTACAGCCAGAGAGAAAACTGCTACTGTCTGCTTTCCTCCACTATTTTCAGCTCAAAGTTCAAATGGGAGCTGATGAGGCAGTTGGTTGGACTTCCTGTTGCTCGGGGCCTCCCTGAGCCATAAGTGTATGTCTGTTAGCTTCCAAATTAGCATCACTAGAACCAGCACAAATTTTACTACGTTTTCATGTCAACATTATGGATGTGGAGTAAAAACTGAGGGAGTGAGAACAATTTAAAGAGAAGATTTTTAGACTATTTTCCAGCTCCCCTCCACTCTAATGATGATGTCACCCACTCCAACGATGATGTCACCCACTCCAACGATGATGTCACAGACTGTCAATATTCCTGCAATACACACCCATTATAAAATCTGAAACCAGCCAAAATGACCCCAAACCTAAACTGGGATTTCATGAAAACCAGTTTACATATCAAAATGTCCATTTAGCCCAGTAAAGTCTCAAGTCTGGTGACCAGTTTAAACTTTTAATAATGTTTATATGTTAAGGTATTGTGAGGCAACGTGGCCCCAAAGAGGGGCGGGGCTGACCTCTGGTCAAGTTGATTTAACTTTATTTTTATTTATTTTCTTGTTTTGTTTTGTGAATCTCTACCAAACGTCACACTATTCTTGATTAATCCACACATTTTGAGTAATGTCTCGTGCATGTGTTGACAAAGCTACAGGACTGGTTATAATGCTAAAAGCTTATAAAAGGAATAATAATCACGT
The DNA here is from genome assembly GCA_037577475.1 of Chaunax sp. Z400. Lineage (NCBI taxonomy): Eukaryota > Metazoa > Chordata > Actinopteri > Lophiiformes > Chaunacidae > Chaunax > Chaunax sp. Z400. Next base: position 5,186,933 of record CM075184.1, read on the forward strand.
GTTTACATGCTTTGAGCATCAGGAACACTGAATTAGGTTTGTAGACATTGTCCACATCCATAATGAAGTCTAGTGTCAAAGTCAGTTTGACCTCTTGTCTTCTGAATGCTGTGATGCATTCCTGTACTTTCTTTCAGACATTAAACTTGAGCTGTTCGCTTGAGGAGACGCCAGCCGGACCAGTTGTGCTCCAAACATGAGCAGAAATGTTCTTCATGTGCCCACTGAGGACAAACATTCCTGCTGGTTGAACTCAGAGAAAAGCCGTTTCCAAAGAAAACATTTCCTCCTCAGTCCATCAGTCTAAACTTGGTAAAGCTCAGAGAGCCGCTGCAGGGGCGACCAGTCCCACCGTGACACCAGGGGAGAGTTATTGTGCTCACTTCCTCTTTTTAACATGGTGGAAAGGAAAGTTCCTCATCTGTTGGAGAGAACCACGTTCTAAAAAGAACTTTCAGTCTCTGATTGTTCTGAGAACATTTTCATTCACTGAGCTTCATTTTGACTGTTTTTAAAAAGCTTCATGTTTGAAATATTTTCTACTACAGAGTGTTTCTTAGTGACTTGTTGCTTCTCTCTGCAGACCTCCAGGATCTTTATCTAGAACAACGACAACATGTACTCAGAGTTACATGTAAATATCAAAATCCTTCTCCAAAAAAAATCATAAAAAGCTTAAATCAACATGACCAGAGGTCAGCCCCGCACCTCTTTGGGGCCATGTTGCTTCACAATACCTGAACATAGAAACATGATTAAAAGTTTAAACTGGTCACCAGACTTGAGACTTTACTGGGCTAAATGGACATTTTGATATGGAGACTGGTTTTAATGAAATCCCAGTTTAGGTTTGGGGTCATTTTGACTGGTTTCAGATTTTATAATGGGTGTCTATTGCAGGCATGTTGACAAAACATGTAGCTCATTGCTGATTAGTTCTAATAATCACTCATGTTTATTTTTCTTCACAGTTGGACCATTATAACAGTCAAACAGGAAGTCGGCCATTTTAAATTTAGCATTATTTTTGTTGTTGTTTACAGGCGCTGTACTTTAATGAGCCTGTCCTAGAGACTTGCAGTCTTTACACCTTAATGATGAAAAGTTATTACAGTATTATGTTGTCATTGTACAGCATTCCTGTAGTGGCGGCACAAATTTTCATGTGTCACCATAAAACAGGAAGTTCACATGTTGGAAAAATGTCCGAGGGTCTGTTTAAAGCTGCTGTATTTTATTAATTTTTAGACAGGATCACAACGTTTTTTGGAATCATGGTTGTCAAGCAGGAATATTTCCTGACAGGAAAACAAACTCTGTCGGTGAGACACTGATTGATTTTAATGTTTGATTACCTTAGTGTGATTCACTCATATGATCCTTGAACATGTCATAAATAATCAGCTGATTTTATGAATCCTGATTGTTTTCTGTGCTCAGCAGCCTCAGGGCTGAGGGAACTTACGGACTGGACGGCGTCTTTGTTTCTTGCTCTGTGGTACCATTGGAGGATGTGATGGGGGGCAGAGGAGACCCTCGCTGGGATCCACACGGACTGGAGGCGGGGCTACAGGGGTTGGAGGTCAGTGGGGACGAGGCTCTGCTGCCCAGCACTGGTGTGGGGCTGGAGGAGGCAGAGGAAATGGTGGGAGAGAGGCAGGTGTTGGCAGAGGAGGGGGAGAGGAGGGCAGGGGGGGTGGGGGAGGCAGAGGGGGAGGAGCCTGTGGAAGAGGCCTGGACATCGTAGAAGTTTTGGCTGGAAGTGCGGCGGCTCTTTCGTCCCTCCTGCTCGGCGGCAGCCATCTTTCTTCTCTCTTTACGTAGGTGAGAGGGGGAGTCGTCGATGTCACCATCCTCATGCCTCAGAGCTGTCTACACACACACACACACGCACACACCGTCACAACGAGTGTCTCTGCCCTACTGAGGCTGACTCTTCTTCTTTGGGGTTTTTTGTTCATCTTACCTCGTAGATGGTGAACTGTGCTCGGAGGTGCGGCTCCGTAACGTTGCTGTTTATGTGTTTGTGGACGATGGTCTCCATCCCCAACTGTTCCAGATTATCGGTTACATCATAGAACTGGTCCTGGTCCGGGAGAACTGCAAGGATCTGACACACAGACAGACACACACAGACACACACACACAGACACACACACAC
>CM075184.1:5196593-5369093 GCA_037577475.1 Chaunax sp. Z400
GACGGGTAGATAGACAGACAGATGGGTAGACAGACAGACAGACAGATGGGTAGACAAACAGGTAGGTAGGTAGACAGATGGGTAGACAGACAGGTAGACAGACAGACAGGTAGACGGACAGGTATCCAGACAGGTGGACAGACAGACAGGTAGAGTACAGGTAGTAACGTTAGCCTATTAACAGTTAGCAGCTGGTAGAACGGTTAGCTTCGTCACCCTGACAGATGGAGTCTCACCTCTCAGGATGTAGTTCTGGTAGTTGTGGTCAGCTTCCGCTCCAACTTTAATGAAACAGCTCAAACCTTCAGAGGCCACGAACTCTGGAACCAGGTCTTTATCATCCTGAGACAGAGAACAGAAGAGACATCAGTTAGCCTGGATGGGATCCATCATTAGTCATTGTTTTATAAAGCAGCAGAGCCTTTAGGGGCATCAGCAGAATTTCATTTCCACGTTCTCCTTAGAATCTGTGTTTCCTGGCTTTTCTGGAGGCAAAGTTGTTGGTGACATCACTGTAAGATTTCATTTATGTCATGAACAGTTGGTGATGATGTCATGGGGAGTGTTTTACCTGGAACAGCTGCTTGAGTGAGAAGAGAGACCGTCTGAGTTCTGGACCATGAGAGTTATATAGCTTTTCTAAAACACACGAAGAAGAAACACAGGAACTCACTTAATAAACAGAAGAAACGTGGACTGAAACACTGCTGACAGTCAATCAATCGATCAATCAGCTCAAATCACTGCTGTGTTCGGCCTCACTGAGCTGCTAGACTGTAGACTGTGTTGATGTCATGGAGAACAGAGGAAACCGGACAGTGAGAACGTGGAGAACAGAGGAAACGGGACAGTGAGAACGTGGAGACAGAGGAAACGGGACAGAGAGAACTTGGAGACAGAGGAACCGGGACAGTGAGATTGCGGAGACAGAGGAACCGGGACAGAGAGAACGCGGAGACAGAGGAACCGGGACAGAGAGAACGCGGAGACAGAGGAACCGGGACAGAGAGAACGCGGAGACAGAGGAACCGGGACAGAGAGAACGCGGAGACAGAGGAACCGGGACAGAGAGAACGCGGAGACAGAGGAACCGGGACAGAGAGAACGCGGAGACAGAGGAACCGGGACAGTGAGAACGCGGAGACAGAGGAAACGGGACAGTGAGAACGCGGAGACAGAGGAAACGGGACAGTGAGAACGCGGAGACAGAGGAAACGGGACAGTGAGAACGCGGAGACAGAGGAAACGGGACAGAGAGAACGCAGAGACAGAGGAAACGGGACAGAGAGAACCTGGAGATAGGAAACGGGACAGAGAGAACCTGGAGAACAGAGGAAAGGGGACAGAGAGAACGTAGAGACAGAGGAAAGGGGACAGAGAGAACGTGGAGAACAGAGGAAATGGGACAGAGAGAACGCGGAGACAGGAAACGGGACAGAGAGAACGTGGAGAATAGAGGAAACGGGACAGAGAGAACGTGGAGACAGGAAACGGGACAGAGAGAACATGGAGACAGGAAACGGGACAGAGAGAACATGGAGACAGGAAACGGGACAGAGAGAACGTGGAGACAGGAAACGGGACAGAGAGAACGTGGAGACAGGAAACGGGACAGAGAGAACGTGGAGAACAGAGGAAACGGGACAGAGAGAACGTGGAGACAGAGGAAACGGGACAGTGAGAACGTGGAGACAGAGGAAACGGGAGTGTGAGAACGCGGAGACAGAGGAAACGGGACAGAGAGAACGCAGAGACAGGAAACGGGACAGAGAGAACCTGGAGAACAGAGGAAACGGGACAGCGAGAAGGTGGAGACAGAGGAAAGGGGACAGAGAGAACGCGGAGACAGGAAACGGGACAGAGAGAACGTGGAGAACAGAGGAAACGGGACAGAGAGAACATGGAGACAGGAAACGGGACAGAGAGAACGTGGAGACAGGAAACGGGACAGAGAGAACGTGGAGACAGGAAACGGGACAGAGAGAACGTGGAGAACAGAGGAAACGGGACAGAGAGAACGTGGAGAACAGAGGAAACGGGACAGAGAGAACATGGAGACAGGAAACGGGACAGAGAGAACGTGGAGACAGGAAACGGGACTGAGAGAACATGGAGAACAGAGGAAACGGGACAGAGAGAATGTGGAGACAGAGGAAACGGGACAGAGAGAACATGGAGACAGGAAACGGGACAGAGAGAACGCGGAGACAGGAAACGGGACAGAGAGAACGCGGAGACAGGAAACGGGACAGAGAGAACGCGGAGACAGAAAATGGGACTGAGAGAACATGGAGAACAGAGGAAACGGGACTGAGAGAACATGGAGAACAGAGGAAACGGGACAGAGAGAACATGGAGACAGAGGAAACAGGACAGAGAGAACATGGAGACAGGAAACGGGACAACGAGAATGTGGAGAACAGATTCAAACGGTTCATGAGAAAATGACGAAGTTTTTAACTAACTAACTAACTAACTACAAATCAAAGTTAGAATAAATAAATACACTCAGTAACCAGCAGAAGTCATGGAAGTCCGTTGTCATAACATCATTGAAGTATCAATAAAACCCTGTTCATTATGATTCCAGACCAGCAGCTGTGAAGCAGCTTACTGGTCAGATTCCAGACTGTACTGGGAGAACTGGCTGCCTCTAACAGATAATCCTCTGAGCTGACCAAACACTTCATTTGCACATATTAAACTCTGACAAGACAAACCTGAGTGAGGAGGTTTCAGTTCTTTCAGACCATTTTAACCCTGCATGGCTGAGGCATGGGAGAGGGAGGCATGGGGAAGGTATGGGTGAGGTATGTGGGAGATATGGTGAGGCATGGGTGAGATACGGTGAGGTATGGGTGAGATATGGTGAGGCATGGGTGAGATATGGTGAGGTATGGGTGAGATATGGTGAGATATAGTGAGGCATTTGAGATGCATTGGAGAGGAACATCTCATGCTGCTAACACTGCTAACACTACTGGGAGAGAATCTAGAGGTAGGATCTAAAATAGTTCCTCAAATTGAGTTCTAACAATGATGGTGGTTCTTGTGTTGTGGATACAATAAAAACAGGGATTCTCAGAACTATGAAAAGGTTCCTCTGGTCTGAAAAGCCCTCATTAAACTCAAATGTAATCACAGCTAGCAGCAGGTAGTTACTCTGAAGCTGTGAAGAACACTTTGACAGTCTGGTGTCAAATGTCTGAACAAACATTTGACAGGAGGATGAGACATTTTTAAAATGATAGAATCAATAAATCTGCCACCCAGGCCCAGATTAGACCGGCAGAGGAGCTTGAAGGTCAGAACAAACTTTTCTCTGGACCATCGTGATTTTCCACCTCAGCGGGTGTTTATAGGGTTTGACCTGAAAGAAGAAAAGGTCTCCTGCTGTATCAGAGTGTTTAGCTCGACTTACTGCAGCATGCTAACGTTAGCTCGTAGTTTAAAGATGCTGACTTGTAATCAGTTTCAACCCTGTCTGAGGTGAAGGTTTCAGTTCACAGATCCCAGACCAGAAAAATACTCCTGAAAACAGCTGGATGAAAACACACATGTAAGATAGAGGGATCTATTTAATGGATATAGCTGATGGGCTAGTTCCTTTAGGATGAGTCCAACTTCCTTTTGCTGGTTAAACGTGTCATGATCTGGGCGCAAAGTTAAGTCTCAACATACACAGGTGTAATATTCAGTCTGTTAATTATTCATAGGTGTGTTCTGACATGAATTAACCAATCAGAGCTCATTTCCCATTCCCTTTAAATTCAGGTGTGCCTGTGAAATAATCCATCACTAATGAGGAAAATATTGATGATATCACCTGCAGAGATCCCCCAGCAGCAGAAACCATAAGTGTGTGACATTTACCCACAATGCACAGCAGCTTAACTTCATTAATGATTTAAATCTACGACACGCCGACAGGATCTGATGTTAATGAATGTTCTGTGTTCTTCTACACATCCTAAAGGTCCCACACAGTCCAGGTTCACACAGTGAAACAGTCCAGGTTCACACAGTGAAACAGTCCAGGTTCACACAGTGAAACAGTCCAGGTTCATACAGTGAAACGGTCCAGGTTCACACAGTGAAACAGTCCAGGTTCACACAGTGAAACAGTCCAGGTTCACACAGTGAAACAGTCCAGGTTCATATAGTGAAACAGTCCAGGTTCATACAGTGAAACAGTCCAGGTTCACACAGTGAAACAGTCCAGGTTCATACAGTGAAACAGTCCAGGTTCACACAGTGAAACAGTCCAGGTTCACACAGTGAAACAGTCCAGGTTCACACAGTGAAACAGTCCAGGTTCACATAGTGAAACAGTCCAGGTTCACACAGTGATACAGTCCAGGTTCACACAGTGAAACAGTCCAGGTTCACACAGTGAAACAGTCCAGGTTCACACAGTGATACAGTCCAGGTTCACACAGTGATACAGTCCAGGTTCACACAGTGATACAGTCCAGGTTCACACAGTGATACAGTCCAGGTTCACACAGTGATACAGTCCAGGTTCACACAGTGTAACAGTCCAGGTTCACACAGTGAAACAGTTCAGGTTCATACAGTGAAACAGTCCAGGTTCACACAGTGAAACAGTTCAGGTTCACACAGTGAAACAGTTCAGGTTCATACAGTGACACAGTCCAGGTTCATATTGAAACAGTCCAGGTTCATACAGTGAAACAGTTCAGGTTCATACAGTGAAACAGTCCAGGTTCATACAGTGAAACAGTCCAGGTTCATATTGAAACAGTTCAGGTTCATACAGTGAAACAGTTGGAGTAAAGCAGCCTTAATGTGGCGTTGGGATTGAAAATGAAAATATTCTATGTGTCTGCTGTGTCATTAGATTTAAACTAACAGATCTGAGACGTCTGCTAGGATTCAGACTAAACTCCTGACAGTTTGTGTCTCTGGAGGGTTGAAGAGGTTGAACATGAATCCCTCAAACTAAACTACAACCTCACAGATGAATAGCTGGTGACCTGTGAGCTGAGGTTTCAATGTGAAAACAGATCCCTGCAGAGCTGCTGTCAGCAGACACACAACAAGTTAAATAAAGCTCAAAGACAGGATGTTGAGCAGCAGACAGCCGTCTGTCTCTGAGACACAAGGAGCAGCTGTGTTCATCCGTCTGAATGGAAACAGTCCACCAGGAGCTAAAACAGTAAAAGGGTGATGCCAGAGGACCAAAACGGAGCAGAGAATGATATCTTTATTCTGTTGGCTCAGTTTGAGCTCATTCAATCTGATCACAGACGGAATCAGCCTATATGTTGACTCGATACAGACAGAAATAAGAAAGATGTTTCCGTTCAGACGCTGCATACATGATCTGATTGGCTAACGAGTCGGGAAAACAGGCCCCATTATGTCAACAGACAGGTCATCATGGCCGACAACAACTGTTTACGTTTCCACCACAGAATAACAGATGAATAACCCTGAAGACATTCAGTGTCAGACGCTGTAGATCAAGGCTGGATTCAAACAGTTCCGATGGCACTGCAGCCAATGAAACGACATCATGGTCAAAACAGGAAGTCTGTACATGCAGCATTCACAGATACTTAACATTAGTAATGTTATGTCACATATGACATCATTGACCCCAGAGTTAACTTCTATACTGTCCAGTATGTCAGACTGTTGCTGCTGCTAACATTAGCTTAGCTTGTTTCTTGGTTAGGACTCATTCAGTGTTCATCATTCACAAGGTTTTTACAGACAGCTGAATTATCCACAGAGGTCCCTCCTCTCCCGGACAAAATAAATAAACCAGTACAACACTGAATAAACCAGTTTAATGTTAAAAGTCTCTCCCACACTTTTCAGCTGACACAGGATCAAATATCATAGCTAATGCTAGCTATAACTAATGTTACCAAATGTCAGCTGGGGTAGCCAATGTTAGCTAATGTCAGCTATCATAGCTAATGTCAGCTATCATAGCTAATGTTCTTTAATGTCAGATAACATTGCCAATGTCCGTAAATGTCAGCTATTGTAGCTAATGTTAGCTATCAACATGTTGTTAAAATGCTCTGAGCAATAAAACATAACCAGTTTAACATTACAAATTTGTGTTTCTCCAGTGCTTCTCATCAGACGCTAACATTAGCTCAGCTTGTTTCACTGACAGCTGATGATTACAATCCTTCATCTGGTGGAAAGATGTAGCGTTAGTTAAAAAGATGTGGAACGCGACAGTGACTTGAAACAGGAAGTGGTCATCTGGAAATGTTTTAATGGCCGTCCATCCGTCCCACAGCCGGCGCTGATGAAAACCTCTGAGCTAGCAGAGACAAAGACACTGTTAGGCCCAGAAACTTAACATTTTTTGACCCACTCCTCCTAAAAATGACAACTTCACATCAAGTTTCACTTCCATAGCTCCCATACAGTCAGACTGAACATCTACAGCTGCTGGCCTGACTGGGCCTTTGACTACTTCTTAACTGGAACCAGTTTAGGCACCGTTAATAATATCAACAACATGTCTGTAAGTCATGTAAGAGGGATCAGACACCCACAATAAGCTGCAGACACGCCTCCAAACAAAGACACTGATGTATGTTATGACTTAGAGGAGGAAGTTCTCTAAATCGGACAGAAGCTAACTTGAGGAAACCAGTTCAACTCCCATTACCGTCACAGTGTGGGCAAACTGGTCAGCCATGAATCATCAGTGAACATGAGACCAGTCTGGAGAATAAATGCAGTTCTTTATGGAAACCTGAAATATGAAGCTCAGCTGGATGATGATCTCCCATGATGCATCAGTCTGGTCAATCAGTCATCTCTGAGTGAAGCAACAACAACAGCAACTTCCTCGTTTCTTCGATTACATCCCTGATGACAGCCAGTCAGTCAGTATTTCTTTTTTTTTCTTTGTTATATAGAAAAACATAAAAACGTTAAGAGTTACTGAGTGTCCGACATCTACAGCTATGTCACTGTAAACTGATCACATCACTGTGGTGAACTGCTGCCTCTATGTTGACTGTCATTGTGTTTATTTCATGACCTTTTACTATAGGGCCTGAGAGAAGCAGCAAACAGGTGGGGTTTTAGCTCCACCTCCTTCATTACTTTATGTTGTCTTCTGTATTAGAAGGCATCAGTTTGCTCAAAAGCTTTTATTTTGAAAGAACAGAGGCAGGAAATGCTGACTTTGAATTAGTGTCTTTTACCATTTTCCTGTTATCACACATTATTTTCTGACTAGCAGTGTGTGGACCAATCACAGTCCAGCTACATTTAATATGATGACGGTTGTGTTGAATTATAAATAATATTTCATTTTGTTAAGTCATGAATATAGAAGAAAAAACTCTGAATGGTACAATCAGAGGCTGATGTGTTCTCTATGTTAGTTTCTAATATGGGTCAAACACCTAAAATACTGGAACCTATATTTCCCACAATGCATCTTGATAGAGTCATTCATGACGGCCTCCCTGACTGCAAAACAGTCATCTTTCAAACACCTCATCTCCAGGTTGTAACACAAACTAAATGTTAGATATCTGTAGTCTCCAAACCTGCACTGAAACAACTGTGATGACATCACTATGACACGAGAGGTCCAAGAATGACAAAACACTGCTGACACAGCGTGAGTCAGTGAACTATTCAGAATGAGGAGGCAGGGTCAGACTTTGACCCAATATGGCTGCCATCCTGGACAAGTTTCAGCCACACAGCTGAGAGGTTGGAGGAAGGAACGTTACCGGATTATACAGACCTAAAACTGTTCTATGATGTCAACACATACCAGCTGAAAGAGTGTGAAATTCTTCTCTCCTGACCAAACACACACAGTTACGGCTAGAGTGAGTGAAGGCCGAATGACTCATGATGCATTCATGACCAGTCAGATAATCGGTCAAGATGAGCTTCAATTAAAATATCACTCAGCTCAGTTTTCACATGTTGAAAATGGCCGACAGTAAAAATAGCTCAATGAGACTAACCTAAGCAGTATCAGCACTTAGTAGTACTTATTTACTTTCTGCTAAAGAATTATCTAATGGTATAAATAGCAGAAGTAGCTACCAGCAGCAATTTATCTCTTATTAGAAATAGAATTATCATCATTATTATTATTATTGGTGAAAATAATAAACATTGTAAAACAATACCATAAATAGCTGAACATGAATGTAAAAATCCGAACAGAGGAGTAAGCTGGCTGAAGGTTTAATTAGCCAATCAGCAGCCACTTTCAGACAGTCATCAGCACTGAAACGACCCCTTCAGTGTGTTCAAACTGGACCAGACCAAGATGTCACAACGCCACCTCGATGTGTGCGTTCATAGTTATACCGGCGTTCCACAACGTGACGAACGACGTAACAGTGAGCATAACAGCTGATATATTTCACTATCTCCCCAGTTTAGCATCATTTTCTGTGCTTGTTCTTCAAATAATGGACTTCCTGTTGCTACTGCATCATTAAATCACCCGGGGTCAGTCACACACCTGAACATATTACTACAACGTCACACCCGCTCCGCAAAGCCGGGGAACTTCATTCAGACAGAAGCCCGTTTCAGTACTGTCACACCTCCAGAGGCATCACAGAGGGGGAACAAACTGACACCACATTACGCCTTCATTGCATTCAGACAGACGTCGGGATGGAATAAAGGCCCGGAATGAAAACGATGTCTGAATGAGGCTAGTGACAGCTTTGTGTAACTGTATCTGGTCCTGAAAATATCGACTCCTTGAGGTAGACAGAGAGAAAGCCCCTGAAGCACCACTGGAACCAGACAGCCTGATCCTAAACCTGTAGGTGGTCTTGTTAAAATGAAACACCGTCAGCATCCTAAGAAGCTGCTGAACATGTAGATCTATCATTTGTATGGATCAAGTTAAAAATGTGATCATTACAGCCAGAGAGAAAACTGCTACTGTCTGCTTTCCTCCATCAGGGTCAAACGTGTTCCTGTGTTGTTTTCTGATGAGGTAAACATTTATTTACATGTTGAAAAGGATCACCAGACTGGAACTGACCCAGTCCAACTGACCCAAACCAGTGAGGAACTGACCCAGACCGGTGCAACAGACCGGAACTGACCCACACCGGTGCAACATACAGGAACTGACCCAGACCGGTGCAACATACAGGAACTGACCCAGACCGGTGCAACAGACAGGAACTGACCCAGACCGGTGCAACAGACAGGAACTGACCCAGACCGGTGCAACAGACAGGAACTGACCCAGACCGGTGCAACAGACAGGAACTGACCCAGACCGGTGCAACAGACTGGAACTGACCCAGACCGGTACAACAGACTGGAACTGACCCAGACCGGTACAACAGACTGGAACTGACCCAGACCGGTACAACAGACAGGAACTGACCCAGACCGGTACAACAGACTGGAACTGACCCACACCGGTGCAACATACAGGAACTGACCCAGACCGGTACAACAGATAGGAACTGACCCAGACTAGTACAACAGACTGGAACTGACCCAGACCGGTGCAACAGACTGGAACTGACCCAGACCGGTGCAACAGACTGGAACTGACCCAGACCGGTGCAACAGACTGGAACTAACCCAGACCGGTGCAATAGACTGGACCTGACCCAGTCCAACTGAGTCACACTGTAACAGTTCAACCGACCCAGACTGTACTGGACTCATTTAAATCCTGCAGCAGTTTGTGATTTTCTGAGCTGTAGAGGGTGACGTGAACGCACCATGAATTAGCTGACAGTGCAACAGAGGTGAGGTCAGGACAAACATGACTCAGAACATTAAATCGTGACCATGCCTTGTTCACACTCTCACCTCCTCTTCTTTGAGCTGCGCTCCTCACATCCAGGTTTCCTCACCTGTGTTCAGCTTCACCTGCCTCTCTTCATCTTTATTTATTGCCTCATCAGTGAAATAAAAGCTGCTGTGAATTCTTCCACAGAAAGACAACAAGCAGAAACAGGAAAGACATGACTGTAGATGTCGTCATTTCTCCCTTTTACCCTGAAGGCAGCGGATGCACCATCACTCAAAACACAGTGACGGCTGAAGAGGGAAGCATGCTGGGAAATCCCCTCCGGCGCAGGAAGGGCGAGGTCATGCCAGGCAGCGTGGGGAGGCAGGATGGGGGAGGAAGCCTGGGGGAGGCAGTGGGCCGGCAGCAGGAATGCTTTCCAATGAAAGATGAACTGAAATTAAACTGTTAACATGAAACCTCCATCCTGCTCTCCAGAGGATGAACCCTTCACATTTGTATGACTGCATGTTGTTGTAGCGCCACCTTCAGGACACGTTCACTTATCAGGATGTTTGCTCTCTGATGAGTGAACACAGCTGTCACATGCAGGTCTGAACGTGTTCGGTATCAAACTGATCTCTGGTTACTATCCTGTTCTGTTTAAAGTGAAGCTCCACAGTCAGTGTGGGCTGCGTTCAGCTATTACTCTGTACACTGGATGCACTGGTGAGCTGAGCTTCTTCAGTGGAGTGCACCCAACAGGCTTTTCCACCCATTCATGTTGGTGATGTCTTACAACATCATGTAAATGACTGATGAGGACAATGACGACATGTCTGCTGATTGGAGGACAGATGTGTTCACATTAGAGCTAAATGCAGGTCACTGGGATTATGGACCGTCAACAGAACTAGAACTGATCTGAGAACAGAGGCTGCAGATTGTGGAGACAGCGTGAGGTCCAGGAGCTCCTTTACCCCCCAATCAGAGGACGAGATCAGCCGCCACGTAACAGAGACGCCAAACGACTGTTGTTGTCATGTTGTTCCATTGTTTACATATGACGGTGCCTTGTCATACCTCACATTTCTTTAGCTTGAGGAACGCTGGCATGCTATGTGACATCACACACTGGACCAGTGTTATGACGCTGTTGTTTTGTTCAGTGTAAACAAACAAAGGTGTAGAGAAGGGTCTTGGTTGTGGTGCTGTTGTGTGACGTCTGTGTAAGAGGCTTTTTGTGTCCTCCTGTCTTCCTGGGATGCTGGTTATGTACTTAGAACACAAATATTCCGTTATTAGAATCCCAGTGACATCCATCTCACCTCAAATGATTCTAAAAGCCACGCCCACCGACTCAGACCTCTGACACTCACTGATCACTTTGACACTGAAGGAAACGTCATGTGATGTTCTGGATGAAGCTGTGAACAGACCTCTTTCTCTGATCTCTATGAGGATTTATGGAGTTTTTCTTTCTGGATGGTAACCATGGCGATGACCTGCTCAGGAAGACACTATGAACATAAAAATATGTGTTTGGTGTCTGTGTGATCAGGGTTTTAAAATGTCAACCACACTACAGGAACTCACTTCCAAACTAGTCCAGACATGATGATCACTGATTGATGACTGATTGATCACTGCAGCTCTACAACAACAACACATATCAGCACATGTCAAAGTCCACCACAGGTCATCATGGAGGCCAAGCCTAAAAGCTTTGTGTCATTGTTCTGAAACCTCTGGAGAAAATAAAACTGTCGGTCCTCAGTGCTGTTAGTGGGCTGAGAACAGGAACACAACAGGAACAGATAAGGGTAAAAAATGGCTGAAAATAAAACCCAAACTGGAGGTCTGGTCTGCTGGGATCAGACCAGCAACAAGGATCAGATAAGTGAACCCTCAGACACAGGCAGCAGATAAGGGCTGATCAGAGGTCAGTGTATTCTGCCTAAGGAACACGCCTCAGACTGGACCAGTTTGACACCAGTTATGGGGCACGAGGCCCGAATCGGGTCTGGGTACCGAGGAGTTTCAGAGCTTCATTAAAATCACTGATGGTGACCGTCTGTCATCAGGGCCTTGATTCACTCAAAGAAAAACACTAAAAGCGGAAAAAAGTTTTTCCAGAGCTTCAGAAGAGAGCAACTCAACTCCTAAACAGTACGTTTCAGATTCATCATGACAAATAAACAAATGTTTGTTTACAGTTTTAAAGTGATGGTAAATAAGAGAGGATGAAGGAGAACAGACGAAAGATCACACGAAAGATATCCAAGTCATCACTGGAGAATACCGTCACATGACTCGGGACAGGAAGCACATTTCACAATAAAATCCTGGTAGTGACTGCATGCATCGTCCCACTGGTGATCATCATCATCATCATCATCATCCTCCTGCAGGTTCGGACAGGAGAATCAACGGAAACACGTCACTGATCATCTCCTCTTTAGCCTTTTCATCTGGACTATGGAAGCCCACTGGGGCCAAAAAGGATTCAAATGTGTCTCATAATGATGCTCAGCCTCTGAGACGATAAAGTCCAGTTTGAAATAGTTATCAACTAAAAAACTAATATGATTAAATTAGTTATTATTCTTTAACATTTATTGATTGACCTGAAAACTCATTCACAGTTTTCTGATGCTGGGCAGCGATTGTGTTAATAAAACCTGTTAGTACTAGTAGGTCCAGTTTCCTGTTGAGGGTCTCGACTGCTAAAAATATCTGCACATGAATGGATCAGTCTGAAGAGAGGAGTAAGCTGATTGGAGGTTTAATCAGCCAATCAGCATCAGCTGTGTAACTGTATCTGGGGCCTGAAAATATCGACTCATTGAGGTAGACAGAGAGAAAGCCCCTAAAGCACCACTGGAACCAGACAGCCTGATCCTAAACCTGTAGGTGGTCTTGTTAAAATGAGACACCGTCAGCATCCTAAGAAGCTGCTGAATATGTAGATCTATCATTTGTATGGATCAAGTTAAAAATGTGATCATTACAGCCAGAGAGAAAACTGCTACTGTCTGCTTTCCTCCACTATTTTCAGCTCAAAGTTCAAATGGGAGCTGATGAGGCAGTTGGTTGGACTTCCTGTTGCTCTGGGCCTCTCTGAGCCATAAGTGTATGTCTGTTAGCTTCCAAATTAGCATCACTAGAACCAGCACAAATTTTACTACGTTTTCATGTCAACATTATGGATGTGGAGTAAAAACTGAGGGAGTGAGAACAATTTAAAGAGAAGATTTTTAGACCATTTTCCGGCTCCTCTCCACTCAAAAATGATGTCACCCACTCTAACGATGATGTCACCCCTCTGTCAACATTCCTATGTCACAATGTTAACAGAACCAGATCTGACTCCAAATCTGCTCCACTCCTCCTGTGCCGTAGACCCATCCATAATCTTTGGAGATCTTCTGCACATCTTCTGACAAACACGTGTGATCGCATCACTAACTGAAGGGGAAGAGTTTTCAGTGCTCCTCTGGGACCTTCTGGGAATGTTTGTGGAACTCATGAACATTCACCAGATGAGGAAGGAACATAGGGAACAAAAGCATAATCTAATTTTAAAACTAAGGAATGTCAAAATGAAAGTATATTAGCCATATTTCATCCACAGAGGAGGAGGTATTTTGTGGAGAGTGAGCAGCAGACTCAGAGAGGAGATCCCGTGAGTCATCGCCGCTGTGGTACAGGATGGAGGGATGGAAACAAGACGACAGAGAGGACATAATTACCCAGGATGCAGTGAACACGGACGGAGAGCTGAGTCCTCAGGATCAAAATGGGCTTCTTCCCTTTGCTGTGGAAAAACCAGAGAGACGGAAACATCTGATGAAACAATGACTCCTCCAGAGTCTGCCCAGTACAACCAGTATAACCCTCCATTTTTATGTCTCTTCTTAAATCTACCGTTTTAAACCTCAAGTGTTTTAAATCCAAATTTATAATCTGAGATAAAATGAGACGTCTCATTCTGTTTGCTCACATGCTGAATGTAGCTGGATATTCATTCATGTATTAGATTCAGTTGGAAGTAAAATGATTCAACCCCATCATATGTCAGGTTTTTTGGTAATTTCTACTATTGATCAGCTGTTAATAACCAAATAAAACAGTTAGTTTAAATAGATCAATCCATCAGATATTACAGTCTCCTTTTCCTGACTCCTGCAGTCTCTAAATGATTCAACCCTTAATGACCAGCGTCTCTAGTTCTTTGTAGAGACCCTATGACCTGCTGCAAACATGATGCATATCCAGACTCCAGCTTCTGGCAGTGTTCCTGAGGAATCTTAGCCCATTCTTCATGGACAAAGGCCTCCAGTTCTGGAATATTCCTGGTTTACCTGCTACAACCACCTTCTTCAGATCCCACCAGAGATTTTCTATGGGATTCCAGTCAGGCGACTGTGACGACCTCTAGAATGATCCAGGACTTCTTCTGAAACCAGGCCTTGGTGGACTCTGAGGTCTGCTTGGGATCATTGTCCTTTTGGAGCCTCCAATGAAGGCCAAGCTTCATCTTCCTCACAGATGGAGACGTTTTCTTCTAGGACTTCCTGATCCATGATGGAATCCATCTGACCCTCTACACGCTGCAGGTTTCCAGTGGTCCAGGAAGCAAAGCAGCCCCAGATCATCACTGATCCACCGCCATGCTTCACTGTAGGGTGTTCTTTTCAGCATCAGCTTCATTCTTCCTCCTCCAGACATACCGCTGATCCAGAGGCCCCAAAAGTTCCAGTTTGGTTTCATGGCTCCACAGAACAGCATCCCAAACCTTCTGGGTCTGATCTAGATGGTTCTGAGCTACTGGAGCCCACTTTTCTGGAGCTTCTGGGTCAGCAGTGGTGAAGGTCTTGGAGTTCATGGAGCTCTGATGTAAATTTAGGCCTTAACAGAAAAACCTTTGGGACTCTACTGATGAAGTAAGTCTATGAAGGTTGGCTCAGTGTTTAAACTCCATCTGATCTGTAAATGTGTCTCTGATGAGGGATGAGATTCAGGTTGGATCATTTAGAGACTGAGTCGTCAGGAAAAGGAGACTTTTGGCTTAGATTTCAGAAAAACACTACAATGGAGGTTGAATAATTTTGACAAAACATATTTGACCTGCTGAGGTCTTTGATAAAGATAAGATAAGATTTTCCTTTATTAGTCCCACAGTGGGGAAATTCTCAGTATTGCAGCAGCACAGTGTACAGAAGCACAGTGGGCGAGGGGAAAAATATCAAAAATACAATACTATAAAGGAGGGGTAAAGTATAAAAAGACACACTAGACACAGTAGGAAGCAGGAAAAAACTCAAAGGTGAGCGGGAGCTACTGCAACAGGCTGCCACTAGCGCGGCGCCATCTTGGGCATAAACTGACATCATTCAGCTCTTGTCAAGTTGAAAGGGTTAACATGTCTTTAAAAACTCCTAGAACCCGTCACTCATTCTCCTCCATCTTTAACTGGAGAACATTCAGAGCCGCCACCACAGACAGCGAGACGGGACAGAACGTGAATAACGATGAAGATCTTTGATCTTCAGGACTCAGATCATGGGCCTCTTATCTCACATTTGCTGCGCACAAAAAAGTAGCGTAAACGTAGTAGTGGGACGACACTGGGAGGAGACCATACTCGCACAATTCACCACAGGTGTGTATTTATAAAGAGTAGACTGCGTACAGGTGTGTATTTATAAAGAGTAGACTGCGTACAGGTGTGTATTTATAAAGAGTAGACTGCGTACAGATGTGTATTTATAAAGAGTAGACTGCGTACAGATGTGTATTTATAAAGAGTAGACTGCGTACAGGTGTGTATTTATAAAGAGAAGACTGCGTACAGGTGTGTATTTATAAAGAGAAGACTGCGTGCAGGTGTGTATTTATAAAGAGAAGACTGCATACAGGTGTGTATTTATAAAGAGAAGACTGCGTACAGGTGTGTATTTATAAAGAGTAGACTGCGTACAGGTGTGTATTTATAAAGAGTAGACTGCGTACAGGTGTGTATTTATAAAGAGAAGACTGCGTACAGGTGTGTATTTATAAAGAGTAGACTGCGTACAGGTGTGTATTTATAAAGAGTAGACTGCGTACAGGTGTGTATTTATAAAGAGTAGACTGCGTACAGGTGTGTATTTATAAAGAGTAGACTGCGTACAGGTGTGTATTTATAAAGAGAAGACTGCGTACAGGTGTGTATTTATAAAGAGAAGACTGCGTACAGGTGTGTATTTATAAAGAGTAGACTGCGTACAGGTGTGTATTTATAAAGAGAAGACTGCGTACAGGTGTGTATTTATAAAGAGTAGACTGCGTACAGGTGTGTATTTATAAAGAGAAGACTGCGTACAGGTGTGTATTTATAAAGAGAAGACTGCGTACAGGTGTGTATTTATAAAGAGAAGACTGCGTACAGGTGTGTATTTATAAAGAGAAGACTGTGTACAGGTGTCTACACTCAGTTTTATAAATGAGGCCCCTGATCTCTGGTCAGACTGCTGCTTTGACTTCTGTTGTGAAACCAGTAGAACTGATCCCAGAACAGCTCAGTTTCCATTAAAAATGAGGCAACAAGACTGTGGTCTACTGGGAATACAGTATGGAAAGAACAACAGCACGGAGGTATGGAAAGAATGAGAGAGAGAGAGAGAGAAGTAAAAGTCTTCTTACGCCACGTCTTCGTAGAAGCCTTCCAGCTCATCTCTCTGCTCGGCCAGAGACGAGTCCAGGTCCAGATAGTTCCCATTAGGAGACAGTTGAAGGGTGCAGTCCTCCAGCTGAGGGACAGACGGACAAGTTAATAAACAGTAATAGATTCAACCTAAACTGTACCAGCTAAAACCTATAAAAACCTGATCAGAGGTCAGCTCATCCTCCTAGTGGTGGATATTTCTACATCAACATGTTTATTCATTAGGACCAATGAATGGACCATGATGTCTGCAGACGGTCACATGACCAGAGTTGAACTATAAAAAACTAGATTTCACTGATGGTGGTTTGCTTCAGGATCTAGATCAGGAACTGTTGAAGATAAATTTGACCTATAATTTAATCAGTTTCAGCTACAATCTGATCTCAGGTCAGTCTGGATCATTATCATTTGTTATCTCACAGCAGTGGATTTTCTGTGAGCTCTATAAATGTAAACATTATCCAGAACTGGTTTTATTTTATTAATATCACACTATTTGGGACTCATCTGACAAAAACAATGTTTAAAACGTTCTCTAGACGACATTCACTACCACCAGATGTCGCCCTGGAGCACCCGGCCCTGTCTGGCAGAGATGAAGAAAGTGAAGAAGTGACCCAGAATCCATATCTGGATCCATCACAATAGGTAATCAACTCCTCCTGGCCTGAGATCCACCCTTCTTGGCAGAGGTAATGATGTTAAGCTGCAGTGCATTGGGTGTAACTGACACAGACGGCGAAATACTTAAATTCAATATTTTGGGCATATATTAAATAATCTATATACAGATGATTTTAACGTCTCTGGTTGAATCAGCCCACAGTTACTTCATGTTCATTTTGAACTTAGAGGTTTTTTGATCATTGTGATTCAATATTGTTATACGTCAGGTGTTTAATTGACTCAAAATAGTCACCAGCAGGTTATTGTTTCTGTCAAAACAATTAAAAACTGGTTCTCAACACGAGTTCTGTTTGACCTGCTGCTCACATTCAAGAACTCTTCGTTATTTAGTCTTTGCAACGTCATGCATGACATCTCCTACAACAGTATCTATTCAGTAAAGAGTCTGAGGTCAGATCAGAATGCTTTATGTCTGTTTATATCCTGGCAGACTGGGAGCACCTTGGAGCTGTGAGTCAGAGACAGGTATGAAGCTGGAATCAAAAGCAGAAACAGGTCTCATGTTCAACCAGCAGGGCCACATTCTTCCAACACAACAGCAACACAGATCCACCCACTGAGACTCAAAGCATCCACACTGGATCACATGTCATCAAGTCAAACGGATGTTTTCCTACAGAAGTAAAATGATCCAACTTGAATCTTATCTCTCATCATCATTATCATCATCATCCCTCATCAGAGACACATTTACAGATCAGATGGAATTAAAACACTGATCCAACCTTCATAGACTTACTTTATCAGTAGAGTCCCAAAGGTTTTTCTGTTAAGCCTAAATTTACATCAGGGCTCCATGAACTCCAAGACCTTCACCACTGCTGACCCAGAAGCTCCAGAAAAGTGGGCTCCAGTAGCTCAGAACCATCTAGATCAGACCCAGAAGGTTTGGGATGCTGTTCTGTGGAGCCATGAAACCAAACTGGAACTTTTGGGGCCTATGGATCAGCGGTATGTCTGGAGGAGGAAGAATGAAGCTGATGCTGAAAAGAACACCCTACAGTGAAGCATGGCGGTGGATCAGTGATGATCTGGGGATGCTTTGCTTCCTGGACCACTGGAAACCTGCAGCGTGTAGAGGGTCAGATGGATTCCATCATGGATCAGGAAGTCCTAGAAGAAAATGTCTCCATCTGTGAGGAAGATGAAGCTTGGCCTTCATTGGACGCTCCAAAAGGACAATGATCCCAAGCAGACCTCAGAGTCCACCAAGGCCTGGTTTCAGAAGAAGTCCTGGATCATTCTAGAGGCCGTCACAGTCGCCTGACTGGAATCCATAGAAAATCTCTGGTGGGATTTGAAGAAGGTGTTTGCAGCAGGTAAACCAGGAATATTTCAGAACTGGAGGCCTTTGTCCATGAGGAATGGGCTAAGATTCCTCAGGAACGCTGCCAGAAGCTGGAGTCTGGATATGCATCATGTTTGCAGCAGGTCATAGGGTCTCTACAAAGAACTGGATGCGCTGGTTGTTAAGGGTTGGATCCTGCAGGAGTCAGGAAGAGGAGACCTGATATGTGCTCTATATATTATTGGACTATAAGTTGATTGACAGATATTGTGGGTGTGACCAACTCATTTATGCTAATTAAATGGTGGCTAATCTGGTCACAAACTAAGGCGATGATGCCATGATTAGCAGTCCCAATGGGATCACACTTTAACATGATTAGCTTCCCAGTGGATGTTTGCTAGCAGTTTCCTCCTGCCGTCATTTTTTGTGCTATGCTAGGCTAACATGCCTGTAATGGACACGCTGATGATCATCATCCGGCTGTATTCCTGCAGCTGCTGCCTTCATGTGTGGAAGGAAAAGCCCGTTCAGGTCTTATCAACACCCTGCTGTTAGTATTACATCAGTCCATCATCTTATCTCCTGTTTACAGGCCCCACCCTCCTCCACAATCATTCCTCTGGAGGGCAGAAAACCAGATCAGACAAACCAGGAAGAATTCATCTAATGTTACATAAGAACAGCTTCCTTATTGGTCATATCACCTCTTTGGATCTCAGCCTAAAGGTCGAGCCCCAGGGCATGATGGGAACAATTAAGGGGTCTGTGCAGAACTGTAATCAAGTGGGACTGGAGCTCTCTGGTCTTTATCTGATCGTGGAGATTCCAGCAGGGCTCCGAATGCCTCGCAGAGGGCTGGAGTGGATTTTTCTCTCCTCATTTTGAACATTCAGATTTGATTAATATAATGAAAAAAGTTCCAGTGTTGGAAGTTTTTGCAGTGGAGAAATGATCTCTTCCCTTACTAAACTGAAGAAACAGAGTCTTTATCTGAGTGAACTTTAACCTCTGTGATTACCTTGGAATGAGTGTGAAAATGAAACACGACTGGCTGATCTGTGACTGTGGTCTGACTTCATGCTGATATAGCCTCTGAAGCATGAAGCTTTATACACTTCCTGTTTGGAAAACTACACTCCGTTCAGGAAAGTGGGACAAAAACAGACGCATCATTAGTCAGCCAACCAACAGGAAACCAAAGTCACGTGTTTAACTCTGGAGTAACGTCAGTGCAGATAAAAATGACTGCAGAATTTTATTTTGACAAGTGAGTGCAGTAGTGATCAGTTTGGATCTATCAAACCTTAAAGGTGAGCCAGAAATGTAGTTTGGTGGATGGAGTAAAACTTTGGTGACTTTAAACCTAAAATAACTGATTGTGATAATAAGTGTTTGTCCACTTTAACAGAAACAAGTGAACACACTAATGATGACATACACTCTGCTGGTTACACACTAGTGATGCACGTACACTCTGCTGGTTACACACTAGTGATGACGTACACTCTGCTGGTTACACACTAGTGATGATGTACACTCTGCTGGTTACACACTAGTGATGACGTACACTCTGCTGGTTACACACTAGTGACGGATGAGTGACTAGTGACTAGTACGGATCAGCTCTGACATCATCACATTTTCATCCACCTGAACCAATGATTGTCTCTGATTTAGAGACTCCACCCTCATGGATGTTTGACGTCACCTCTAGCGGTGCCTCAGGATTTATCAGGAGGAC
This sequence comes from Chaunax sp. Z400, assembly GCA_037577475.1. Taxonomy (NCBI): domain Eukaryota; kingdom Metazoa; phylum Chordata; class Actinopteri; order Lophiiformes; family Chaunacidae; genus Chaunax; species Chaunax sp. Z400. Next base: position 5,216,770 of record CM075184.1, read on the forward strand.
GTCTGGTTTACTGCAAACTGTTTCACTGTGTGAACCTGGACCGTTTCACTGTGTGAACCTGGACCGTTTCACTGTGTGAACCTGGACCGTTTCACTGTCTGAACCTGGACCGTTTCACTGTCTGAACCTGGACCGTTTCACTGTCTGAAACTGGACCTTTTCACTGTGTGAACCTGGACTGTTTCACTGTGTGAACCTGGACCGTTTCACTGTGTGAACCTGGACCACCTGGACCGTTTCACTGTATGAACCTGGACTGTGTGGGACCTTTAGGATGTGTAGAAGAACACAGAACATTCATTAATATCAGATCCTGTCAGCGTGTTGTAGATTTAAATTATTAATGAAGTTAAGCTGCTGTGCATCGTGGGTAAATGTCACAGACGGTGGAGACACACTTATGGTTTCTGCTGCTGGAGGATCTCTGCAGGTGATGTCATCAATATTTTCCTCATTAATGATGGATTATTTCATCACCTGCATCCCATCAGCTGTTAATCAGAATGATCATTTATCTGATGGATCTGCAGACTGTGATCGGCTGCATCACTAGACCTATTACACACACAGGGATGTGCAGCAGCCTTCCTCCTCCTCCTCCTCCTCAGTTAAATATGCTGACTTTGCTCATATGCAGTCAGATGGAGTTGTTGATGGGACAGAGGATTGGGAGACGGTGGAGGCAGAGGGTCCACCGGACAAGGACCACATACCTGTCCCTCAGTGAAGACCAGTGATGCTGGTTAAACAGCAATGCTCCAGGTGAGACACACCTGGCTTTTAAAAGGAATGGGAAATGAACTCTGATTGGTTGAATTCATGTTAAAACACACCTATGAATAATCAACAGACTAAATACAGCCTGGTTGAGTCTGAGCCTTACTTTGATCAGATTATGAACTGTTTAACTCATCCTTAGTGAATTTACAACATGGAATTGTGAACAGGAGCTACAGATCGATTAAATAGGATCCATCATCACCTTTAACGGTTTCTTATTCCCACATCTAGCAGTTCCATATCAACGTGCTCATTCATGTGGATTCACGTTGGTCTCACTTGATCTTAGTTCAGTAATGATCCCCTTTTAGCTCCGTTTTTGGGCTCCACCACCTGCTGAAGGAAACCTATGTGTCTTTAGCTGCTAAATGCCTCACTACATTCACCAGCTAGTCTCTACCTGGTTGTTTGGTGCTCAGCAGGTAGGTTTTAACCTGAAAACAGCACCATGAGAGAACGAACCAGAACACAAACACGTCTTCGTCTTTACGGATATAAACCTTCATAAAAATGAGGAGCTGCAGAGACGACCTATAATAACTGCATTTATGTGATAGTTAGTGGTACCAATGGTAGTGGTACAACACAACACAGAGGGACCAAAGAAATAGAATATAAAGCTTCTCTGACCCTCTGAGGTCTGCTGTGTTTCTATTAATATTTTTGTGTACGTCGTAGGATTCTGGTTTAAATGTTGATGAATCTGTAGACCCTCCTCTTCCTCGTCCTTACTCTCACCACATCATACATGACTCACAGCGACCAATAGGACACAGAGCTGGACACGCTCGCCATCTGACTCCATGTGAGTGGATTGGTGGATTTTTATATCTAATAAATTATTGATTTGAAGAAGAAGAAAAAAAGACAGCTGTTGTTCTAGGACAAAAGGAAAGTTCAGACTGTAAATGTTGATATAAATGTTGACATAAAACCTTGACTATTATGTTGAATGAAAGAACTTTAAAAAGGTGAATTTGAGAAGAGATGTCAAACTTGGGAAAACGGCCTCAGACCCAGAAGGTTGAAAAAGAGTTTAGATAAGTTAAAAAAAGACTTCAGCTTCCTCTAAACTCTGGAGCTCGTCCACCAACCAGAACCAACACGAGAGAACATGTCGTCCAGCTTTAGCTTCCTGGAATATTTGGAACTGATTTGAAGGCCCTCCTCCTCCTCCTCCTCCTCCTCAGCTCTTAAAAAGCACTGATCTGAGTCCAGACCTCACCGATCATCTTCTGACTGACTCCACAGTCAAACCCAACATGAAGCAGCAGCTTTACAGCCTCTCTGCACCACAGACATGAACAGACTATATGATCATCAGCCAGCCCGGGGTCCGCTCTGTGCAGCGGCTGCATGATGAGATGATCTGCAGGAACCACCTGACCAATAACAGCAGAGATGCTACACAATAAATGACAATTAGCCTACAAAGCAGAATGTTCTGACCAGACATCAACAAAAGAGACATTCAGGAACATAAAACATTGAACTTGAATCAGTCAGTCCAACTCGAGGCTGGATGGGAAACCTGCATCTATAAAAGGTGTCAGAGATTAAGTTTAGCTCTGCTAAACAAAATGAAGCATCACTGATGTTTTCTTTTAATCTATCTAGGAGGAAAATTATACAGCTCTGGATTTGCATGTACAATAAAGAACGAAGATAAAGCCTGTTTTTTACATTTTGTCATCAAAGGGATTTTGAACAGGCAAGATGCAGCCACCTCCGTAGAGACGTCTGGGTCCTACGACTACTGGGTCCTTCTGATGCTATAGGCTGCTAACATATGTTGCTACATACATTCTATATGTTCAGCAAACCGGGGCACAGAGGGCCTCAACATGCATGAAAGATAGCGTTATCTAAAATGAGAAAAGTCTGAGACGACTGGACAGAGAAGTAGGGATTCACTGTTCCTGTAAGGAACTCTACGAAGACGCTGTGACTCATTTACACAGAGTCTGTGAAAATACCAAAGGCCATTATGGAGCGAGGCACGGACACATGGAAGAAACTTAACCTCAGAAGTCCACAGAGAATAAATGAGGTCAAAGCCCAGTATGAGTGATCTACAGGGGTCATCTATCATTCAGTCACAGCACAACAACGGTACCAGTGTTCTCTGAGAATGCAGGGCATTTTCATAAAACACGACAACCTTTACAGATGGGAAATAAGAAAAGGAGTGTATGGATGATATGTCTGAAACACCTCTACATCCAAATCCCTCTTTCAGCCACAAGAGGAGCTGAAGTGTTGTCACAGCTGATGCTGCTATTCAGAGTCACCTAGCATAGCTTTAGCAGTCGTGAAGTGTTAGCATGTTTTTGAGCAATCGGAAATGAAATAAAAATGTTCTTGGCCCAACAGAAGAATCATGAGGCCAGACAGTTTTTGGAGGATGAGAGGAAAATGGATATTATGGCCTTCCTGGGTGACATGACATCACACCTAAATGACCTCACCTTAAAACCTCACCTGGACAGCTGCTACCCCTGAAGGGTCTTTCAGAGGAAGTCGGACATTTTCAGAGTGGATTCGAAATAATTTAAAAAAATATTTATTTCAATTAAATGAAAATGTGAACTGAACTGACAAAAAGCTCAGGTCCATATTTGTGTCTATCTGACTGTTGTGTTGTTGTGTTTCCACTCCGTGGTACCGGTTCTACTCAACTCAGCTTTGGTATCAGGTACTTTTCTGGAGGTTGTTCTCCATTAAAGGATAGCACCACCTCACCTCCTCAATCCACCACCGCATTATTTTTCTGGTTGCCATTTTCCGTAATCGTGTCCAGTGAATAAAAAAGCTTGGCTGTTTAAAATGGCGAGCATGGGTTTTGGCAGGACATTTGGAGCGTGCTGTGCATTGATAACACAATGACGAGTCTCTCTGACCAATCAGTGGTCTGCAGGTTTCACGTCACCGCCCAGCTTTTTTGGAACCTCAAGGGAGGTGATACCAAATAAATAGGTACCAGGTACTTTTACTTAATGGAAGACCAAAAAAGGAGAGTTGGGTCGACGCGGCACCACAGAGTGGAAAATATGACTTTACTGGACCTCTTGCAATTTCAATTTGAAAAGTCAAACTACTGATGGTAAACACCTGAATCCAGATGAGCAGGTTTCCAGGGTACAGTTTGGTGATGTTACTTACTTTGGCGTGAGGCTGATCCCAGAAACTTTTCTCTGGCTATACATGTAGTGTTCTGGTGTCAGTGAAACTATTTTCATGTGACTCAATCTTTTTAACTTTTTATGATTGTTTTCTTAAGATTAGTGAAACACGTGATCAATAATTGTTCCCTGATCTTGATCAGGTTTTCGGTTCTGGTGTTGGTGGAGGTCTCTGGGTACTTTCTAGTTTTTGATGTCTTGAGAGGAATGGTGGACTGAAGGGAACAGTTTTCAGTGTCTCCTCAGCTGATTTCAGCTTTCCCACAAAAACCTCTCATGTCTGGAGAAAAACTGTTTAAATACCGAACCCCGCTTAAAAACGGGTATTTTTTTAGGGAGGAACTGATTGTGACCAACATGGACACGAGCGATTGAGTCTGACTGATCAATTCAAGCGTTTTCATCAATTAGGCATCACAGAAATGAAAGTTAAATCTGTTAAAGGTGGGAACATCAACGCGGGTTATTTTTAAGATATTAAATCATTCCGACATGGTGAAATTGCTGACGTCACGTAAATTCAGATTATTTTCAAACTGAGTTTGGCGTCACTGAACTTGTCACACCTGAGGTTTTACGTCTTAACGTCAGTGGTTATTTAGTTTAGTTAGCCGTGTTAAACATTACCAACTGGTTGAGGATTTAAAGTCCAGTTTACCCACAGTGTGGGAGGTAAACAGCAGTCTGTTACCTGACAGGTAGGTGACCCACCTTCAGAGGCGCCTCCAGCAGCTTGTGTATCCCGGCGATCTTCACACTGAGCGGCAGGTCTTCTTCCAGACTCACCGTCGGAGGTCTCCGAGGTTCGGGGAAGTTTGTGCAGATAAACGGATCCGAGTCCTCCAGGTACTGGACCCGGCAAACGATGGAGGCCATGGCCGTGTGACCGCGAACCGACTGCCACAAAAGATGTCCGCGAGTGTCGGTGAGGGCTCCTTCACCACGGGAAGAGACTTTTAAATGAAGGAAACCCGGTCCTCAATGCGCCGTCACTGGACACGTGAAGTTATTGTACATATATACATGTACATCCGGTCTGACCTCTCAAAATAAACGTTTCGACAAAATACGAATTCTGAAGACCAATATAGCTAGATGTTGACACAGGAAATGTGTCTGCTGCTTGATGTGCATCTCGATAACAATCCATAAAATCAGAATCAGAGGATCAGAGACCACAGGCTTCTGTGTTTCTGTGAAATCTGTAGTACAGGAACCAGTCAGACAAAATGGCCAACATCAAACTACATCACTGAGAGAAGCCAGGCTGACATGTACAAAGTACTCATTTACTGACAACCGAATACTTGTACAGTACCATTAATAGTAGAAACAAGAAGCAGAAACGATTGTAGGATCAGACCCTCAGGGGGGCTCAGCCCCAATGACAATGTGACATGTTCATAACAAAAATGTTCAACCCCGTTACATCACTCATTTTACTGGATAACAATAAAAAAAAAAATTTCAATATATGATACTTAAATTTCCCACCATAATACTTTTAATGAATTGCTTCTGAGTGAGTTTTACCCTGAACATATTTTTAGGAAAATAAAAAATGGAACATGCTGTTTGCAGAAGTATTCAACCCCTTTCATTCTATTATCTACACAATGTTTCCTTCAAAATCAAATTAATTAGTCTGGTGGTCTATTGCAGTTTATAATAATAATAATGGATCAGAGAGAACGATCATATTTAACATAATACACATGTTTTAAGAGGAGCCTTGGGTTATTGTGCAGACTCAGTACAGACATCACCCATATTAAATGTGCTTTATGAGAGAAGTTATTGAATATTTTTTTTACCAATGAACATCCCACAAATCATGATAAAGCATATTTAGTCTAATATTGCTGTAGTATAACCAACAGTATTCCACTGATGTGTAATTTTGGTTAAACTGCAGTAAAGTTTGAGGCCTCACCCGTAATAACAATAATAGTAATATAAAAAACAAAATTAATTTAAAAGCTCACAAAAAACAGAACCATTATACCAGTTCACTTGATACCATTTAACTAAAGAACATTTTTACAGCCTGCACCCAGTAGAGTGCTATCTGACCAATCCCTCTGATGACATTGTTAAAAATAGGATTATCTTTTTCCCCCCTCAGTCAAAAGTCTTTGTGGTCTGAATGGATGCTTCTTGCAGTACGGGGGCCACCAGTTGGTGACCCTGTGCACTCATCTGACAGAGACCAATGTCATTCATGCAGATCTGAGAGGATGCTTGTTTTTATTAAATTTTTATGGATGTTGTCTGTATTTGGAATTCAATAAAGTATTTGCTTTTTGTTATACAAAATGAATAGAACAGTGAAAATCTGTATAACCAGAAAACTTTATATGATATATATGTATAATCACTCAGGGGTGTTCTTTAAGTTTGGAATTTTATACTTTTATTTTGAAGGGAGTATCACTACATGTCTGGTTTGGTGAAAGAGACGTCATACCAGTACAGCATGGAAATACATGGAGCAGCTCCGGCAGTATGACATCATGAGTGGAAACACTGAAGCTGCAGCTGTTCTGGGTTCAGTTTACAGCCCAGGTCAGAGATCTGCTCTGTGTCAGCTGATTGTAACACATGAAGGAGAAATTTGTGGTCCATTACAGCACAGTTAAAGGTTTAAGTCCTGGGAGCCGAGCCGGTTGTTACAGGACAGCGCCCTCTGGTGGTGCAGTGACTGCAGTACAAAAATGTCCCACAGCCAGGAATGTTCAATCTTGCAGTTTGGTCGCATGAGGTCATGAAAAAATTACACACTCACAGACGGACTGTGGGATAAGGTCTGAGGGACTATCAATGTCCTATCAGCACAGAATTTTTACATATGAATAAAAGTGTATGTTGAAATTAAGAGCTTGAATTATTGTGAAATGAAATGAGTTGCTGTAATCTTGGAGCATCAGCATTCACACGCATTTTATTTAAATACACATTCTACGCAAGAAATGCACATTCTACATATGAAATGTGCATTCTACGTAAGAAGTGACTATTCTATGTAAGAAATGCACTTTCTACCTAAGAAATGACTATTCTATATAAAAAATGACTATTCTATGTAAGAGATGACTATTCTACCTAAGAATTGACTATTCTATATTTAAAAAATGACTATTCCATGTGAGATGACTATTCTACATAAAAAATGCACATTCTACCTAAGAAATGATTATTATATGTATGAAATGACTATTCTACGTGAGACATGACTATTCTATGTGAGAAATGACTATTCTACATAAGAAATGACAGTATTCTACATAAGAAATGACTATTCTATATAAGAACTAACTATTCTACATAGGAAATGACTATTCTACATAAGAAATGACTAGTCTACGTGAGAAATTACTATTCTACGTGAGAAATTACTATTCTAGGTGACATGACTATTCTACATAAGACAAAACTATCTATGTGAGAAATGATTATTCTACATAAGAAATGACTATTCTACATAAGAAATGACAAGGGTCTACATAAGAAATGACAAGTCTATATAAGAAATGACTATTCTACATAAGAAATGACAATATTCTACGTAAAAAATGACTATTTTACATAAGAATAAACTATTCTATGTAAGAAATGACAATATTCTACGTAAAAATGACTATTCTGCATGAGAAATGACTATTCTACACTATTCTATGTAAGAAATGACTATTCTACGTGAGAAATGACTATTCTGTGAGAAATGACTATTCTAATTAGAAATGACTTTTCTACATAAGAAATGACAGTATTCTACGTAAGAAATGACTATTCTAAATGAGAAATGACTATTCTACGTGAGAAAGTTACTATTCTACGTGAAAAAGTTACTATTCTACGTGAGATGACTATTCTAAATAAGAAATAACTATTCTATGTGAGAAATGACTATTCTACATAAGAAATTACTGTATTACATAAGAAATTACTATTCTACGTAAGAACTGACAATAGTCTACGTAAGAAATCACTAGTCCATAAAAGAAATCACTATTCTACATAAGAAATGACAATATTCTACGTAAAAAATGACTATTCTACATAAGAATAGACTATTCTATGTAAGAAATGACTATTCTCAGTAAAAAAATGACTATTCTGCATAAGAAATGACTATTCTACACTATTCTACTTGAGGAATGACTATTCTACGTGAGAAATGACTATTCTACATGAGAAATGACTATTCTAATTAGAAATGACTTTTCTACATAAGAAATGACAGTATTCTATGTAAGAAATGACTATTCTATATAAGAAATGACTATTCTACATAGGAAATGACTATTCTATGTAAGAAATGACTAGTCTATCTAAAAAAATGACTATTCTACGTGAGAAATGACTATTCTACCTCAGAAATTACTATTCTACGTGAGAAAGTTACTATTCTACGTGAGATGACTATTCTAAATAAGAAATAACTATTCTATGTGAGAAATGACTATTCTACACAAGAAATGACTACTACATAAGAAATGACTATTCTACGTAAGAACTGACAATAGTCTACGTAAGAAATGACTAGTCTATATAAGAAATGACTATTCTACATAAGAGATTACTATTCTACATAAAAAATGACTATTCTACGTGAAGAATGACTATTCTAACTAAGAAATTACTATTCTACGTAAGAAATGACTATTCTACATGAGAAATGACTATTCTATGTGCGAAATGACTTTTCTACATAAGAACTAACTATTCTACATAAGAAATGACTATTCAACGTGAGAAATGACTATTCTACATAAGAAATGACTATTCTATGTAAGAAATGACTATTCTATGTAAAAAAAGACTATTCTAAATGAGATGACCATTCTAAATAAGAAATGCACACTGTACCTAAGAAATGACTATTCTATGTAAGAAATGACTATTCTATGTTAAAAAAAAGACTATTCTAAATGAGATGACCATTCTAAGTAAGAAATGCACACTGTACCTAAGAAATGACTATTCTATGTAAGAAATGACTATTCTATGTAAAAAAGATTATTTTGCATAAGAAATGACTACTCTACACTATTCTATGTAAGAAATGACTATTCTACATGAGAAATGACTATTCTAATTAGAAATGACTTTTCTACATAAAAATTACAGTATTCTACGTAAGAAATGACAGTATTCTACATAAGAAATGACTATTCTATATAGAACTGACTATTCTACATAGGAAATGACTATACTACGTAAGAAATGACTATTCTTTGAAAGTAATGACTATTTACGTGAGAAATGACTATTCTACGTGAGAAAGTTACTATTCTATGTGAGATGACTATTCTACATAAGAAATAACTATTCTATGTGAGAAATGACTATTCTACACAAGAAATTACTATACTACATAAGAAATGACTATTCTATGTAAGAACTGACAATAGTCTACGTAAGAAATGACTAGTCTATATAAGAAATGACTATTCAACATAAGAAATGATAATATTCTACATAAATAATGACTATTCTACATAAGAACTGACTATTCTACATAAGAAATGACTATTCTATGTCAGATATGACTACTCTACGTGAGTGTAAGGTTTTGATGGTAATGAACCCCTACAAACAGGATGAGCACCAGCGGGATTGAGGTGTAGAGTGTGGTGGAGAAATAAGCAGCTTCAGACAAGCAGATTTCTTTTTCCAGAGCTCTGATTCCTTTTCTTTTTTATTGTGTCCTTAAAATAACCAAAGGTCCCTAATTCTCACCAAAGAGTTGCAGTGATGACAGAGTAGCTTTGCAGGTGCAGCAGATCTCAACCGCCAAACATTTCAAACTGACCCTCTCAGACAAAAACCTCTTCTCCTCTCACACCTGCCAACTATCCCCATCTAACCCAGTACCATTACAGAATGTGGGGGCCCATAGAAACTCCCACACGATACAGAATCTTATATTTACAATTATCCTGACCCTCACATTTCTATATACAATATACAAATGACTATAGTCTAATACAGGACAAACAAAATGTATAATAAACTGGAGAAATACTACATAAAAGCCCAACTTAATGTCCTCTTCCTCACTTCCCCTCTCTGCACCTACTTGGTACAGCCTAACCAGGTAATTGGCACCTGCTGGAAAGCTGTGGCTGCATTCTCATGTGTGCACTCCATGAAAACACGCCCCTGGCGTGTTTGGCCTTAGTGAGGGGGATAGTTTCCAGATCCCTGACAGTGAGAAATTACTCTTCTATGTGAGAAATGACTATTCTACATAAGAACTGCCTATTCTACATTAAAAAATGACTATTCTACGTGAGGAATGACTATTCTACGTAAGAAATGACTATTCTATGTAAGAAATGATTATTCTATGTTAAAAAAAAGACTATTCTAAGTGAGATAACTACTCTACATAAGAAATGAACACTGTACCTAAGAAATGACTATTCTATGTAAGAAATGCTATTCTATGTAAAAAAATGACTATTCGACTTGAGAAATGACTATTCTACGTTGACTATTCTGCATAAGAAATGACTATTCTACACTATTCTATGTAAGAAATGACTATTCTATGTGAGAAATGACTATTCTACGTGAGATGACTATTCTACATAAGAAATGACTATTCAATGTGAGAAATGAATATTCTACATACGAACTGACAATATTCTACAAAGAAATGACTAGTCTACATATGAAATGACTATTCTACATAAGAAATGACTATTCTACATACGAACTGACAATATTCTACATAAGAAATGACTAGTCTACATATGAAATGACTATTCTACATAAGAAATGACTATTCTACATGAGGAATGACTATTCTACATTGGAAATGACTGTTGTATGTGTGAAATGACTAGTCTACATATGAAATGACAATATTCTACGTATGAAATGACTATTCTACGTGAGAAATGACTATTCTACATAAGAAATGACAGTATTCTACGTAAGAAATGACTATTCTACGTGAGAAATAACTATTCTACATAAGAAATGACTTTTCTACATAAGAAATGACTATTCTATGTAAGAAATTACTATTCTACATGAGAAAAGACTATTCTACGTGAGAAATGACTATTCTATGTAAGAAATGACTATTCTACGTCAGAAAAGACTAATCTACGTGAGAAATTACTATTCTATATGAGATGACTTTTCTACATAAGAAATGACTAATCTACATAAGAATGACTGTTCTACGTAAGAAATGACTATGAAGAAGAAGTGGCTACAATTTCATAAAAAGAATCTCATTCATTTGTTTTGACCATAAATCAAATTTTTTTTAAAAACTTTTTTTAATGATTTAATTGAAACAGAATAAAGATGAAAACAGATATAATCACATGTTGAAAGGGAACTGATTTGTGTTTATAATTAAAAAATATTAAAATGTGAATTGTTATAGCATCTGGTTTATCGACTTCTCCAAATTATGGCTTTTACATTGGCCTTTGAAAATTCACTATTAGACGATCATTGATTATTACTGTTGTAGGGTGAGGGCAGGTCAGTCGACCTCCACCTCACCATGCCTTGCGACTTCAGCTGTGGTTCCGCCTTGCCTGGATGATCAAACATGGTCATTCGCTTTGATCAACCATCTGCTCACCATTGTGGAGCTACAACCCCACAATTCACATAAAGATAACACCCGTAATCACACCTTAGGGTCTGTACCCACACAACATTTGCCTTCCCTTAACATATCAAAGAGGACCTGGTTTCACCCCTCCTGACCCCTTGCTGAGTACCAGAGACACACCAGGGTATCAGTCTGCAACTCAGGAGACCATGAGACTGCTTTCTGTTCCAAACCACAGGATCCAAACCCTGCATGGGTTCAGAAACTGGGAATCAATGAATCAATAAAAATCTGACAATCCAACCAACCTTCCATGCCAAAATGTTCACCATACCTCCTGCCTCTTCTCCTCTTCCTCTCATCACGGAAGCAAGAGAAGAAATGTGTTCATGACTGTGTAAGCATGATTTCTGGGAAGCTGAACTCTGTAACATGTTCTAATGGATCATTTCTGATATTCCCCTTATCGTTGTGTGTTTTACTCCTTTTGTAATATGTTTCTTGTTTTGAATTTGATGAGCACATAGTGATGATTTTCTTCCTGTGTCCCTCTGAGTTCATGTTTATTGCATGTGGGCTTTGATGCCTCCTTCTAGTGGAGAGACTCAGATGTCTCGCCTATTGTTTCTATGCCAGCTGGTGATGTGAACGCATATCTTACAGTAACATAGGACACGCCCCTACTTCCGGCAGCTGTGAGGATTCAAAAGGCACGGCGCGAAGCCGCTCGTCCTCTTGCTCCGCTTGCTCCTACCTCCACCTGACATGCACTCTGACTCCTGAACACGGAGGTCCCGTAACCCTTTGGAGAAGACCGTGCCCTCCTGCCGCAGCAGAAGAGAATTCCTGATCCCCTCTCTTTAGGACTTAGCTCATACAGTTAGATAGCATTCCTCTCCTACAATTTCAGCTAAGAATTGAAGTTCTGCACTTCAACTAAATTATTGGAAGCTCACCTGTGGATCAGTCACGCCTGAGTAATTCACTAAGCCCCTCTTCGAGCTGTATTACCGCTTAACTCGCTCCACCGCCGTCAAGCACGGCCGAGCTGAACACGGCCGTCAGGTCCGAAGTTCACAAAGCCGCCAGCCAGCGACGACGCGACCCTCCAACATCCGAGATTCGGGACCAGGATCCGGCAGACTTCGAACAGCATCCTCCGCGAGTATCCGGTCGGCGACCCCTCCTGATCACTCGCCAAGGCGTGCTTTCGTCCCTACCCCGGAGACCGGCTGAGAAGTAAGCTAACCCGAACATCTCTGTGTCTTGGAAAGCGTCATAGCTGATCTGGCATTATCACCCACAATTTACCCAATTTAGTTTCCCTTCAAACTTCCCTTAGACCCCCTTTAGTTTGGTTCACATCACCACGCTATCATTCCACCCTGTTATAGTTATGTCTTATTTTCTCTCTTTCACTCCGATCTCATTTTGACTATCTTTCTGTTATCATCCTATGTTGAATTTAGTTTTAGTTTGTTCCTGTGTGCTGTGTGAAATTACCTTTGATAATAAAGTAGATTCTCTTAGACCAAGTTTCTGTGTTGATGACTGGAATCATTAGTTCTTGCGATAGAGGACTTGACTTCCTTCATTTGAGACTGATTGAACACTATTATTTAGTAATTAATTAATCTGGGTTATATTTACAGCTTTCTTAAGGAATCCTTCCGACCTTAGGAATATAGCTTTAGGAAGGTGGTGCTCCTCGAGGTATTCTTTCATAACCCTACCTGATTAATTAATAGCTTTATAATACGATAATTAATATATGATCATTTTGATCATAATTATTATCGTTAACCCCTTTTAACCCTACACTGTTAACCATTGATAATCATTGGTAATCATTGATAATCATTGAAAATCATTGATAATTATTGCTAATCATTGCTAATCATTAACAATCATTAACAAATCATTGATAATCATTGGTAATCATTTATTATCATTGGTAATCATTTCTAATCATTGGTAATCATTGATAATCATTGATAATCATTGGTAACAATTGATAATCATTGGTAATCATTGCTAATCATTGGCAATCATTGGTAAACATTGCTAATCATTGGTAATCGTTGATAATCATTGATGATTACTGGTAATCATTGATGATTACCGGTAATCATTGGTAATCCGTGATAATCATTGATAATCACTGGTAATCATTGATTATTACTGGTAATAATTGATAATTATTGATAATCCTTCGTAATCATTTTTATTGATAATGTTGCGAGTTGTCGCTCCTTATTTTATCGGGAACTTACTAGATGGGCTGGCCTCAGATGTGTCAGAACTGAGGCTCTCCCGCCGGCGACAGCACGTTCATTAATCTGCCGCCTGTAGCACTCTCTGACTTGTATATGGACTTTGCTAGCGGGCCGTAGCCCTCGAGGAGAGAAGGAAAAGAGATTCAGCTGTTCAATTCATTAGAAGTAGTTCAATTTTAAATAAGATAAATAGTTTGAAATGTAATAAATTCACTATTTTTAATTTAATCTAACATACTTTAATTCAATATAAATTAAGGTTTTTTCAATTTTAAACTAAAGAAAAACACTCAATTTATTACATATTCTCTTTTTGAATTCTTGCTGACCTCTGACCTCTATGTCGGCTAGTTTCTCTGTTCTGTCCGGTTACTACCGTGGGCCCCTACATCAACCGTCCCTCTATCACTGGCCTAGTCCTCGAGTTTAGGTGACAGGTGAACATTGAGGAGTAGGGATGTGGGAAGAGGAGAGGGGCAGAGACGGCCCTCTAATGTGATTCTACCCACTGGCCTCTGTGAGCTAGGCTTAGACCCCTATAAGACATATCTTTAGTAATCTCCTTCTCACAGCCTGTGCCGGTGTCCTCCGTCTCAAGAAGCATGTAGGGATCTCGACCGTTACAAGCTCTTAACAGTTATAAAAACTTACTGGGCTCACTTCCTATATTGACCCAGGGTCAGGTCCCTATCACTCTTCTCTCTCCTATATTCGATGTGTGTTTGCTTCAAAGCTATCAGAAGTGTTGCCGTAGTGTGAATGCTGCTGAACTTACCACTCAGGGGCGTAGTGGAACCTCCGGCGTGCGACTCTGATGTGTGTGCGACCCTGATGTGTGTGCTTGGTTGTGCACTAATTTACCGATAAAACCACAGAAGGCTTCTTATCTTTTGACGGGTTTTATTGACTAAAAATTTAGTATATCAAACACCACAATACCTTATATGTCTAAAGATTAAAATTAAAATAAAACAAAAATTAAAATGCCATAATCTTGAGTCCGAGGGGGTGGGTTTTCTACACCTATAACATGCAATCTAAATACCTATACCAAGCCCTCCCGTGTTTCTTTCTCATGCTCCATACACCGCACAGCTATGAGAAACGTTTCCTATAAGCTCTTACCAGCGCTCCATACACCGCACAGCCTTCTGGTAAAGCATTCTACCCTTTTCCCAAATGCAGCTAAAGGGGGTTTAAGTTATCTAGGCACGGAAGACACAGGCCTGATAAGCTTCTGTAGATCAAGAAGGAGGCAACTGACTCCGGCAGTCGCTTTTATAGGGAGCATCTTGCAGGTGCAAGATGAGAAAAAATTCCCCGGGACTCTCCAGCCAGGATCGGGACTTCCCCACCAGAATGGACTGGTTCTGTCAAGGTCCGGAGCGCCCTCCGCCCCTCGGCTAGAAAAAGTTCAAAGGGCACGTAAAGGCTACTCGGGTTCATCTGCTAAACCCCCCCCCCTCCTCTCAGACTCAAGAATTATGGCAGACATCATCTCATCACAACACATGAGTAAATGACTCAGTAAAACATGATTAAATGACTTGAGATAAAATGAAAATAAAACAAATGATTACTTAAGTAAAAGTAAATCAAAATGATTAATAAGTAAAATTCTAAATTCAACAATGAAAATGATGTTTAAATGACTAAATAATATTTGATTATAGGAAACACACCTTTCTATCTTTCAGTTACATGTTATGTCAAAACACAACATGTTAAGATCTTTAGTACCACTAATAAACTTCTTCAACATCCCTTCAAACAAATAATAAAACCTTTTTCTTTTTTTCTTTTTCTTTTTTCTCTTTCTATATATATATATCACATCAAATATCATTAACATAAGATTTAACTCTAAGTCAAATAATAAAAATGTAATACTGGTAAGACATTAAATTCAAATCAAACTTATTAATATCAATAGTAAGATAATAAAAGCACAGGAATGCAAAATATCATCTATCTTACGATTCTTCTTGTCGTCGGTTCTCTTGTGGAGATATTCCTCCTTGTGTTTTCTTTTTTTTTCTTTTCTAGGCTTTGTTTTTTAACCAGGTCATAAGACCTGCCCTGTCTTTCCAGACAGCTTATTAAAAACTGTCCTTCCAGACTGGGTTGATTAAGTATAGTAATGGTAGCCATTTTTTTATGTAGTGGGAGTTGATTTGGCTACTTGTGTGGTTGCTGCTCATTCTTGAACTAAATTGCACCATCTTGGTTGGCCCTTATGCATAATAAAATCGTATTTATTCCACATTTGACCTGAATTCTCATCTTTTGGTGAGCAGCAGTCCCAACAACTAGTTATGTGAATTTAATATTGTTGGCATCAGATTGAAGTTTGTATAGTTGTCTTGTAAACCGTTCTGAGCACTCTTAACATTGTTACATTTCAGACTTGTTTCAGGAGTAAGCTCTTGCTTTTTTGAGTCTGGCGACTTAGTGGTTTTTGATCTGTACAATTTAATCTCAACACACAGCCTTTGTCAGTAGCACTCATTTCTCCATGCTCTTCATATAAATAATGAATGGTATGGAGTTCTGTCAGAGAACATTGAGGTACTGCTTACAGTACATACAAAGCTGAACTGCACCTTTTTGTATTTGGGTGACAATGAATTGTATTCATTGTTTTAAGGGTGGGGGTGTTATGGCTGTATGTTTTCTGTACTGTTTGCCTCTTCTCCCCTCCTCTTCCTTTCCTTCCTTTCTAGCTCTGCCCAGGTGCACCTGGCCTGAGAGAAGTGCTAAAGGCTCCAGTCCAGCATCAGGGGAGAGGCTTATGGAGTGGGACTGTTGGTCATGATGCCTCTCAGCCTGGGATTTATTTTAGCTTTTATGTTAACATTTTTGTAATAAATCCCATGGTTTTGGTCATATTGAAAATGTCTTTTCTGTGCTTACTTTGGGTCAGAGCTGGTAAATTGTTAGCCCGTTAGGGCCACTTAAATGGGGGCGTAACAATAATCATTGGTAATCTTTGATAATCATTGGTAATCATTGCTAATCATTGCTAATAATTGCTAATCATTGGTAATCATTGCTAATCATTAAAATTAATAGGTAATCATTGCTAATCATTGGTAATCATTGATAATCATTGTCAATCTTTAACAATCATTGGTAATCATTGATAATCATTGTTTATAATTGATAATTATTGATAATCATTGATTATCAGTGGTAATCATTGATAATCCTTGGTAATCATTATTACTGGTAATCATTTGTACTGGTAATCATTGATAATCATTGGTAATTATTGATTATCACTGGTAATCATTGGTAATCACTGGTTATCATGGATAATCATTGTACTCTTCTACAAGACTGGATACAGGGAGCTCCAGGATTCCTTTTCCACATAACACTATGCCACTAAAGCATCCCAGCAGACCCAGCCATTTCTTAGCAAACTTGCTAATTAGCCTCTCCAATCTTTCTACTTTTCCAGATTGGGGTAATCATTGGTAATCATTGGTAATCATTGATTATTACTGCTAATCATTGGTAATCATTGATGATCACTGGTAATCATTGATTATTACTGGTAATCTTGGTAATAATTGAGAATCACTGGTAATCATTGATTATTACTGGTATCATTGATATTCATTGATAACCATTAACAATCTTTGGTAATCATTGACGGCTTTCTTTCTACCAAGCCAAGGCCTCATCTCCCCTGCTGCATGTGTCCAACAATGTTCCGGTGTATAAGGGCTGATTTTGCATTTTGTACAGCCGCTGCTGGAGTCCACTTCCTTCCAGCTACCAGGGTTGGTGCATTCTGTCAGTGTCAGTTCCAGCCTTGCCTTGGAGTATTTGTACTCTTCCACAAGACTGGACACAGGGAGCTCCAAGATTCCTTTTCCATATAACCCTATGCCACTAATGCATCCCAGCAGACCCAGCAATTTCTTAGCAAAGTTGCTAATCAGCCTCTCCAATCTTTCTACTTTTTGAGATTGGGGTAATCATTGCTAATCATCGGTAATCATTGCTAATCATTGGCAATCATTGGTAATCATTGCTAATCATTGCGAATCATTGGTAATCATTGGTAATCATTGGTAATCATTGGGTATCATTGGTAATCATTGATTATTACTGCTAATCATTGGTAATCATTGATAATCACTGGTAATCATTGATTATCAGTGGTAATCGTTGATAATCCTTGGTAATCACTATTACTGGTTATCATTATTACTGGTAATCTTGGTAATTATTGATAATCATTGATTATTACTGGTAATCTTGGTAATTATTGATAATCATTGATTATTACTGGTAATCATTGATAATCTTTGATAATCATTCCTAATCATTGGTAATCATTGCTAATCATTAAGAATCATTGGTAATCATTGACAATCACTGGTAATCATTGATAATCATTGTTAATCATTGGTAATCATTGGTAACCATTGGTAATCATTGGTAATAATTGATAATATTTAATAATCATTTATAATCATTGGTAATCATTGCTAATCATTGCTCATCATTGGTAATAATTGCTAATCATTGCTAATTACTGGTAATCATTGATAATCATTGGTAATCATTGATAATCATTAATAATCATTGCTATTCATTGGCAATCATTGCTAATCATTGCTATTCATTGGCAATCATTGCTAATCATTAACAATCATAGGTTATCATTGATCATCATTGGTAATCATTGATTATTACTGGTAATCATTGGTCATCATTGATAATCATTGGTAATCATTGGTTATCTTCGGTAATCATTGCTAATCATTGCTAATCATTGCTAATCATTGGAAATTATTGGTGAACATTGCTAATCATTGGCAATCATTGGTAAATATTGCTCATCATTGGCAATCCTTGATAATCATTGTTAATCATTCCTAATCATTGCTAATAATTGGCAATCATTGGCAGTCATTGGTAATCATTGATAATCATTGGTAATGATTGATAATCATTGGCAGTCATTGGTAATCATTGATAATCATTGGTTATCATTGATAATAACTGGTAATCATTGGTAATCATTGATAATCAATGATTATCATTGGTAATCATTGATAATCATTGATTATCACTGGTAATAATTGATAATTATTGATAATCATTGATTATCATTGGTAATCATTGATTATTACTGGTAATCATTGATAATCATATTTCATCATTGATAATCATTGATAATCATTGATAATCCTTGGTAATCATTTTTACTGGTAATCATTGATAATCATTGGTAATCATTGATTATTACTGGTAATCATTGGTCATCATTGATAATCATTGGTTATCATTGGTTATCTTCGGTAATCATTGCTAATCATTGCTAATCATTGGAAATGATTGGTGAACATTGCTAATCATTGGCAATCATTGGTAAATATTGCTCATCATTGGCAATCCTTGATAATCATTGTTAATCATTCCTAATCATTGCTAATAATTGGCAATCATTGGCAGTCATTGGTAATCATTGATAATCATTGGTAATCATTGATTATTACTGGTAATCATTGGTCATCATTGATAATCATTGGTAATCATTGGTTATCTTCGGTAATCATTGCTAATCATTGCTAATCATTGGTAAATATTGCTCATCATTGGCAATCCTTGATAATCATTGTTAATCATTCCTAATCATTGCTAATAATTGGCAATCATTGGCAGTCATTGGTAATCATTGATAATCATTGGTAATGATTGATAATCATTGGCAGTCATTGGTAATCATTGATAATCATTGGTTATCATTGATAATAACTGGTAATCATTGGTAATCATTGATAATCAATGATTATCATTGGTAATAATTGATAATCATTGATTATCACTGGTAATAATTGATAATTATTGATAATCATTGATTATCATTGGTAATCATTGATTATTACTGGTAATCATTGATAATCATTGGTAATCATTGATTATTACTGCTAATCATTGCTAATCATAGTTAATCATTGCTAATCATTGCTAATCCTTGGTAATCATTTTTACTGGTAATCATTGATAATCATTGGTAATCATTGATTATTACTGCTAATCATTGCTAATCATAGTTAATCATTGCTAATCATTGCTAATCATTGGTAATCATCATTGATAATCATTGCTGATCATTGGTAATCATATATGATCATTGGTGATCATTGATAATCATTGATTATTACTGGTAATCATTGGTAATCATTGACGGCCTCATCTCCCCTGCTGCAGGTGTATAACAATTTCCCGGTGTATGAGGGCTGATTTTGCATTTTATACAGCCGCTGCTGGAGTCCACTGCCTTCCAGCTACCAGGGTTGGTGCATTTTGGGTTATGCAGGGATCACGTTATTCTGTCAATGTCAGTTCCAACCTTGCCTTAGAGCATTTGTACTCTTCCACAAGACTGGACACAGGGAGCTCCAGGATTCCTTTTCCATATAGACCCAGCAATTTCTTAGCAAACTTGCTTATCAGCCTCTCCAATCTTTCTACTTAGTAATCATTGATAATCCTTGGTAATCATTATTACAGGTAATCATTGATAATTATTGGTAATCATTAGTAATCACTGGTAATCATTGATAATCATTATCACTGGTAATCATTAGTAATCACTGGTAATCATTGATAATCATTGACAATTATTGGTAATCGATATGACGAGGTCTGGCCTGAGATTTGTTGTTACTATCTCAGGTGGGAAGTGTAGCCTCTACCCCAGGTCTGCTAGAAGTTTCCAGTCTTGGGCTCCTCCGAGCTGCCCGGTCATTGTGCTTGGCGTGCCTGGACACAGGAAGCTCCAGGATTCCTTTTCCATATAACCCTATGCCACTAAAGCATCCCGGTAGACCCAACCATTTCTTAGCAAACTTGCTAATCAGCCTCTCCAATCTTTCTACTTTTCGAGATTGGGGTAATCATTGCTAATCATTGGTAATCATTGGGAATCATTGGTAATCATTGGTAATAAATGATTATTACTGGTAATCATTGGTAATCATTGCTAATCATTGTAGTTATCTGAGTTTTATATGTGAGTGGCGGGAGAACTGTTGGTGGAGGTCGCTCTACTGAGTGTCCGTCTACTTTTAATTCATGTTTATGTTGTAGCTGTATCTTCATCATTAACTCTACACATCCACATAAATCAGGACAAGTAAATATAAAAGCTGTGATGATGTCATCAAGAAGTGGCTACAATTTTCACAAAAAGAATGATGTCATAAAATGAACCAAACTCATTCATTTGTTTTTTTTTATAACGTAAATCAATTTGTTTTTTACTTTTAAATAATTTAATTGACACACAATAAAGATGAAAACAGATATAATCACATGTTGAAAAGGAACTGATTTGTGTTTATAATTAAAAAATATTAAAATGTGAATTGTTAAAGCATCTGGTTTATCGACTTCTCCAAATTATGGATTTTACATTGGCCTTTGAAAATTCACTATCAGAAGATCATTGATTATTACTGGTAATAATTGATAATCATTGGTAATCACTGGTAATAATTGATTATTACTGGTAATAATTGATAATCATTGATTATCAGTGGTAATCATTGATAATCCTTGGTAATCATTATTACTGGTAATCACTGATAAGCATTGGTAATCATTGATTATCATTTCTAATCATTGATAGTCATTGGTTATCATAGATAATCATTGATAATCATTGGTAATCATTGACAATCATTGGTAATCATTGACAATCATTGGTAATCATTGGTAATCATTGATAATCATTGGTAATCATTGCTAATCATTGGTAACAACATCTGATTAGTATCCTTAGAAAGAGACAGAATGAATAACATGTTCCTAATGTTCCCTCAACATACTTCCCTTCACCATACAGTTATTGATCATATTTGTAAGTGTTGATGGGATCAGAAGAAGGTTTTCAGGTTGCAACAATCTGCTGAACGAATCCTCTCAGAGGACTTTGTTGGACTGACGCAGCCAGGCTCTGGATCAGGACCAAGCAACAGTCGAGAATCATTGTGAAGGTGGTCAGTCCGTCAGTCAGTCCGAGTCAGTGTGTTAACAACCTGAGAAGACAAGCAAACTGAGATTGATGTGTTTTCTCTGAATCCTGACTGAAACCGCCATGTTTGACTCTTCAGCTGTCTTCATTCTGAGTCTGAACCTGAGCCCCAAAACCCTCCTGTGCTCCTGACAGACTCACATTTTAACATCCATCATGTCACTGTTCTTTCCTTCTTACTTTAATGCTTCCTCAACTCATTTGAAAGCAGGAGAATCACCGAGTTGACGTGTTCACCAGGTTTTCCACCACTAGAGAGCGCTACCTACCTGCATACTGCTGACCTACTTCATAAAGACAAAACATTAGTTAGCAAACAAGCTAACTAGGTTCCTCCAATATGGCTTTAGTGGGGGATGAGTTAATGGACTCGAGGTGCTAAACACAGTCTGTTAGGGTTCTTAACCTTTGTTTCTGTTGACTTAATCACAGAGAAAAAATCAGTTAAATGTAATCCAAGAGCAAGCGAACGCGTCAGAAGAATAAAACCATCAATGTAACTTCTTAAATTCACCTGAGTTCCCTAAATGCAACAGTTCAGACCATTGGGCAAGATACAAGGGGGGACAACAGACATCAGGAAGTGTTGTGTTTATGTGTAAATTACTTCAAATGTGGATTCAGCTCCTGTTAAATAACTAATCTAGATTATGATAATGTATTTTATTATCATTTGTTGAGAGAGAATTTATTGGGGGACATCCTCCTGTGTTTAGAAGTTGGAGGGGACCCCCTGTTGGACTGTTTGCTCGTCTGATTGGTGGTTTGGAGGACTTAGACAGAGAAAAGCATCTTGTTCTGTCTGCTCTGATGTCACCAGTCAGCAGCAAAGTGATGTCTCCCCTATCGAGTCCAGACCATTGAGATGACAGTTGACTCTACATCCAGGTGTTTCATACGGGGAGATCTGCGTCTCCGAACAGGCATGTTACAAACCTGTAAGTTAAAGACACAGACATGAAGTCCAGGGTTTAGACAGATCCATTCATACTGGGCTGATGCTGCTAATAACAAACATTTCACCTTCTTTCTCAGTTCACAGTTCTGTTCTTAATGTGTGAAGAGATGAAAATATTTGAAATGAGAAATTCAAACTTGGACAAAGTAGTTTTGTTCTTGTCAGTGTCGATTAACCCATAAGAGCCCACGGTGACACAGGTGTCTCAGGTCCTTTAAATGTTCTGGAAAGTTCCTTATACAGCTTTATCCTTGACTTTAACTCATGAAGTCCATAAGTGACACATATTGCACATCCTGGTGGGTCATGTGACTTTGTGCTCCCATAACAACATTTCCAAGATGTGTGTCTGCCAGGTCAACACGTGACAGGTCTAGCTAAATTTAAAAAGCTTGTTTTTTTCACTGAAGGTAATATTCAAGCCATTTAACAATCCTAATGATTACATAACATGTCCTTTATTACATTTAACCTGTTGTGACCAAAATTCTTGCAGAAATTGATATAAAACAAATCAGATGAATATCGTGGTGACATATATGTCACATCTGGTCTTTAACTTTAAAATTGTCACAGAAAACCTAATGTGACATTTATATCACAATAAGAACAATGATTGTGATGTGCTCAGTTGATTTAGTTGATTCAATGATATTTAGTTAATATATTTTATATTGTTCAATTCAAAGCATATTAAAACAAATCTACACAAAAACCATGTTTTATTAATTAAATTATTAATAAAATGTATAAGGAAACCATTTTCTTCTATCAGTAAATAAAATGAACAAACAAACAAAATTTTTCTACCCTACATCAGTCATATTTCAATGTCATTTTGTTTTTTCTGTATTATGAATAACAAGAGGCATGGCTGATTTACCATCGTGACTGTAAACTACTTGGTGTCCACAAGCCACTGAAACAAAGGAGCTTCCGGGCAGAGGTCACAACTAGCCTTATTCTCCTGTGTTCACAAAGGGGTCGCCCATCACTCAGCGCCACATCTCCACCACCACCTCCCAAGCAAGTTTGTGTTGGAGATCCAGATGATGTTCGCGTGGACCAGTTTGCACACTGGCCTGTGAAATGTGACAAGTGTGGCCGTTGCAAATTCTTCAAAACCAATGCAACCACCACCCTCTGTGAGAAATGCGATGTGCGTCTTTGGTTCACTGAGGAAGGAAATTGTTTCAAATGTTTCCATTTGGCCTGGGCTAAACTGCCACACATGCTGATAACAATGGTTCAAACATGGTGAAGAGGATACAAAAGTTTTTGTCTCTACACTTTAAAAAAAAAGAAGTGTTTTATCAAGTTGACTACATAAATCTGTTGCTCAGTTTTCCAGAGCTACAGTAACTTGTTGAGAAGACCTCCAAAATGGGGCAGTCTTATTTATTTTTATTCAGTTTGCAAAGTTTTGTGTTGAAAAACAAATCTGAAGAATAGAATTTGTTGTTAAACCTAAGTAGTAAAGTTCTAATTTTGTTGAAATGCACATAAAAAGACAAATCTTTGTTACCAAACAGGAAAAAACTGTCAGGCTGATTAATTCTCAAATGAAAAATAAATTGACCATTAACGCCCAATGTGACATATGTGTAACATTACAGATCTTTGACACTGGGGGGAGGTATTTTGAAAAAAATGTCAGAAATGTGTTGCTCTAACTGTTGTCAATGAAGATTGTTTGAAGCGTTTCATCATTTAGTCTGAAGCGGATGATAGAGAGGAGACAGGAGATGAGGAAAGAGAAGAGGAATGAAACGTCCTTTGCTGGAATCGACCCGACAACATTGTGATCTCAGATTATGGTATGTTTGTTAACCACTAGCCTGGCTGAGGCCCTGATCTAACTGGTTTCCAGCGACAAGCAGCTGGTTTCATGAGTGTGTGTGTATATGGGAGGCATACTGGGACACAGCTCTCGATCCCAGTGGCACACAGTTGGAGTCTGCAGTTCAGGTAGATTTCACCAGAGCCTCCAGTGAACTGGAACATGTCGAAGGAGAAGGAGTTGGATGGTCCCATTCCATTTCCTATCACCTGCACAGACTGGTCAGCGGCACAGCTTCTCACAAACAGGAAAACATACGTTGCATCAGAGAACGCATTCTTTTCACAAATCAAATACAACATTTAATAACAAAACCTCTCTGAGTGTCTCACCCGCCTGAGATCAGACTGTATGTCAGATCCCCAGAGGGTGAAGCCTGGTCGGTCGCCCAGCAGTTCTCGGTCACCGGGGTAATCACAGCACTGTCCAGTCCTATAGTGCTCAGCTCCACCCAGACCGTCTGGCCCAGCTGGAGTTCGGTGTTTGAGTCCACAGATCGCATGAAGCCAGCATTGGTGGACACAATCATTGTCAGACTGTACTTCCATTCACCAGCTGTGATGGTCTGGACTACAGAGCTGCAGAAAACACACCCTGTCAACTGTCTCATAGTCCATCGTTCTAACACAAAAAGATTCAAACAAACGTTAACAGCCATCACTCACTTGTCTGCAATTCTGAGGTTCCTCAACATGATGTCTGGCTGATGATAGAAGCAAGAGAATTCGATGGAGATGGTGTTTTTGTGAATGATGATGCCTCTGGGGTTGTCTGAGGACACAATGGTGTTCCTGTAGATCACTTTATCGTCAGTGTACTGCGGGGACACAGGGATTCAAATCTTGTTAGGACACATGTTCCTCATGACTTTATTACAAATCAGGGCTTCAGGATGTGATCGTTTTGATCACACTTCCTCCCAAAAAACTGACTAAACAATTTCAATGGTCATACTGCTGTGCTTGAAATTTAGCAAGTGCATTAAAAAAGATATGAAAATAACTTTGTAACACACATGAAGCTTGAAGAGAGCTGACTAAACAATTATATATTGTCTGTAAATTGTTTTGTTTGAGCAGTGAAAGATTTTATGTATAAATTGCATATGCATAACTGTGTGTGTGAAGACCCGCTGTGTCCTGCTCCTACATTCATTGCATGTGAACGAGAGAAATTATGAGACATCACAACCTTAAAACCTACTGCAGTGTGTGTTTGTGTCCAGTTTAGGGTTGCAGTGGTTACAGGTTTCATGGCATAAAATTTGATGGTTACACCATCAACGTTTGCTTATTACCGGTTTTATAAAAAAGACGAACGATAATCTCCATTGCGTCTCGACTGCCTGTCAGACAGCGCAACGGGAGCCACTGACACACACACAACAGAGGAAATGTCAGAGAAAAGCAAAGACAGATGTCACTGACCTCCACCCCCCCAAAAAGAGAACGTAAAATCAGTAACGACAAGAGGGACTAAAACGATGGAAATCAGTCAGTTAATTTTCCACTGAAACTGAAACTTCACAGTTATTGATTTAAACAGACACAGGTGTATCTCTGTAGGATCCTTTATGTTGTCACACACTTCAAAACATTATGAGTCTGGAGGTGGAGAAAACAAGTGGTTTACATTTATGGACATTACTTCCACATATGATTATTATGGCTCAGGTAAAAAAAAATTCAGAGTTTGCATTTAAATATTGATCATAAATACTGAAATAATTTTCCTCATCAGTGATATCCATGTTGCCTGTTTGTCCTACAAGCTGCACATCAAGTTAAATCCTCCTTTATATGAAGGATGTGATTCTTCCTCCAACACTGGTGCTAACATGCATTGGCTATGTAACATGTTTTCGTTACATGATCGTTTTATCATGTTGTCATTTTGTTTATATGATAACACCTGGAAAGAAGTCAAGAAATACCTGCTGCTATGATTATCTGATCTCAGGGAAATAGTAAAAAAATATCTGCATTATCACTTGTATTAATTGATGAATCTAAATTAAAAAGCTCAGCACACCAATGGAACCAGTATCAGAAGTTAGTCAGGAGCCCTCTAACTCTTTCCAATTGAGCCATAAAATGTGAAGCTTGTTAATTGTTAGGTGGTGGAAGGTCAATAGCACTAGAAACCAAGGTCTGAGCTGAAGCCAAGCCCACAGAAAGACCCCAAACTAGAGACGAGCAGGAGAAACTCCGCACAACACTGGAAGAGATTTGGCTGCTTGTTGAGAGTAAAGACGTGGAGAGAGAACCTACCACGACCTCCGCTCCACAGCGGTTGGCATTGTTGAAGCTGAACGTCACTGTGTGGTTTTCCTCGTTTAACTGACCCCCACAGGTTTGGTCCTTGAGGTGAAGGTTTCTGTAGTCGAAGCCTTTTTCCTCCAGGAGACAACCGGCCAGAGTGACAGAGGCAGTGTCATCTTTACAGACCACTGAATCACCTGAACATCCAGCAGCAAAGATGAGGAAAATTAATACATTCAAAACTGACCAATCACAGAGGACAGACTACACAGACATTTACACAACAAGTCAAAACGTTCAGTCCTGCTTTGGATTCTTTCACTCAGAGCTGAGCTGGAGGCAGAAACCAGAATCAACTACCGGTTTTATTGTTTGGAAACATCAGACTGAAAAAGACTCAAGGGTAAAAGAAGAGCTGATTGAATGAAGTCTAATCTAGGTCCTGGTAACAAAAATTCAACCATTTTAATGTCCATGACTTTAGTGAGGAGGTGTATGTTTTTAAAAATGTGATCCCGGACAGAACAATGTCCATATAAACAAGGGCAAGGTCCTTAAACCCTTCAGGGTTGTTAAAGGAAATGTCCTGGCCCTGATGGCATTGGAGGTTGTCTACTTAAGAACTGTGCAGCACAGTTGGCGGACATATTTGGTTTTGTTTTCAACCTGTCCCTTCACCTCCACAGGGTAACCTTTGGGTGGAGTCAATTATTATTCCTGTGCCAAAAATCCTAACTGTACTTTTCCTCAATGGTGCATGCTTGTCCACGATTTTCATTAAAATTTCCATAAAGCTGATAAGTGCTTAATCCTGGTTATCACTTTTATACACTTCTGACCAGTCTACAGCTCGAATTTCACTCACAAACAGCTCCTGATTAAAATGTTTATAAGATCAGCATTAGACTACCTTACTGCCACCTTTAGGTAGTTTAGTTTTCCTTGTAACTCCCACCATATTGTGGTCACTACAGCCGGTTGGTAGTGAAACAGCCTTTGAGCAGTGTTCAGAAACATTTGTGAAAATATGGTCTATACAGGTCAATGTTGTGACTGACATAGTTGAAGCAACTCTGGTTGGCAGGGGCACAATTTGTTTTAAACCACATGCATGGCCACAGAGTTGAGCTTTTTCCGCAGACGGCAGTTCGGTGAAAACCAGTCTACATTTAAGTCACCCAATTTAAAAATGTCTCTATTTGCATCACAAACTGCATCAAACATGTCACAGAACTCATCCAAACACCAAACAAGTATAGGCCTTAGGTGTGGTAAATAGACTTGTATCCATAATGCTTCAATATTGCATGACATCAGATCATTTCTCATTTTGACGGGGATGTGTTCTCGGACATAAAAAGCTACACCACCACCATTTTTATTTCTATCCTTTCTGAATGTCCTGAAACCTTCCACCATCAGCTCAGCATCCGTAAAGCTCAGGATCAGGACTTCAGTCATGTTGTTATGTGGCAGCTGTCGTACCGTAAGAATCTGAACTTCTGTACTGGGAGGCAAAAATGGCCCGACAGAAGCAGCCGGTTCTACCATTGCCCATCTTACCACAGTACTCATTAAAACTGCAGGTCCTATTCGGACAGAAGGCCTCAGGGGCGTCTGAGAGAGACAGAGAGACACAATAATAAATTTAAAAAATCAGGAAAACTGAACTAAAAAATGCACCAAACAAGACAGAATTATTCAAATAAACTTGTTCAGGGTTGCTGTTGAACTCCAACACTATTCTATTTAGACATTGACTATTCATTCTGTCACAAACACACAAGGACTACAAGAACATTGAAATGAAGGAGGAGAGACAAAACATTTTCCTTCTGTTTAAATAGTAATTTAAACAGAACTATTTCACATTCATTTGACTGTTAATTCTGTTATTGTGGTTTCTTTGGCTGCTTTACTGAAGTGACAGAAGTCTTACCACAGTTGAGCGCTGGCCTCCAGTCCAGCAGTCCATTGGTGCGATGGCTGCAGGTTCTGTGGTAGGCCTCTATGAACTGACAGTTGAAACCGTCCACTGCAGGATATCTGCACAACGTTTCACTGCAGGCCTTTATGTAGGGCTCTGGGTCGGCGACATCGTGACAGTCGTCGAAGGGCGCACCGTTCATGAGATTACAGCTGTTCCACAGATGTAAAGAGACAGATAGATGGCAGATAGAAGGATGAAGTTCAGTGTTGCATTCTGTTCTCACAGGTTTCTGTTAACTTAAAATGTGATTAACTTGTTTCCTGAATGAAAAGGTTGAGTTCAGGTGTGTTTACCCTCCGTACATCCTCACATCATATCGTTAAACATGCCATTTATCACAGAGAGAAGTTTCATCTGCTCACCGTTGAGTCACCGCATTACAGTCGACTATAAGAGCTGTAGGGTCAGTGTGATCCTCCTGACAGCTAGGGGGCAACAAACAACACTGGGTCAGTACTTTTCCCTGCTCTGACTTGTTCACATTAACACAAAGACACTTTTTGAGTGTTACGGACTCAAGCAAATTTATCTTTGTCCCAGTCTACCAGTCAGAAGCCTGGAGAAGCTGTCATCTTTACAAGAGGCTGAACATTTAAAAGCCAAGTAATGGAAATGGTTATCAGAATAAAACAAACTAGAGAGCCACTCAGCAGAGCGCTGCAGTGGCGGAGTTTGGTTTGTACTCAGTATCAGGTGAGTGAGAGTGTAGGTGTGGTTCAGGAAGTGGGGTTAGGGAGAGAGGGGGTTAATTTTAACAGGTGTTTTTTGTTGCACTGATTTTCCCTCTCTCCCTTATCTGCAGTAGCGTGTTGGACCTGAGGGAAGCTGTGACACACAAATAGTGTGTGAGAGTCTATGTGACTGAAGACTAAAAAGTCCGGATGCTAAAAAGCTTGAATTTAAGTTCACATCATCGCTGAGATAGTAGAGTTTACTGTTACACTGACGGCCAATGTACACTCGGTGACAAGAAGATGACTTAGCAGCTGCCGGAGCAGTTAGCACAGCCAGTGGTTGCGAGGACCACCTCGCCAGTCTGAGACAGGAGTGGTGAGACAGCAGACTTCTGCACCGGTGCGCCCAACTCCACCGCCCAGTAGGAAGATCCTCCCTGCTACATCTAGGCGCTAAGGCTCCCTGGCTCTTCCCCGGACTAATCCAACTGTATTGTTTCCTACTCAGGATCCAGCTGCTACGAGCCCTGTTACCAACCTACAGGGGGTGCCTCAAGCGCCAGGGCAGGAGTGCTGGTGGTGTGGGCGGCCGGGACACTTCAGTCAAGAGTATCTGCTAATGGAGGTCGGTCAGGTGATCCGGGTTGCTGCCCCTCCGGCACCCTTCCCCGGTCCAGGAGAGACATATGAGACATACAGTGTACGAGTAAGGATCGAGGGGGGTGTACATCCGGCTACAGGGAATTCTGGCTGCCTGCAGTCCATGATTCCCCATTGCTTGCTTCACCACGGGGCAATGGTGGAGGCATTGTGGGTGGTGTGTGCATGGGGATGTTCACAGATATCCTGTGGTGCTACTTGAAATTCATTGAGGGGAAAAAAAGCATAGAGTCAAGACCGTGGTTAGCTTCCGCCTTGTGCATCCCTTGATTTTGGGTACAGATTGGCCTGGGTTTAATCAGCTAGTAAGGCAATCTGCGGGGTGCATTCAGGACCTGATACATGGGCTGTGCTCAGTCGTGACACGAGTTCGTCCAACGAAGGGGAAGGGGAATAAGTGGTGCCTCCATAGGACACTCCGAGGAAGACTTTCCACTGGTGCAGTCTCGTGATGACACTCTACACTGTCTTTGACCAATTGATGGTTAATTAGTGTGCCGTAGACGTATCCATACTTTGCACTGGTTAGGGACAGATTATACAGAGTGAGTCACTCAGACAGCAGAGGAACACACCCAATTGCTGGTGTCCAAAAGGCGTTGGGAAATGATTTTCCAGGCGGCTCATTATAACCCGATGGCTGGCCACATAGGATATGACAAAACTTTGAACCGGGTGATGACCCAATTTTATTGTCCGGGCATTCGGGGAGAGGTGTGCCGCTGGTGCAACTCTTGCCCTGAGTGTCAGCTGATTAATCAACTGGCCATTCCCAGAGCAACTATGCGCCTATTACCGTTAATGGTGGTTCCGTTTGAGCGCATTGGAATGGACCTCTTCGGGCCATTTCACTGGAGCGCACATGGATATCGCTTTGTGTTAGTTCTAATGGATTACGCAATACGATATCCCGAGGCAGTGCCACTGGGTAGCATTTCTGCAAAAAGTGTTGCGCTGGCACTGTGTCAGGTCAAATCCCGGATCCGAATCCTGAAAAAGATTCTGACCGACAAGGGTACCTAATTCATGTTTTGCACAATGAGGGAACTTTATGGTTTATTGGGCATTAATCTATTCGGACCAGTGTCTATCATCCACAGACTGATGGTCTAGTTGAGCATCTGAATAAGACTTTAAACCATCATAACAAATGGAATTTGGATAAATGGCTCAACCCTCTGTTATTTGCAGTTTGGGAGCGTCCCCAGGCCTCCACAGGGTTTTCCCCCTTTTGAACTGTTGTTTGGTAGAAAACCAAGCGGGGTTTTGGACCAGCTTGAAGAAAGCTGAGAGGACGGTCCAAGCCCCAGTAAAAATGAAATTCAGTGCGTCCTGGACCTGAGAGAAAAAGTCCACACACTTGAGTAGTTATTATGGGAGAATTTGCTCCAGGCTCAGGAAGGTCCACAGCGGCTATATAGCAGAGGGGTACAGCTGAGACAATTTGCACTGGGAGATAAAGTGTTTGTATTGCTCCCATCTTCCAGCTCCAAATGACTTGCCAAGTGACACGGGCCCTTGGTGGTGTGTGGGGATGATTATGAGGTTGCATGCTCTAACAGGGGTGGGGGAACACAAGTTTACCAACTCAATCTCCTAAAGGCATGGAGAGAGGCCAGATCTGTTTCTCTCATGTCTGTGATTAGAGAGAGAGAGATGAGTTGCAAAGATGCAAAGATGCAAAGACAACCAACCAACAAACCAGCCAGCCAGCCAACCAACCAACCAACCAACCAACTGACCAAGCGGTGTGAAAATAAAACCTCCTTGGTGGAGGTAACTACAAACAACAGTAATGAGTGGGATGTGATTGAGGTCTTACTCATTGACTACCTCCCTCCATTGATCTAAAGGCTCGTCTGCACACACACCCTCCAGGCCTGCTCTTCCTTCAATAGTTCCTGGACAGGTTTATGACACAATATAACTGATCAGTATCAACATTCAGACTGGATGAACAGCAGCTCACTGAAGGACAGCTTAGTTTACACTTGTGATGTCCCAAATGTTCAAATGTTGCTCATTTTATCCTGAGAGGTGAGAGGTAGGATTTAAGTATCTGTACCTGAGTAGATGATCTGTGCAGTGTTGCCATCAAAAAAGGTAGTAACTCTTTCAGCACCAAGGTTCCAATCAGCAGTGATTCCACTGTTGTTCTTGGAAAACACGGCAGCACCAATCAGGACAGGTGAGCTGCTGATGGTCTGTGGGACGCCGTTCAGCTGCATCACAGCAGATAGACAAAGTGAAGAAAACACTGATTCAAACATTACAACCACATCAGTTTGATGAGTCAGAGAAAATAACTTCTTCTAATGTCACTGAGAAGACAGACGGGAGCTGACAGAGGATGAGACAAGAACCACACTAAGACAAGACTGTGGCTGGAGGAAGCTTACCTCAACACTCCCGTCTTGAAACACCTCATAATCTTGACCAGTTGCATCTCTCATCCTCAGACAGTCAATAAAGCTCACATCTGTACGAGCACGATCCTGGAAGCCCGCTGTCACGACAAGGCCATTGGCTGACAGCAGAGTGTACGAACAGCGGTCCACCACAGTATGATGTTCGTTGTCAAATCTGATGACAGTGGGGCCGGTCACAGTGCATATGGGGTCATAACCACACCTGATGGAGGAGGAGAGGGCAGAAACAACAATCAACATCATCATGAGCTGCAGCTGTGGGCTGTGGCCACCAGGGGGCTCTCAAACAAACACAAATCAGTTCAGTGTGTTCATGTATTTAGTTATTTATATAAGTAATATTTATTGTAACGTGTTTAACCTAGGTGGCATTCGTCACTTGAAGGACTCGGCTCTCAAATAGAAATGTTGTTATGAAACCTTCCCCAGTATCACGCTGGTGTAGTGCACTACCATTTGATTTCAGTCTCCACATTCCATTTTGTGACCAGTTAGAGCCTCGTGCTGATACTGGTGTCAGTTTCTTCTAAATAGACTCTAGGGTCTATTAGCATGTCTCCATGGGCTCAGTAATGCCTGATTCAATCACACTGTGTTGTGATCTCTGGGTTTCCACTGCAGCCTCACACTGGAGGAGAACTGCTCTGACTCATGCCGTTATGGTCCTCCTAGGTCGCTGATGGTCTCCCCCCCTCAGACCAAATCTTTTGTGGTCCTGAACTGATATGTGGATTTGCTGTGACCAGTGAGAAGGCTCTGATTTCAAAAGTCTGTGTCAGCTGTCAGGAACTGAATCTCTCTGGTCTGGAGTTTAGGTTCACGTCTGCGTTCCTGCTGTTAGTTTCATCTAACAGATATCAGTCTCACTGTTTACTCATCTCTTTACTCCTATAAGAGGAGCATCTGAGCTGTTATGAGTTACTGCTGCAGCAAACCCAACATCATTTCCTGCTGCTGCTTCACATTAAAAGCTTTCTACCTGCAACGGAGAGCTGCTCCCAGTGAGAGCTCCCTGATTAAATAAAGGTTATTTCCTACATCATCACAGCTCTTCTTCTAAATGTGAAGGACGCACACTTACATGCCGTTTCCTAGACAACGCATGCTGCCTTCACAGTCAGCCATCATCGTCTCTGCAACCCCATTACAAATTTGTTTCTCGCAGGTGTCTGGGTCTGGATCAGTCATGTCTGTATTAGGTCTATACCAATCACCTGTGGAGTGAAGGAAGGTTTACATCAGGTTAAAATGTCATAGTTCACTTTTTCGTTTGCAAACGGAGAATAAGAAACAGCAACATTTATATTTAACAATTTAGTTTTTAAGGGGCCCAGAGTAGATCTGTGGAACCAGTAGATTTGCCAACCATTGTTGTCTCTGCATGCGCTGATGTCCAGATATTCCTGCGTTTTCGCCTCGTTGGCAGTGTTTGTAGTAGAGAGCGAGTCGTTAGTCTCACCACCGACATAAACTTGAAAAATCTAGACAGCAACAGACAAACGGATGTTACTATCACAGAGCAGAAAACACTGATTTGTACAAATTCAGATAAAAACATCTTTGTGTAAAAATTATGCCGTCTGCCTGGCATTTCTTCGGTGAGCTTACAGATACGTACAAGATGGACAAAACGGAGAAATACCATCGGAAATGGCTAAGGGCAGTGTAGCTACAATTCAAGCAAGGCACGACAAATATGAACAGAAACAACAAAAAGAAAAAAGTGAAGTAAAACCGTGAAAAAACCTCACATTTGACATTTGACGTGACATTTTCTTATTGATCACACGTCTCTTATTGGATCTAACACGGTTAGGTAATTCTTATTAGAAATATGAATAACTTTTCGGTTAGAGACTAATGACCAGACTCTCATACAGGTGTAATAAAACTACATTTACAGACATATAGTGCTGGATATACACTGCCACGTTCATCAAAACAGTTAAAGAGATTCATTCGTCAATATTTCATCAAATAGTAATTAATGTAATACACTGCTCAAAAAAATGAAGGGAACACTTAAATCACACATCGGATCTTGATGAACGAATTATTCAAGTTGAAAATCTTTACTGATGTACTTTGTATAATTTGTGGAGAACAAAATGATGTAACAACAGTCAATGGAAACCAAAATCATCAACCATTGAGGGCTGGATTCAAAATCACACTGAAAATCAAAGTAAAAATTTAAATCACAGGCTGATCCAACTTGTATGAATTTCATCATCAACTCATAATGTGACTCTGTAGTGTGTTTGGACCCTGCCTGCCTGTATGCACTCCTGACAACATCTGGGCATGATCCTGAGTCAGTGGATGGGGTCCTGGGGGATCTCCTCCCAGACCTGGATCAGGGCATCAGTGAGCTCCTGGATAGTCTGTGGTGGTACTTGGCTGCATCGGATGCACCGATACATAACGTCCCATAGGTGCTCAATTGGATTTAGGTCAGGGGAACGTGAGGCCAGTCAATGGCATCAATGCCTCGTCATCCACAGGAACTGCCTACAGACTGGTCACATGAGGCCGGGCAAAGTCCTTCACCAGGAGGAACACAGGGCCCGCTGCACCGGGAGGAACCCAGGGCCCACTGCACCAGCATAAGGTCTGACAATCGCTCTGAGGATTTCATCCTGGTACCTAACAGTCAGGGTACCGGTGGCTATGACATGGAGGTCTGTGCAACCCTCCAAGGATATGCCTCCCCAGACCATCACTGACCCACCACCAAACCGGTCCTGCTGGATGATGTTACAGGCAGCATAATGTTCACCACAGCGTCTCCAGACTCTTTCATGTCTGTCACATGTGTTCAGTGTGAACCTGATCTCATCTGTGAAGAGAACAGGGCTCCAATGGTGGACCTGCCAATTCTGGTGTTCTCTGGTGAATACCAGTAGAGCTGCACGGTGCTGGGCTGGGAGCACAGGTCCCACTAGAGGAGGTCAGGTCCTCATGCCACCCTCATGGAGTCTGTTTCTGACAGTTTGGTCAGAAACATGCACACCAGTAGCTGGAGGTCATTTTGTAGGGCTCTGGCTGTGCTCCTCCTGTTCCTCCTCACACAAAGGAGCAGATACCGGTCCTGCTGCTGGTTTGATGCCCTTCTACAGCTCTGTCCAGCTCTCCTCATGTAACAGCTGGTCTCCTGATATCTCCTCCATGCTCTTCAGACTGTGCTGGGAGACACAGCAAACCTTCTTGCAACTGCCTGTATGGATGTATCATCCTGGAGGATCTGGACTACCTGTGCAGCCTGATTGGGCTGCAGGAACCGCCTCATGCTACCAGTAGTGACAAGAACACTGACAAAACACAAAACTAGAAGAATCAGTCAGGAAGGATGAGGAGAGAACACCTGTCTGTGGCCACCACATGTAAAAACATTCCCTTTTTGGAGGTTGTCTTGCTGTTGTCTCTCCATTACACCTGTTGTCACTTGCATTTGCACCAAAGCAGCTGAAACTGATTCACAATCACTTTGCTTCCTAAATGGATAGATTGATATACCTGAAGTTCAACTGACTTGGTGTTAAACTGTGATGATTAACCTTTGTATGGTATTTGGGTCAAATTGACCCGTTTGAAATTTTTACAAGAGGAAAAATGGTACAAGTATAAATTTTTTCTACCTGAAACTCAATGGCCTTAGCTTATTTTCTGTGATAAACATGTACAAACAAAAAAAAAATTGAGCACACATGCTACTGTACCCCACACATTTACATCCTTCATATGGTCTTCGGGTCAGTTTGACCCGCATACACAGAGACACACAGAAACATGCCCACACACACATACACAGACACAAACAGACACACACATACACAGACACAAACAGACACACACACACGCACACAGACATACACACAGATAATGTTACATTATTATAATCTAAGCACAGAGAAGCTGTTTGCTCTCACTTTCCCGCACTCTTTACCTTCTGTCATGTGTCCACCTGCAAACCACTTGTTTAGAAGGTTAGTCCATAACCTTCTAAACATCAAACATTTTCTTGCACTATATGCCTCGCACCTGCACATCAAGGGGGTGGGACAAAAGAGATAAATACCTCTACATCACAGTACAGAATCTTCCACCCTCAGTATGACCAAAAGATTTAGCTGTCAGAGGGCTTTAGAGCTCATATTTGAAGAGAGTCAGGCACACAGCGATGTGGAAGAGGAAGATGTCTCCGAATATGAGGATAATTTAGATATCAATTCAGAGTATTCTGATTCTGAAAGTGAATTTGAAGATGGCCTTCACTCGGAATATGCACCACAAGGAGCACCACAGGCGGCCGCTGGAGCAGCCTAAGAGCCAGACACTGGAAGAGCCCCACAGACATATTTGTCTAAGAATGGACACCGCACATCCAAAGGAGACAACATGTGGCCAGGACCCCAGCTTCTCTAGCCACAGTGAGGAGAATGGCAGAGGCTCCAGCTGTTCCACCTGCACGCCTCACATGACCACAACCTCAAGTTTCTGAAGTAAGTGTCCTGTTGCAGTTGTGTGGTGTGTGTGTGTATGTGTGTGTGATTTTAGAAATAAATAAAATAAATCCTGAACTAATAGTCTTTTCATTATTCTAGGTTGCAGCCGGTGGCAAGAGGAAGCGCTGAGAGGTGTGTGGACCATCAAAGGACACAAAGACACAAACCACATGCAGAAACTGCAAAAAGTACATCTGTGGTACACATACTGCCAAATTTTGTGATGCATGTGTTTTGTAAACAGGCATGCCTGTCTTTTTTCCCCAAGCACCACCACCTGTTGCAAGGACTAGCCTCAGTTGTTCATCTGCATTTCATAAGATAAAAGTGATTGATTGTTGAATTTCAAGTTGATGTATTGAGAGTTTGCATTCAAAATAATAAATGTTAATGAAAACATTGTCTCACTTCATTTTTTCCAAAATAAGCATGATTTATGACACCCAAGTCTTGAGTATAGTGGATTTTTAACATCAATTATAACCTTATGACAAAAAAAGGAATCATTGTTAATTGTGTTCTAGTAGAGACTGATTGCAATCATTAAACATATATGTTATCTCTATTGTTTGAAATTGAGATAAAGGCAATATATGTTAATGGTTTATGAAGTAAAATTTTATTTCAGAATTGTTTTTAAAACCCCAAATATGTCCCGGGTCAATTTGACCCGAGGGATACCAGAGGGTCCCAAAAGTGAAGACAATACAAGGGTTAAGGTCGCTTTCACACCTGATAGTCCCAGAGACTCGGTTTGATTGGGTGGTGAAATTGCAACATTGTTGCACTTTCATTTGGTTTGGTTCACTTTCACACTGCACTTTGTCAAACGAACCAGACCTTCTGAAAGTCGTTACGCGGTCGTAACGACTGCTTGTCTGTGACGGTTGTGACTCACATCAAGCTCATATCAATGTGTTATATGAACCTACATGTGAGTAATAACTTAACCAATAATTGTTTTTAACGTGTCATAGGCCTGGCATAAGCTCATTCAAATCTTCCCATACTGTCACACACAGAGAGAGAGAGAGAGAGAGAGAGAGAGAGAGCGAGAGAGAGAGAGAAGCACGACACACAACACATACAACACACACACACACACACAGAGAGAGAGAGAGAGAGAGAGAGAGAGAGAGACAAGCACAACACACACAACACATACAACACGCACACACACACACACACACACACAGAGAGAGAGAGAGAGAGAGACAAGCACAACACACACAACATGTACAACACGCACACACACACACACACACACACAGAGAGAGAGAGAGAGAGAGACAAGCACAACACACACAACATGTACAACACACACACACACACTCACAGAGAGAGAGAGAGAGAGAGAGACAAGCACAACACATACAACACACGTCATTCGGTGCTGCTGGTGATGCCGTCCGAGGGGTCAGCTGCTCGAAAGGATCGACAATATGTTTTGGGCTGCTTGTGAGTCTTGTGCCAAGTATAACGTCCAGGTCATCGTACCACGGGAACTTGTCTCTCTCGTTCCCCGAACTATCACTTTTTCTAAGAAAGTCACGGACTTTAATAATAATAATAATAATAATAATAATGATACCTTTATTAGTCCCACATGGGGAAATTCTTTCTCTGCATTTGACCCATCCCTGAGGAGCAGTGGGCTGCCACTACATGCGGCGCCCGGGGAGCAAATTGGGGTTCAGTATCTTTGCTCAAGGATACTTCAACTTGTGGACTTGCAGGGGCTGAGGATCGAACCACCGACCTTTTGTTCCGTGAACGACCGCTCTACCCCCTGAGCCACAGCCGCCCCAAAAACATCTTGCGCCGCCCGGGAATCGAACCCGGGTCGCAAGAATGGGAATCTTGCATGATACCACTACACCAGCGGCGCAGTTGTGTAATGTATTGTTGCCAAAGTTTTTTTTTTTTTTTTACCTTAATGTGGCATTGATCAACTGTGTGACTGAACACCAATGCCTCCATTCTCTTGCAAAATAGTTTAAACACTTCGTTGTTTTTGTG
Source organism: Chaunax sp. Z400 (assembly GCA_037577475.1). Taxonomy (NCBI): domain Eukaryota; kingdom Metazoa; phylum Chordata; class Actinopteri; order Lophiiformes; family Chaunacidae; genus Chaunax; species Chaunax sp. Z400. The sequence continues at coordinate 5,255,988 of CM075184.1, forward strand.
AGTGGCCACAAGCAACTGTGATACATGAACATCGGACCATATTTCAATCAGAGCTTTCACCTCTTCATTTTCCACATGCGTGCTGTTTGTTTTGCCTCATTTACCCACGATGCACTGTGCTTTGCTCCACTTCCTACCTTTGGTTTATAGTTTGGTCCTTGTTGCTTTCACACCACAAACGAACCGCACCAGGGTTCACTTGCAAGCGAACCGAGACCCCCGTTTTCAAGCGGACCAGAGTTCGCTTGTTTGGTCCGCACCAGAGTTCGATTGAGCTTCCACACCAACCCAAACGAAACGGACTATCCGAGGAAACGAACCAGGGTTCGATTAAAGCGGACCAAACAGCTCAGGTGTTTTCCCTTAATTGTTTTGAGCAGTGTATTATCTTAATACATGAAAAATAAGTGTAAAAATCATCCAATTCATCAATTCTCAGTCAGTCATGTCCTCATGTCCAAGTCATAACTTTAAAGTAAAAGGACTGACACTCGTAAAACACTACTTATTTGAAGAAAAAAGAAAGACCGAAAGAAAACACACACACACACGGTACAGTATAAGGTTACTCACGTATGTTCCATCAGCGTTTGATTCTACTAGCATAGCTGTTTGTGATTGTGACCCGAAGCTAGCAAATTTAACTGTAACCTAGAAAGAGTCAACATAGAGACAATATCAAGAATCAGTTTTTGATGACAGAAATTTTTGTGTTGTTGAGTGTTTATACAGTTAACGTCATATTTATCTCATCATGACACTGAACAACACTCACCGTTGATGAAGTCAAAGACACCTCACACAACATAGGGGTTTGAATAGTGGACAGTTCCTGGTGGTACTCCTCTTCGATGTCAGTCAAATCATCACTTTTAATGGAGGTGACAGGAGCTGCTCCACTGAATGGAGACGCTACAACACAGTCCCCGATGTCAGAGGAGTTGTAATCGCCATCAAAACAGACGACCAACTGAGAGTCGGCCGTAACGGTGACCTGTTCAAATCAAAGACACACAACAAATAAAATAACATTAACTTTTATACAAAGGGTTCTGGACAGCTTCCTGTTTACTGAGGTTTCAGTCAAGGAGTAAACAGCAGCTCATCCTCCGGACAGCCCACATTACTGGTTACCACAACATGGCTGACACATTGTCCAATTTCTCAGACACTAACCCACAATCAGATTCTAATCCCACTCCGGTCCCACCGTCTTCAGTCATAACATTCAAGACCTGGTCACTGGTTCCAGACCAGCCTTAGAGACAGCATACTTCTTCCACCTTCACCCCTCCCCCTACACCCATACAGCTGGCGTCAGCATTAAACACCTTCATATTGTGGCATGAATGAATCTGTGAGCTAAAGTCCAGCTGCCCTCTGAGGGCGTGAACACATGACCAATGACAGCGCAGCAAACGGCGGTCAGAGGCTAAAGGAAGGAGACTAATGTCACTGAGCTGTGTTTGTTCACACACCCAGGAATCAGTGTTTCACTTTGGGATGGACTGATCAGCTGCACCTGGGACAAACCTCTGTCCACCAATGACATGAAGATTAACATGTGACATCACTGTGACATCACATTCATTTATCTGCTGATTAATGAACATGAACATTAAGGGCCTTTAGTACTAATTCTTCTCATCAGTGAACCAGAGCTGTGTTTAATCATCACCACCTACATCATCATCACCACCACCACCATGATTATCACCTCCATCACCATCATCACCATGTGGAGCTTCAGTCTGCACACATCAAAGGCTGGAGAAGAATCATCAATACTGACTGTAGATGGAACCAAAGATATTCTAAAGCGTCCTACTTACATAGAGGGACTGATAACGCTCTCCATAATAATGGATGGGACACAAGATGTCCATCATCTGACCACCTGAAGAAGATGGAGACACATGAGGTCACAAGTGGAGCCTTTTAACTGGATGGAAAACAGGAAATGCTGCACATTCTAATTCAACTTCATGAAGGAATAAAACAAGAGTTTGATGACCAATCAATCAAGTATTCATATGACATCATCAGTCACCATTTCAAACAAAACACATGTCAGGAAAATATCTAATAAAGAGATTATCATCAAGTCATTCTGCTCTGTTCCTGAGCTGGTTAATCATTTATCATCTTTTTCAACTGATGTCTCTCAGCACCTCCTGTGGGTGGAGTTTCAAAATGGCTGACGTGCGTACTTACGTGCCACTGACATGATAGAAGACAGGAGGAGCAGGAGGCGGAGCATGTTGGAAGAGGCCAATCAGCTGGAGAGAGCTGGAAGACACAGTTGGACATGTTTTTATTGGACAGGAAGTTCAACACTTTTCCTGTCAGAAGGAAAATGAAGCTCAGTCTGTGTCCAGGGTTCACACATATTTAAGATTCCCATGACTTTATGAGACCATATGAACCGCATGAACGTGATGGTCGTGTATCTGCTCCTCATCTAATCAGTCAAAAGTAAATTCATTAAAAACATTTCATAAAACTGTAAAAACAGTCTGCCTCAGTTTCCAAAATTCAGTGTTGAATTTAAAGGAAAAGCAAAAGATTTTCATTTTACTATAAAGGTTATTTAAGTCTTTCATAACATTTCCTAATGGCTTCATCTAAATATTTCCACATTTTCTGAGCGACGCAGCTCCTACTGAGACTTCTTATTAAATAGACTAGCAAAAAAGAATTGGTTAAATGTGTCATATAAGGAAGTAGTGCAGTGCGGAGCATCATGTCCTATAGAGGATCTCTGGAGAGGCATAGCAGAGTCATGTGCCTCCAGGGACACACGTTCATGTGTCGTGTTGTGCTGTATGCCAAGCTATGGCAATGAAGTTCTTTGAGACACACTAAGCCTGCATGGAAACCTGTGGCTTACTGCTCCAGGCGTCTCACAGAAGCTGAAACACGCTACGTCCACATTGAAAAGGAATGTCTGGCTGGCGTATGGGCATGTGAGAAGTTCAACAGATAACTCAGTGGACATGCATGCTGTTTGGCCATTGTAGTGGAAGGAATCCCTGCATCCACAAGCAAAATGGATGAAATCAGAAAGGCGACAGCAGCTGATGCTGAACTGCTGTTGGTCAAGAAACTCATAAAGTCAGGATGGCCTGAACATTCAAGCAACATACCCATGGATGCGACACAGTACATCCAAGTGAAATCTGAGCTTTCAGAATACAATGGTCTCATCCTTAAAGGGAGCAGAATCGTTGTGCCGAGGTCAATGAGGGATGAGATTCTCCACAAAATTCATGAAGGACACCAAGGCCTGGTCAGATGCAGAGAGAGAGAGCGTGCTCATCTGTCCGGTGGCCTGGGCTCTCTACAGAAATAAGCAAACTTGTGACAGCATGTCAAGTATGTCATCTCTACATCACTTCCAGAGTGACCTTGCAAAGGACCTCTGTGAGAACAATACTCCTTCCTTCAACAACGAGCACACACGTCATTCACCAACTGAAGACCGTCTTTGCAAGGTTTGGACTTCCAGATGAGGTGGTGAGCGATAATGGACCCCAGTTTCGAGTGCAGAGTTCAGTAATTTTGTAAAGCGACTCGACTTTAAGCACTATACTTCTAGCCCACACCACCCACAAGGCAACGGACATGCTGAGAGAGCCGTACAAACAGCAAAGAAAATTCTCAAACAGGAGGACCCTGTGATGGCCCTAATGATCCACAGGTCTACTCCCTGCTCCTCCACAGGCTACAGCCCAGCTGAACTGTTGATGGGCAGAAAGATCAAAACTACACTCCCTACCTTGGAGAAGAATCTGTTACCAAAGTGGCCAAGCAGGAAATCCGTGAAGGAAAGAGACAGGAAGGAAAAGTCAACACAAGCCCACTACTACAACCGCCGCCATGGGGCTAGACTTTTGCCCACCCTGTATGAGATGTTGTGCTCTCCAAAACTGGACCATGAAAAAGCGTGGTCTGCACCTGCGGTAGTCTCCACTGAATGCACTACCCCGAGATCTTTCATCATCAGGACACCACATGGAGCAGAGCTGAGGCGGCACCGCAGGCACCTTCAGGTAGTGCCACCTCCCCGTCCCGTCCCAGCGGTGCCTGATTGGGACATGAAATCTGACCCTCACATCTGAAACTGAACCTGTCAGTCAAAGTGTGAACACACCCGCAACCCCCGTTACCTGGACTGACTGTGACTAGTTCTGGTCGGGTGAGCAAACCAGTCAACAGACTCAACCTGTAGTTTGACACTATTCAAAAGGCCTTTGGGGGGTGGGAATGACAGATTGTCTGAATTTTTAAAAAAAGGGGGAGAGTGAGAAAAGTGGGAAAACAAAGAAATGACAGTAGAATGCTGTGTTTTCATTTATGTTTGCAATGAGGGAGAAATTATTCGGTGAAAGTCCTCAATTTTAGTTAATTCTGACATGAGTTATGTGCTGTAAGAGAAAAAGTTTGGAAATTGCTAAAGTGTCAGTAAGCAGTCATTTTCTGTTAATATGTTACGGGTTCTGTTGATGTTATTGAAATAACACAAAAAAGGGGGAGATGTCATATAAGGAAGTAGTGCAGTGCAGAGCATCCTGTCCTATAGAGGATCTTTGGAGAGGCATAGTAGAGTCATGTGACTCCAGGGAGTACTGGGAACCAGGAAGTGTTCTGTGTTCCAGTAAGAACACACGCTCATGTGTCGTGTTGTGCTGTATGCCAAACTAAGGCAATAAAGTTCTTTGAGACACACTAAGCCTCCGTCTCCGTCATCTACAAAAGGTACAACTCCAGTTCCAAAAAAGTGGAAAACAGAATGCGATCATTTGAACGAAGCGTGTTTCACAACAACAGTTCTCTGGCGTGTCCCTGAGCTCATGTAGTCATACTGTCTACACAATAATCATGTTTCAGCCCCATCCTTGCTTGTGAACAACTGAGCCTTCCCAGAATGTGACCTTTCATACCCAATCATGATTCTATCACCTGTCATCAATTTACCTGATTATCTGTGGGATATTCCAAACTGGTGGTTTAGGAGCATTCCACAACTTTCCCAGTCTTTTGTTGCCCCTGACCCAACTGGTTTGAAACATGTTTCTGGCATCAACTTCACAATAATCATATATTTATAGGAATCAATCAAGTTGATGAGGTCAAACATCAAAATGAATGGTAGGGAAAACACTGGTGTCAATACAATTATATGAGCTTCTCCACACCTCCATCCATATTTGTAACCCTGACGTAGCTCACAATGAACAAAAAGTGTTCATTATTGATCGACAGAAATATATAATAATCTGTTGATTCTTTTGTCTTTAAATGTTTAGAGATCAAATGATTAACTGATGATTTGGAAACTCATTGATCATAGAGATAATCATTGGCTACAGCCCTGATGCTGATGATCTCCTTGTTGCACCTCGCTCTGCTGCACGACTTTCAACATTTGCTGTATCAACTGCTGACTGAACAATACAATGACTGGTTAGTGATGAAGTACAAAACACACCCAGAGCTTCACCTTGTGTTTGTTTTACTTCAGCTCCCATTTTTACCACATTAACAGAGATCTGTTCTTCTTCTTCCTTCTTTCTGCGGGGCTCTGCTGTGTGTTTGAACACCTGAACATCAGCTGAGGTGTGCAGAGAAGAAGAGACAGATGAGCAGTGTGCAGGTTGTCTTACCTCTGGAGGTGTGATGAGGATGAGGAGGATGAAGGTCTCTGATGAATCTACAGGTGGTGGACAGATTTCTCTCTGACTGTGAAGGATGATGCTCTCTCTCTGTCTCACTCCCTGTATTAATATACTGCTTTTTACTCACAGGAGTTTAGGGGGGAGGAGTCAACAAAGGCTAAACCTGTTTCTTTCTGCATCTTGTCACACAGCCAAGTAGGAAACATGTCAAGATGAAATGCGCCAAAGGTATAGATATAGATAGCCGGTATAGAGCAATGTAAATAAATTACAATCATGTCATGAATGCCACAGAATGTGTTACCTAAATATATAGTAATATCTGTCAGCATTTTATTCTGGTAATGATATTTGTGTTATATCATTGAACATATGAGGTCATACTTATTTACTACAAAATGCTGACAGGTATTAATGACAGCTCTAGTGTTGCTAGTGGTAGTAGTAGCAGCAACACCTGTAGTAGTACTATCAGAATTGGTAGTGATAGTAGTAATATTTGTAGTAGTAGAATTAATAGTAGTGGTAGTTTTAGTCATCAGCATCAGCTGTGTGTAACTGTATCTGGTCCTGAAAATATCGACTCATTGAGGTAGACAGAGAGAAAGCCCCTAAAGCACCACTGGAACCAGACAGCCTGATCCTAAACCTGTAGGTGGTCTTGTTAAAATGAAACACCATCAGCATCCTAAGAAGCTGCTGAACATGGAGATCTATCATTTGTATGGATCAAGTTAAAAATGTGATCATTACAGCCAGAGAGAAAACTGCTACTGTCTGCTTTCCTCCACTATTTTCAGCTCAAAGTTCAAATGGGAGCTGATGAGGCAGTTGGTTGGACTTCCTGTTGCTCGGGGCCTCCCTGAGCCATAAGTGTATGTCTGTTAGCTTCCAAATTAGCATCACTAGAACCAGCACAAATTTTACGACGTTTTCATGTCAGCATTATGGATGTGGAGTAAAAACTGAGGGAGTGAGAACAATTTAAAGAGAAGATTTTTAGACCATTTTCCAGCTCCCCTCCACTTTAATGATGATGTCACCTACTCTAATGATGATGTCACCCACTCTAACGATGATGTCACCCACTCTAATGATGATGTCACCCACTCTGTCAACATTCCTGCAATACACACCCATCATAAAATCTGAAACCAGCCAAAGTTACTCCAAACCAAACTGGGATTCCATGAGAACCAGTCTACATATCAAATGGAACTGACAAAGCATTGTTGTTTTTAATGAGTCTGTGACTACATGAGATGGTGACTGGATTTACCTGTTCACTATGAAATTTAGCTCACAAACAATGTTCAAAATGTTCCTGACTGGGTGTGTGGACGTATGAGGTATGATTGGTGACATCCTCTGGAATGAAACTCAGCTAGAAATGGCTCGGCAAGCTTTTAAATAAGGAATTGGTTGTAGCGTGCATAGTGAACTGAACAATCTGGCAAAGACAGGAGGCAGGTGACTGATGTCAAGAGGTTATCACACTGCAGCGCCCGGTCAGATGATACAGACAGAAAACAATGTGGAGCAAACAAGATGAACAAGGGAGTGGAAACAGGGACAGCCACACATATTTGTTGATCTAGCTCCAACAGCTTTTGTATAAATGAGGCCTCCAGCCAGCTCTGACTGACTTGCAGATCAGAGATCACTTTGATTTGACTGTTGCCAATTGTGTCAATACTCATAACACTCTTTATATTAATTACCCACATCACAACCGTGACACTGTTAAAGGTGTACCTGCCTACAGTTTGTGCATGTGAACTTGTTTGGAGACAGCTGCACATCACAGCAGCTCAGAGGTTTGTCTGGTCTTATCTGAGCACGACACAGGCGGCATTACAGCATCAGCTAAGCAAATAACACAACCATTAAAAATGATTACCTTTCTGGAAGCCTCCTCCTGTTTGGAGCAGATTTCGGCTCCTGCCACCTCCTCTTTGGTGTTGTTGAGTGAGCAGTCTGTAATAACAGATGGAAGTCTTATGTTATACTTATGCAGGTATATTAACGCTACTCACTTCCAACTATTAATAAGTAGTCTATGATAATACACAACAGAGAAGTAGAATATCCTTAAAACTCCTGGTTGACTGTGAAAGTGGCCAAATGAAAAGAGATGGTTCTATGGTGAGACCTGGGCCCAATCTCAACTCACCCCTACCACTCAGCCCTAACCCTCCGTTTTGCGCGTTCACATGTAGGGGTAGAGGGGAAGGGCGAAGTGCGAAGGCTATATGGCCCTTGAAACGGAGGGTATTCAGAGGCACACTCCAAACGGAGGGGTAGGAGATATCAACCAGAATGTTGTGTGAATCATTGGCAAGATCGTAGCAAATGTTTCAGAGACAACAAAACAAAACACCCACAAATGTATTTAAAAAAATGATGATGACTGTCAGGTCATATTAGTTTACTGCCATTTCAAAAAAATAAAATGAGAAAAAATAAGGAATGGGATTGGGCCCTGGTCTCTACCCTCAGTGTTGTCCGGCCTGACTTACTGCCAGAGAGACCTTTACCTCCCTCTCACCAACATTGATCTGGACCTTTATTCATCTCTAGTCTAAGACAGCAAAGTACAGGTGAACAGGCTGAACACTAACAGAGCCCAACCTTTGGGATAGACAGCTGTGTGCGGACATGTGTGAACAATCTGACATCAGTTAAAGGAACCCGAAGCCCAGATCTTAGACTTGCAAGGAGTATTTTTACGCACACTCTGGTCCAACAAAGCTGTATACGTCACGTCAAGTGAGGTCCGTGCAACAGGTGAGTACAATTGTTTTGCTCAATGCGGTCATCTCCAGGGACGGCACGGTGGCGTAGTGGGTAACACTGATGCCTCATAACAAGAGGGTTCTCCTCCTGTGGGCATCAGACTTTTCTGTGTGGAGTTTGTATGTTCTCCCTGTGTCTGCGTGGGTTCCTTCTGGGTTCTCTGGGTTCTGGCTTCCTCCCACAGTCCACAAACGTGTAATATAGGTGAATTGGTAACTGCCTGTAGGTGTTTGTTTTTTTGGACAATAAATAACAGGTTATCTTAATTTCACCACTTAAAAAAATACCAGTACAGCATGAAGCTGCAGCAGAAGTATGACATCATGAGTGGAAACACTGAAGCTGCAGCTGTTCTGAGGTCAGTTTTACAGCCCAGGTCAGAGATCTGCTCTGTGTCAGCTGATTGTAACACATGAAGAAGAGATCTGTGGTCCATTACAGCACAGTTAGAGGTTTCAGTCCTGGGAGCTGAGCTGGTTGTTACAGGACAGCGCCCTCTGGTGGTGCAGTGACTGCAGTACAAAGATGAACAACAACAGAGATGGTGGCATTGTCCTTTAATTCTCTACCGTCAGATGTTTTAACTGAAGACACTGATCAGATCTCAGATTGACTGTAGACAGATTTAAAAGGTTTGATTGTTCCTCACAGTTTTCAGAGCAACAATTCAACGAACAAACCAGGAAAGTTCAATCCTGCATTTTGGTCTCATGACGTCATGGAGGAATTAGACACTCTTAGATGGACTATGGGATAAAGTCTGAGGGACTTAAGTCTCTCTGTAGACATTTTGTGTCTCTTTGCGATCATTGTGCATCAAGTTTGCAGTTGTTTTTATGTCTCTTTGTACTCATTTTGGGATATTTTGTGGTGTTTTTTCCAATTTGAAGTTTTTCATGTGTCTCTTGGTGATTGTTTTTCTTGTCTGTTAAGTCTCAGCTCCTAACACAGTAAGATTTTCTCACGTATAGGCTACCATCCATTGCAGAGGTGGCTGTTAGTAGCTGTGGTCAGAAGGTCATTGGTGACTGTTGGTGGTCAGGAAACCAGCAGGCCTGAAGGGCTGCAGCTTCAGTAGTCACTGAAGCAAAAACTCAAGAGGACTACAGTAAACCAACTCAGATTAAGAAAGTAGGGCTTTTGAGGTGGGCCAGTTGAGGTGGTTCAACATCTGGTTAGGTTCCCTCTGGGGCATCCCTTTTAAGGGTTTCTGGAAGGAGACCCCAGGGTCGACCCAGAACTGAATAGAAGAACCAATGAACCAAACAACCAGCTAATCAATCATCCATCTAACCAAACAACCAACCAACCAACCAACAATTCAATCACAATTTAAAATCCAATAAAAATAATTATATATTGATTCCACATTCAGATATTTCTGGCTAAAACAAACTGCAGAGTTCAAGTCTGTCTGTTTTAGCCACAGGTATGAAGTTTGTAATTATTCATATTTATTTAATGTGTTTAATTAATTTTATCAGCAAAACTATGTAATTTATTTTATTGACATTATTATTCTTGTTACACACTGACATGTCATAGCTGCAGTTTGTTTGTCATCCAGCAGGTGGAGGTGTTTCTCTGTAGTTTCAGTTTAGACATCTTGCAACGTGATTGCATAAGACAAGTGATGAAACATCCTGAAACACACGCGCACACACAGACACACACGCGCGCGCACAGAGACACGCGCGCGCAGAGACACGCGCGCGCACACACACAGACAAACACACACACACACTGCTGGTTATTCCTCTGAGTTTCAATCAGTTAATCAATCATGCAAACAGGGAGCACATATCAGCACAACCCCTCCCTACTTTAAATGATGCCCTTTTACCAGTACAACCAGTTGGTTACCATGACAACTATGCCTGTTAAAGACCAGAATGACTCTGTCATCTCTCTGTTCTTCCCTCTGATGGGATCCAGAATCTGGATGACTTTCCTTTACCTTGCTCGTGGAGTTAATTACACAGAAACTTGACTTCTGGGAGTTGCTCAAAGTGAACATGGGTAGAAGGAATATCTGACGGCTGGACCGAAGCTGCTCTCAGCTGTTCTCAGCCCCCTGGAACAAGATTCTCATACAGCAGGTCTGAAGAGATGTAGCAGACTCTGCTCACTGAAATATCCTCATAATAAACTTTATTTATTGAGCATTTATCATAGAGCCTCTCAGAGAGATGCTAAAGAAGATAAAAAAAGTGACAAAAGGAAAACACAGAATTAAAATAAAAACAAGCAGCACAATGACGATAGATAAATAGCTAAAATCAAGACATGCTTTATGATAGAAATATGTTTTAAGAGGATATTTAAAAGAAGACACTGCTATTTCTCCTTGGGCAGGTTGTCTGAATGATGATGAAGAGCCTTAAAGGTGATCAAGAAGATATCAAAATCAATTCTAAAAGTAACAGTATGTTTAAAAACCTCACAGCTGAACAGTTTGTAGTAGTTTCACTGTTTTTTGGTTAAGACAAGAGAAAAGACTGTTGAATTAAGGCAAATAAAAGCAGTTTCTTCATTTCCAAAATTCAAAATAGCTCTTATTTGAGCCCAAACAGGTGATTTCAAGGTCACATCGACATCGGTACATCCTGAACCATCCATCAGCTCGGTGCAGCAGAAACCAGGACTCGTCACTGAACCAAACGGTCCTCCATTATCGATACATCCATACGCTGTGTACCTGACACCTCTGACGTCGTACCTGTCGACGCCTTCAGGTGCATTATACTCCATCTACGGAAAGGTCTGTTTCAAACGATGTATCCATTAAGGCCCATATACTTCCATACGTCGTTTACGATGATATCGATACATCCCCAAGATGACAGTAAAGAGTCAAGAGTTTCGACAACAACAGGTTGGAGGTTGTGATGATGAACCTTGTGAATGAAAAGCATTAAAAGCGGAGGTGAAGATGTCTGGTGTCTGTGGTCTGTGAGACCATTAAAAGCTTCACAACATGAGGACTGAGAGTTTTTTTTTACTTTTTCGCTTCACTTTTTCCTTCTTCATCGTGTCTGTAGACATTTCTCATGTCTTGCATGGATTATTGATACAGTGCTCCCAACGATTTCTGGTGTTTCTCTGTTTCGTCATTATCCTTAAGCTTTCAGAAAACGTGCATTTATGTATTAAGTGAACGTATAAACATAGAGCCTAAGGTCAACCCCTTTGAGAGGCTGTCTGTCCTGCAGACCTGCCTCAGGTAGACGGTCCCTAACCATGTGACCTGTGCTTTGATGCTAACACAGGTTTTGCTGATGCAGCAGACGCTGCTGTGTTGAATCTGTGGCACAAGTGTCATTGCAGTATGACTCAGTCCTCATTGGGGGCCGGTAGATGTGGTCTCCCGGATCTGGCTGGATCAGCTGTGGCCTCATTCCATTGGTAATGATGTCAGAGTTCTACCCTGGATAGAGCTGACTGTGATTGTCCTGCCTGAACTCTTCCCATGACGTTGCTTCTCTGTGCTTCATTCAGGCGCAGCATGACTTAAGTTTGGATTGGCTGGCATCAGACTATGTTCAGGCAATAGAGGACCCTCACTATTATCAGCTTATTCCCAATGTTTCCATCAAGCAATGATGACGGTAGAGGGAAAAATGTATCAAGTATCCGGTAACAATGGGACAGAGGATTGGGAGACGGTGGAGGCAGAGGGTCCACCGGACAAGGACCACATACCTGTCCCTCAGTGAAGACCAGTGATGCTGGTTAAACAGCAATGCTCCAGGTGAGACACACCTGGCTTTTAAAAGGAATGGGAGATAAACTCTGATTGGTTGAATTCATGTTAAAACACACCTATGAATAATTAACAGACTAAATATAACCTGTTTGTGTCTGTTCCTTATTTGTGCAGAGATTATGCTCCGTTTAACGAGCAAGTGGGAACTGGACACTTGAAGGAATTGACGATGTGAGGGAAAAAAGAGGCAGTTGTAAAGAAAAGAGTGGTGTAAGGAAAGGAATGAAGAGGAAGGGAGGGGAAAGAGAGGAGGGGATATTTAAGAAGGGAATAAAGATTGATGAAGAGGGGCAGGGGGAGGTGGGAAAGGAACAGAGGAGGTGGCAGGAAAGGAAAAAAATAGGCGCAAAATTTAGAATGACAAAGAGACTCTAGGTATCCCATCATGCCTCTGGATGTTGAATGCGAGTCAGGGGTCAGAGGTCAAACTAACTAAAAGTACGTTTCCATTCACCTGTATGTTCTCGCCATGTCACCTGTTTCCTGGTCTGTCGTCACCGTGACTCTTGGTCTACATCATGACCCTGGTCTTATCAGTCACGCTGATATGATCCTGAACCAACAGATCAGTCTTATCTCTGGGCAGGTGTCCAGGTGTGTCAGGCGGGCGGGGCCACATACTTGCAGATCAGGGACTGTGCTGGACAAGCATTCAAGGGCATTGAAAAGTTTACTTTGTATGCAACACACGACCAATCACAGAATTCCTCTCACATTATCTGTTCAGAGTTTGTCCTCTCAGTTTGATTTGTTGACATCATCAATGTTTGGCAGCGGACCATCAACATAGTGTCCTTAAACGCCCCACACAGAACATTTACAAACGGCTCCACCCTGTAACAACAGTTTAAAATGATGAAAAAGATCTACAATGTGAATTCTGCACACAAAATCTAACTTGAAATCATTATTAATGTGAAGATGTTGTCTTATCTCTGAATAAAAAAATCTACTCTACTCCATCGAAGGATTGAGGAAGATTAATGATTGTATTAATCAATAAAAACGACCTTGTATGAAAAAAAAATATGATGACAGGTCTTCAATCGCTGCTTGAGAAGAAGGTGGAAGACAAAATGTTCATTTTATGAACTCCATACTGAAACGTGTCGGTTTACTGCAGAAATATAATATGAGCATCATTTTGTTTTCTCACTCTTGTCTGAAGAAGTGTCAGTAAGAGGTGGATTGGTTTTATTCCTCTGTGTCCCTGATGTTCAGAACACATAAGATCCCTAATTATTAATCATTTGGATGCTTTTTTCACCTACCTACTAGTCCAACACATCAAAGCATGTCAGCTGATCAAGAATGGTGTGCTGTGTCATTTGTTCAGCCCCGCCCCTCTTTGGGACCATGTAGCTTCACAATATCTTAACATAGAAACATGATTAAAAGTTTAAACTGGTCACCAGACTTTACTGGGCTAAATGGATATTTTGATAGCAACTGTAGTAACTATAGTTGTACCAACTGATGAGGTTCTGGGGTCTATTAGAATGGTCTAGTATTAACTTATGAGTTTCTGATGGTCTATTGTGAGATCCCAGCAACTATTGAGGTTCTGGTAGTCTTTTTTGAGTTTGTAGTACTAATTGCAGAGGTTCTTTGGAGTTTTCTATCAGGTTCCAGCAGTAACCGATGAGGTCTTTTATGAGGTTCTATAGAACCTCAGTTACAGTTACTACTATAGTAGTGACTGTTGAGGTTCTGTGGTCTTTTGTGAGGCTCTTGATGTAACTAGGGTAGGGTTCTAGTAGTAAGTGTTGAGGTTCTAGTAGTATTTATGAGGTTCTACCATTACTAATGAGGTTCTGTCTTTTAGGGGGTTGTAGAGGTCATTGAGAAGGATCAAGAAGTTCTTTGTGTGGTTCTAGTGTTACTTTGGATGTCCTAGAGTCGGTGATGAATTTCTTGAGGCCCTTTAGGAGGTTATTATAAAAAGATTAGGCTCTCCAGGATCTAAGGCATATTGGAGTATTTCAAGTGCTCCTTTAGGAAGTTGTTTTAGTGATTAATGAGTTCTGGAGATCTTTTGCGATGTTCAAGAGATCTTTTTGGAGGTTATGGAGGTCTTATATGACGTTCTAATGTTGACTGGAAAGGATATTTAGGCCACTTATCGAGGTCTAGTGTTCTTTTAGGAGGTTTCAGTCGTCACCAAGGAGGTTCAAGGTGGTTCATGTGGGGAGATTAGTTGTTTTTTAGGGGATCGAATGACCAGTGACATAAATATCTTGTGTTCGTCCCTCCTGCAGACTGGAGGAGAAACAGTTCTTGGTGGAACAACAGCTTAAAAGTAAACTTTGCTTTAAGGTTCTCTTTTAGACAAGGAAACGTCAGCAGGGGAAACATGATGCTTCAGTGTTCAGGAACATTTTAGATGACCGGCGCACCCTGATGGGGTCAGAGGTCACAGTGCCAAGAACCAGGATGGCGATGGTCATCTAAGGACTCACAGTCACTGAGTAAAGAACTTTCTTCATCTTACATTAATTTTGACGTGGCAGCAGCCAAATCATCCCTCGTGTAGAACGTGACACGTTACCTCGCCACATGGTTTCACCACCGCTGTGTCAGTTCGTAGAGAGAAGAGGAAAACAGAGTGATCAGATAAACTGGCAGAGCGGCGTCCTCAGGCTGGAGGGGTGGTGGTGGGGGGTTATGCAAGCTCTGCTGAGCCGTGTGGGGAGGACAAGACAAGTGATGGATGGCCTGCAAACTCTGGATGGAGCCCCCCACGACCATCAACTCCTCACTCCCCCTTCCCCCCTCAGAGGCCCTGAGTACTGAGGGAGGACAGGACAGCAGGCGCTGAGCTCATTCATTATCACATGACGTCCAGTGCTGCAGAATTTCATTTATACTTTATTATTAACAGGTTAGTCTGTTTTCATGTTTCAGTGTTCCTGATGTTTAAACCACATCAGCTCACTGTTTATTATTCCTCTGGATTTCTCTGGATTAGAACTGAAGAAGCCTCTTGGATGAGATCTGAAACGTCTTCAAACCTTAAATAGAAGTCCAGTTGCTTCACATTCAACCTTCTCGTAGCTTTACCCACATATACTCAAAACATATCAAAATGTACTTTGGTCAAAATCATCTTTTGGTCTTTTTAGCGATTTGCAAAACGATTTTCACAAGAATCAGAAAAGTCTGTGAAAAATTGCCCCATAAAAATAACAAGAACACGACGTGAACATTCTTGCAGTACACACCCATTATAAAATGTGACATGGAGCCAAAATTAGCCCAAAGCTACACTGAGATTTCATTAAAACCAGTCTAATGTGCTAAATACTACTGCTAAATGTCCATTTAGCCCAGTCAAGTCCTGGTAACCAGTTTAATCTTTGAGCAGATTTTATTGTAGTTCAGTTCAGGGATTTACTAAGAGTAAATCCAAAGATACAGGCAAGGGTCAAAACCAGGAAGCAGTCCAATACAAGTGAAGAGCAGAGAAAATCACCAGTACCAACCTGCCCTCCATTCAGAACTTACGAGTCCAGAACCAGGAAAAGAGTAGGAAACATCACACCCAAGACACAACCTGTTCCAACTTCTCCCCTCCGGTAGGCGCTACAGAGCACTGCACGCCAAAACCTCCAGACACAAGAACAGTTTCTTCCCACAAGCCATCACTGTGATGAACCCTCAATCAGTCATATAGAACCAGTAACCCTGTAGAATGTTCAGATCATCCTGCACTGTCACTGTCAATTAAATCCTTCACACTATATATAAAACAAAATATACACAGATTAAGTGTTTGTAGTAGTCCGGCATACACAGACACAGGTGACACCAGACACAGGTGAGACCAGACACAGGTGAGACCAGACACAGGTGAGACCAGACACAAGTGACACCAGACACAGGTGAGACCAGACACAAGTGACACCAGACACAGGTGAGACCAGACACAAGTGACACCAGACACAGGTGAGACCAGACACAGGTGACACTAGACACAGGTGAGACCAGACACAAGTGAGACCAGACACAGGTGAGACCAGACACAAGTGAGACCAGACACAGGTGACACCAGACACAAGTGACAGCAGACACAGGTGAAAACGACCAACAATCTACAAAGGAGCAAAAACAGAACAAAGGGGAAATAAACTTTCAGAAGAAAACAGGAAATAACAAGCTAAACACAGAATCTTTACATTTTTAGGTTGAGGTTTGAGAATGATTTTTTATGATTTTCGCAAAAACGGTTTGGAAAATCACTACCAGAAGACAGAGCACGCCAATCCCAATCAACCCACAAAAAAATTGGTGAAAATGTATACAGAGGAATAATAAAATTAATTTAACCCTCTGCTATCTCATTTTTGGGATTCTTCTGTTTATATCTTGTGCTAAACATCATAGAAATGTGGTTTAAATGTCGCTGGAATCTGCAGACTCTCCTCTTCCTCATCCTTCCTCTTATGAGATCGTACCTGACTCGTCATCTACCTCTTCATGTGTAGGTTGGTGTTTTTATACACATTAAATATTTATATTTGATTGGACCTTGTTTGATCAAAAGAGAGAAGTTTTACGCTCATTTTTCATTTGCACACATCCCATGAAGCTTCATCAGTATGTTGCTCAAGGACACTTCGACATGTGGACTGCAGGGGCTGGAGATCGTACCACTGACCTTCTGATAAATGGACGGCCACTCTACCTCCTGAGCACCTACATTTATCTACTATTTTATTCTAATATTCCACTGCTTCTGTGGAATTCTTGGGGCAGCCATTACAGCCTGCAGACTCGGTTAAGAGGGGCAGTGACCTGGCCACCGCTGCCGGCCTGCCAACCAGAGAGCATTGAGGATAAAGGCTGAAACACTCAGTGAAGGTTGGGCACCTCCTGTAGACCTCAACGCATCCAGAGGAAGTAACCAACTACAAAGAGGCCCTCATCCACCGGCCGCCCCCTCTCCTACACAGCTGGCTCCACCGTCTCCAATAAGTCTCCCACAAAGTCTCCCACAAGCCAAGATGCCATCAGGATAGTGTAACTACCAAGGGATTGAATCATCCAGTCCAAGGAATAACTAGCTCAGAACTATTGGTCCACAGGAGGAAAGATGACTTTTCACAAATGATTTGAAGAGTTTCAAAAATAAACTTCAGTTTTGGGGTCAGATGATCTCATTCCATATTGCTCTAAAACAAATCTGAGCCTAATCTTCAGAAAGCTGAGATTTTTCTGTACATGTTGATATAAAATACTTTATGTTTTATGCAAGCACCTCAAAAAAAGATGGAACAATGACGCAGACACCAGAAGGTTAAGTCTATGTAATGTTCCATGCCTGGAGAAAGTGAGTTTGTGTGTGTCATGCTTGGAATTTAGTGCATCTGTTTGATTGACAGGTTGTTTTGGATGGAGTACATGTTGCTGTTGAACCAGAGAGAGACACTTTTCCTCAGTGACACTGTGGAGCATTCACACTTCTGTACCTGTAATAAGATCCGGTCCAACCTGAGCCAAACATTTCACACCAGCAGGTAAAGTATGCGCAGTCATGATGAGTATGAACCTGCAGCTGGTCTGAGGCCAGGTATGCTCTGGCTGCAGGACTAAAACAACAGCAAGTGACAGATAGCTGGTTTTTATGGTTCTTCGCTGTAAATCTCTCCATCAACAGCACCATTATTGACAAAACACCAACCAGTACAGACTAGAAGTCTCACAGGTGAGTCTGTGTCATCCTGCAGGTGCGCTATGTTGTTGAAAAGCTGTGATGATCAAGATGTTAATACTAATAAATCATTAGCAAATTACTTCAGAGACATTAGTGTAGGCATTCTAAACAATTTAAGGTAAGAGTTCCTTCACAACACCTGTAGGACACTCCAAAATACCACTTCTGTGTTTCTGAGGTTGAAAACATCAGCAGCTCACTGGTTATCATTCCTCCACATACTAGTCCTGGATTTACCAGCACACACATTCAAATGTTCAGACTGGTCAGAATGGTGAGCTCATCTTTCACAAAAATCATCCAATAAGAAATTATGTTAACAGAGGTCAGCCCCACCCCTCTCTGGGACAATGTTGCTTCACAATACCTTAACATAGAAACATGATTAAAAGTTTAAACTGGTCACCAGACTTTTTGATATGTAGACTGTTTTTCATGAAATCCCAGTTTAGGTTTGGGGTAATTTTGGCTGGTTTCAGATTTTATAATGGGTGTGTATTGCAAGAATGTTGACAGATAGAGTGGGTGACATCATCGTTAGAATGAGTGACATCATCATTACAGTGGAGGGGAGCTGGAAGATTGTCTTAAAATCTTCTCTTCGAATTGGTCTCACTCCCTCAGTTTTAATGTAAAACTGCTCTTCCTACAGTAATACTGCAGTAGTAACTGTACTTTCTACTGTAATACTGAGGTACTGCTCAGTCAAATTGTACTTTTAATGTAATACTGCAGTTGTAACTGTACTTTCTACTGTAATACTGCAGTACGGTTAAGTGACGTAGTGTCATGACGACAGGGATGTGACGGTTCGCTCATCTGAGAATTGTGGTTGAATTGGACAATTCCTTACTGTTAAAGACGTACACGTATCCGCCCATACTCTGCATTCATTTTGTACGTATTGTGCTTGTTTTCAGAGAGATACAGATGAAACCAAGCAGTACCACCAGAAATCATTGGGGGCAGTGTAGCCATAATTCAAGCAAGGCATGACAAATGTGTAAGGATATGACGAAGAAGAAAAAAGTGAAGTGAAAAAGTAAAACAATTCTCCGTCCACATATCGTGATATATTTAATGGCATCACAGACTACCGTTGAGTACCAGGTACCACAACCTCCTCTAACATCGGCATTTTTGTTGTCAAAACGTTTGAGTCTTCACTGGCCTCTAGTGGATGTATCGATGTCAACGTAAAAGACGCACCAAAGTATGTGGACACTGAAACCACATTTCTACGACGGTTCTCACAAAGATATAAATAGAATAATCATAACAACACACCAGCGTTTCTGAAAACGGTGAACCACAGGGATCTATTTTAGGACCCCTTCTTTTTTTAATCACATGACCTTTATATTTCTTAATGATCTTCCACAATTGTTCTAATTATTCTATTCGGTTAATCTGTCAATCCAGAGCATCCACAGACCTGAGTCTGGTGTGTTTTATTAGTGAGTTATCAAATGATATTATATATAATAGTAAAAAAAAAAAGGAAATCACAGGGGACATTTCACTACTTTAATACTTCAAGTATGTTTCCCAGATTATATTCACATACTTTAATTGAAGTAATATTTTAAAACCAGGACAGAGAACAATTTTACAGTGTAGTATTAGTACTTGTACTTCAGTGAACAATCAGAATACGTGGTCCAGCACTGACCTTTGGTCGTACCAAATGTTCCCTTCATCTTACCAAATGTTCCCGATGAATGAATGTCTGGTGCAGTGGACACACTATAAAAGTGACTAGCTCCACTTTAATGGTGACAAAGGTCACACAGTGAGACAGCACAAGTATCACAGCTTTACTTTGCCAAGTCTGCAGATAAGAACTGAAATCCTGCAGATCAGCTTGAGATTAGTCTTATCTCCAACGCATCAGTTCATATCTAATGTGTGAGCTGTGGTGATGAAAGGAAGGACAGATTGAGCAACGCTGCCCTGACTTTAAAACTGCTGCCAAACCTAGCCGCCAAAAACTGTTTCATAACCAAACCTGAACACGGCTTAGTGCTTGCAGTTTAAAAGAGCTGGTTCTACACGTGATTCCTGCTGTCCAAACATCCACACGTCTGATTTCTGTTCTCCAGACAGGCCTCGTCATGTCCTTCTGATCACAACGAGCTGTCGTAAAAAACATGAAACTGTTTTTCATCTCAGTTTCCCTGATGCTCAGAGAAAACTGATTATTATTCTTTTGTACGCTTCTTCACCGAGCTACTGATCCCATAGCAAGGCTCAAGGTTCAAGGTATCTTTATTATCCCTGAGGGTTAATAGCATTAATAAATAGACAACAAACAAAACAAATAAATACAACAACAAATACTAAACACAAATTACCATTTAAAATTTACAAGGCTGATAGCAGCAGGAATAAATGACCTTTTGAACCTGTTTGCTCTGCATCGTGGCAGGTTGTACCTGCGCCCTGATGGTAGCAACATAACTTCACACAGAGGATGGCTCGGATCAGCCAAGATTGATCGGGCTTTCTTCAAAGACCTGACCTTATATAGGTCATGGAGGTCATGCACACCTTCACGATAGCCTGCAGGCGTTTTTTCTGTTTAACAGATAGTGACCCGTGCCAGCAGATAAAAGAAAAGATAAGAACAGATTCAATAAAACAGGAATAAAACATTTTCAGAAAAGTGGTGTCGACATTAAAACTGCGAAGCTTACGATAAAAGTGCATACGCTGGTGTGATGTTTTACACACAGCATCAACCTGGGGCTCAAAGCACAGTTTGTTGTCGATCACAGTACCGAGATATTTGTACTGCAGCACCAGTTCAACAGGGGAGATGACAGTGGGATTTTTCCTAAAATCAATGCACATCTCTTTTGTTTTTCCCACATTAATGTTTAAAAAGGATGATTTGCACCAGTCAATAAAATCACTGGATCATGTTCAGAGTCGTCACTGCTGAGGAGGGACACAATAACAGTCATCCGCAAATTTGATAATGTGGCGCCCTTCATGATGGCATTGGCATTCATTTGTGTATAAAACAAATAAAAGAGGGGAGAGGACGCAGCCCTGGGGGGATCCGGTGGAGGATAAAATTACATCTGATAAAACACCATTCACCCTCACCCGTTGTGACCTCACTGTTAAAAAATCCATCAGCCAGCAAATCAGGCCAGCATCAATGTTGTGAATGCTCTTCAACCTGTCTGCTAAAAATATGAAAAGAACACATCAAAAACTGGATGGATGGAGAACAGTGTGTTGGGTTTTAGTCTAAAACCTGTTTCTACCAAAATGACAAAAAATCATCCCATAAGAAATAATGTTAAATCATCGTGACCAGAACTAAACCCCACCCCTCTTCACAATACCTTAACATAGAAACATGATTACATGTTTAAACTGGTCACCAGACTTGGGACGTTACTGGGCTAAATGGACATTTTGATATGTAGACTGGTTTTCATGAAATCCCAGTTTAGGTTTTTGGTCATTTTGGCTGGTTTCAGATTTTATAATGGATTGGTACTGTAAGAATGTTGAGAGATAGAGTGATGACATCATTGCTAGAGTGGGTGACATCATCATTAGAGTGGGCGACATCATCGTTAGAGTGGGTGACATCATTGTCAGAGTGGCCGACATCATCATTAGAGTGGGCGATATCACCATTAGAGTGGATGTGGGTGACATCATCATTAGAGCGGTCGTAGGTTAACATAGATGCATGTTTAACCCTTTTGGGAGGCTAGAGATGAATAATTCTGTTTGCTCTGATTGAGATATAATAACAAATAACATAATAAGAGTAATTTTCACGACAGAAAGTTAATCTAGGGCCTAAATTGAAGCTGATGAACGTGACCACCTTGGTGGAGGTGACCACGTTTCTCTGGATCGTGTGATTTGTTTTTAAGGGACTCTGGTGATGGTGTGGTTACTGGTTAAATCAGCCAAAAACAGACCGTGTGTTCACAAACATCTGCTGCTTACCTGCAGGTAAGAGAACCTAAAAATAAAATATAAAGCAGACAGAGTGTAATCCATTCTGTCTGCTGTTGTGTCTTCTTGGCATTTTATTTATTTCAATTTTTAAAATTGAAGTTTCAGATATTTAGTTAACAATAAACTTCAATAAGTTCTCTCTAGATGAGAGTTACTTTTAGCAGCATGAGGGTAAAAATGTACTGAAGAATAAAGTAGAATAGAATCAAAAAGATGATTTCATGCTTGTTTCATCGCTGGTATGTCCCAAACAAAGCAGAGACTCAAAAAAAACAACAAAAGATTAATAAACTAGTAATAATTCAATAAAACAAGAAAAATTAATCCAGGTCCCCAAAGACCCTGAAGAGCAAGAACACGGGGAGAAACACAGAGTTCCTAACTGATGACATAATTAGGGACAGGTGATCCTCAAGAAGGCAAGAAGAGACATAAACAGGAAGTGTGGAGTGAAACAGGATACACTAGGAGAGAACTACAAAATAAAACAGGAAGTAATACATAAAACTAAGACAGGAACTGTAGAAACATAGACACCAAACAGGTCTGAGAGAAGCTTCCCCTAACAAACCAATAACAGCCTCTATTCTCTCACCAATAGAAACGCTGTGACGTGCTGTCAGCTGGACAGTGGTTGCTATAGCAACATCACTTCTGTACAACATCCAACAATGTGACACACATTTGTCTGTTCTGTTCCATTTTTTAAGGCAAGTTTTTAAAAATGGAGGCCGCATTGGCTCATAGATTCAACCAATCAGAGAACACTTACATCACTCAAGAGTCTGAAGTAGGAGCTAAAAAATGTCCTCATGACTGAGCTCTAGGAACTGCAGTCACTGGTGGTTTTAGTGGAGCAGATTAAATAAAAACGGACAAAGAAATGAAATGAAAAGTTTCCTGTGGTTTGAAAACGTCTCATCTTATAACGGTTCCTCATTTATATCTGTTACATCGGGTTCTCTTTAGACCTCAGGCTAAATGCTGTTTGGACACAGATGGATGAACATGGCAAAGCTAATTAGCGTGTCCATGCGGGTGTCATGTTTCCACCACAGCCAATCAGATCTGCAGCTGATAAACACCTGTGAGTCCTGAGAGTTGGTGGATGTGGGATGCTGATTGAACCCTTTCACACTGAAGAAGCCAGATGTTGCTGGGTATCAGATGACTTTGTCTGGATGCCGTCCATCTCTCCGTCCTCTGCTCCGTCTATCTGCTCCCTCCACAGAGACGCTGAGGTAACGTTCAGCCTCTCTGAACCGATGTGAGGCAGGTCAGACGAGGAGCGAGGACGACACGTGAGCGGCACGCTTTCAGTGTTGCTCAAAGGTCCCTGGGTAGTCGTTTCCTTCCCGCAGACCAGCTGACCCACCGATCTCTGCTGTGCAGAGGTTAGACAGCTGCTACACAACATGTCCTCCACTCAGTTTCCATTTTTAAATCTCTGGAACTCTGGATGTTCTATC
This sequence comes from Chaunax sp. Z400, assembly GCA_037577475.1. Lineage (NCBI taxonomy): Eukaryota > Metazoa > Chordata > Actinopteri > Lophiiformes > Chaunacidae > Chaunax > Chaunax sp. Z400. Next base: position 5,279,400 of record CM075184.1, read on the forward strand.
GTTGATCCAGGAGACAAGATCTTTAAATAAAATTATGATGAATCACTGAATTTCTTCTGTGATTATTTATCCATTACTGTGAGTTTAAACAGGATTACTGTTGTGTTTCTGTGATGTTTCTATTAATATGTTTGTGATAAACATCATAGAAATGTGGTTTCAATGTTGGTGAATCTGTAGACCCTCCTTTTCCCCGTCCTTACTCTCACCAGATCGTACCAGACTCACAGCGACCGACATCATCAAACATTAACTGTGACTAAACCAACATGAAAAACTGTTGAAGACAAAAGACGAGACTAAAACGTAGTCTGGTGTAGTCTCAGAGGATAGCCAGCAAATCAGGAGACTGAAAACCTGGTTCGCTGAAATCGTGCTACTCGTTTGGAGAACCGCCCCAAATGCCAACTTCACCTTGACAAAGCAGAAACCTTCTCCCCGCCGAAAAACTGTACGGAAATCAGACAGACGTGGCCCTGGTACGCCACCCAAAACCCCAGCGGAGCAGGAAAAGGCAGAGAGAGTCAGATAATGATCAGATCAATCTGATGTGGAATCAGTGAAAATGACCAAAAACGTTGGTTTGGTCTCCACTAGATTTAGTCTTATATCTTTAGTCTTCAGACAAAATCTGGACTTGTTGACCTGGTGATCACGGTGACCCGGCTCAAAACAGAAGCCGTTTCTCAGACTGATCTGTCTGAGTTAGACGCAGCAGAGCCGCTGACCTTTGACCTTCAGGCCTGCTAACAGTTAATAAATAATCACAGAGGAAAAGATTAAGGGTCAGTTTGTCTCCTGTCTGGTTTTTAAGACAACCCACTTATCTGTATGACTATAACATCATCATATTTAGTCACTAAAAGTCTGGACATTTTATTCTGATTGTATCAAAGAAAACCCTCAGTATTTTAGTCCAGTTTAATGAAAGTGTTGACATTTGAGTCTTTTCTAAGACATCAGATTATTATTAACATTTCAGTCAATCTAGTGGAGACCAAACCAATATTTTTGGTCATTTTCCTCTGATTTCACTGATTCCACATCAGATTTATCTGATCTTTATCTGATGAAAACAGGTTGAATGAAGTTTGATAATAGTTTGAGATGGTTTTGGCCCCAAGACCTCTGATCATTGGCTTTACCAGATAAAACTGAGACTCTGAGGGAAACTTCAGAGGAAACCAGCTACTAGATGGTTCCATCAATCTTTGGCCCCTATACCCAGGTCGGACCAGCTACTAGATGGTTCCATCAGTCTTTGGCCCCTATACCCAGGTCGGACCAGCTACTAGATGGTTCCATCAGTCTTTGGCCCCTACACCCAGGTCGGACCAGCTACTAGATGGTTCCATCAATCTTTGGCCCCTATACCCAGGTCGGACCAGCTACTATATGGTTCCATCAGTCTTTGGCCCCTACACCCAGGTCGGATCAGCTACTAGATGGTTCCATCAGTCTTTGGCCCCTATACCCAGGTCGGACCAGCTACTAGATGGTTCCATCAGTCTTTGGCCCCTATACCCAGGTCGGACCAGCTACTAGATGGTTCCATCAGTCTTTGGCCCCTATACCCAGGTCGGACCACCCATTTGTATGTCAGGACAGCTGAGGGCCTCCGCCAGAGGCTCCTCTGGCTCCGTCCTGCCCAGACATAGTTCACCATCTTTAGAGTTCTATTGCACACGCTCACGTTCCATGGGCCGGTGGTGAACCCGACCCCAAGGGGCCGGGATCCCACGTCAACATTGGTTGGCTGGTTTCATTCTTTTATTTGTTGGTAGAATTATTTTAAAAGTTATAAACATTGGGCGGGGCCAGGGACGAATCCATGATATGTTGCTGTAGACCAGGATTGGACATGTTGGATATGTTTGGTCATCATAGTCCCCAGAGGCTGAATCAGAAACATCTGGAGTCTTTCTACGGTCTGAAGATGTTTCACCTCTCATCCAGGGTGGTCACGCCATGTGGGGCATTTTACACATTTTTACTAATTACACAAAAACTACGGAACCAATTCCCAGTAGAAGTTGGTAGAAGGAGGGTTCGTGTGTCAGACAGTAGATTTTAGTGAGGTAGACAGAGAGGCCTCTATCTGGATCCAGGAATGGTTTATAATTTTCTCTATCATTGCAAGATAGAGAAAACATCTAAAATGTCCTATTTTCTCAGGAATAGTCCATAAATCATGACAATGAAATCACACATATTAATGGTGTTGATGATTTCTATGAGTGTGTAGTATGATGCCGATCCAGATAATAATCCAGATCTGCTGGATCAGAATATGTGCATGTAGGGGGTGATTTTAATTTATCTGATCCATGCTAACAAACAGGACTGGACACACAACACAACAACTCCCAGCTGAGATAATGGGTTTAGAGTCTCCTACAGTTTTAGAAACATATCCAGATGATTTATTTGATGATTTTTGGTGTGGATCCAGATCTGGTGGATGGAAGACGTGTAGGATTGTTGGGTCTTGGCGGAGGAATACGTCATAAAAGGCTGTGAAGGACGTGATGAAGGCCAGATGGACGTATTAATCTCAGCATTATAAAATCAAACAGTCTGTCAGCTCTTTATCAGAGGGAAACACGATAATTGACAACATATCTGCTCGCTGGGGTTAACTCTGGTCCTACAGTAGTCTGTAAACCGTCATGACATCTGCTGAACCAGCTGAAGGTGGAGGAATTCAGGAATGTTGTTGTTTAACTCACACTGTACGAGTAAATCATCCAAAGCTCGTGATTTATGTGATCACACTGAAACAGGCCTGCAGACTGGTCTGGTTATTGATAATAATGTCAATAAAGGTTGGTTTGAAAGCTCGTCCAGGGCAGATAGAAATAATCTGTCTAATTTTATCTCTAACATCAGGGAAAAGTAGATCGACAGACGATACTTCTACTAAGATAATGTCATTTTAGACATTTATTCTACCTTTATCTACTATTTTTTTCTAATATTGCACTGCTGCTGTCAAGCTCAGACTTTAAACCCATTTAAGAACCAGAACTATTGGTGTCATATATGTTATATTTCTATATGTTATTACAAATACACATTGACTTCACTGTTCAGCCATGCCATTGTCTGATAAATCCATGTTTTGATCCATGTCAGTCTTCTATCCTGCTCTCCTTTCTTCAGCGACGTCATTTGAAACATTTTCTTATCCTGACAGAGTTCAGGTTTGAGAGGGTTAAAGGATCCGTTTGACATCCAGAATGGAATCCATGATGCTCCTCAGCTCCCTCCTGAGTTCTTTCTGGACAGCTACAGTGTCCAGCCAACATCTTCCTCATAATCATTGATGGAACAGTAAGATCATAATCTACAATTGCATCAGTACAGCAGCGGTCCACATATCTGAGTCTGATAAACACACTGGACTCATTCTGAAAAACCGTTCAGTGTTTTTCTCATTAACTTTATCTAATCATTTCTCATGTGCTGTTTAGGTGTCTTTCATTATTTTGGGAATTTTAACCATTTTGAGCATGCATGGAACTGTTTGGTGTCCACTAACAAATGACCTAAAGCTCATGGTCCTCAGTGGAAGGTGCACACGAGTGTCTACATCTGATAAAATAATGTGTGGATGATGCCGCAGCCGATCCGTGCATCACTAGTGTGTAACCAGCAGAGTGTACGTCATCACTAGTGCGTAACCAGCAGAGCGTACATCATCACTAGTGCGTAACCAGCAGAGTTTACTGCGTTATGAAGCCTCCTATGTAGTTTCATTTGATGCTTCCTTTAAATAGCAGTAAAAATACTGCAGCTTTGACTTTAGAGCAGGTTTTTGTTGGTCAAAGGTTCAAATCACTTTCTGCTGCCTCTAGATAGCAATGCTCCAACAATGCTGCTGACCACACCTCATTTTAACACCTGACCACACCTCATTTTAACACCTGACCACACCTCATTTAATACCTGACCACACCTCATTTATCAACTGATCACACCTCATTTAATATCTTATCACACCTCATTTATCACCTGACCACACCTCATTTATCACCTGACCACACCTCATTTTATCACCTGACCACACCTCATTTATCACCTGACCACACCTCATTTAATACCTGACCACACCTCATTTATCAACTGATCACACCTCATTTAATATCTTATCACACCTCATTTATCACCTGACCACACCTCATTTATCAACTGATTACACCTCATTTAATACCTGACCACACCTCATTTAATACCTGACCACACCTCATTTAATACCTGATCACACCTCATTTAATACCTGACCACACCTCATTTAATACCTGACCACACTTCATTTAATACCTGACCACACCTCATTTAATACCTGATCACACCTCATTTAATACCTGACCACACCTCATTTAATACCTGACCACACTTCATTTAATACCTGACCACACCTCATTTTATCACCTGACCACACCTCATTTTATCACCTGACCACACCTCATTTATCACCTGACCACACCTCATTTATCACCTGACCACACCTCATTTTATCACCTGACCACACCTCATTTATCACCTGACCACACCTCATTTATCACCTGACCACACCTCATTTTATCACCTGACCACACCTCATTTATCACCTGACCACACCTAATTTTAAGACAACTGCATCGGTCAGAAACAGTTGTGTAAGAATTCATTTAAATAAATCTAAAAAGTCAAAGCTATAAAAAAACATTTTATGGATAATTTTCCATCCATCTATCGAGTTTAGTGGAACTCTGTTTGGTCGTTTTAAACTAACAGAGGTAACAACAGATATCATCAGCTACCATTAGACAGCAGCGAACATTAAGACTGAACGACTTCCTAGCTAACAGTACTGTTGAATATTGTTAGATGACATAAAGTGTAAATTAATTCTTAAATATCAACACAAATCTCATTTAAAATTGGAGTTAAACGCTGGATCATCAAGCCAAAGCATTTTATTATGTTTCAGCTTTTACTCTGATTATTACTGTGACAAATGGAGCAGATGATGTCATACCACAGATCAGAACATTCTCTGATCTGATTGGCTGGGTTATCTGGTGACCTGAGCATACCTGTTGTCAGGTGAAAGAGAGAAGTAGGCCAGTGTTTTTTATCTCTGTGTAAAGACAGTGTTTCTTATCAGAGGTGGAAATTACTGTGATAAAGCACATAGGACGCCGCATTGTCCAGCTGACAGCCTTTGTGTGAGTATCCAGGTCACAGCGGCACTATCTGAGGGATTAATATTTGGACTGCAGAGACCAGAACAGATCTGAATAGACCTGCAGAGGAGCCAGGGCTTCACCCCAACCTCTGTTTATTCTGACTGATTAAAGCTCACGCATGTCTGCTGCCTCACATACAGAACACAGCAGGTCTGCAGGTGAGACCGAGGCTGGCAGGTAACGTGTCAGCTGACCTGAGCTGGGAACAAGTCAAGACTGACAAGACCCAAGTCTATTCACAAGTCAAGACTGACAAGAGTCAATGCAAGTCACAAGTCAAGCCTGACAAGACCCAAGTCTATTCACAAGTCAGGACTGACAAGACCCAAGTGTATTCACAAGTCAAGACTGACAAGACCCAAGTCTATTCACAAGTCAAGACTGACAAGACCTGACTCAAATCACAAGTCAAGTCTCAAGTTATTCTGACAAGTCCAAAGTCAAGTCTCACAAAATCCATATCTAATCACAAATCAAGACTGAAAAGTTCCAAATAAAGTTTGACAAGTCCCAAGTCAAGATTGAGTCATGTCAAAAGTGAAGTATGACTACAGAATTAAGTCACAGGTGAAGACTGACAAGTCCAGAGTCCAGCTACAATCTGATGTTGTGTCAATTACAACCACTGGGGGCGGGCATGGGGGACAAATATCCATGTTTCATATATTGGGGGAACATGAACTCAACATCCCGCCATGATTGCACAGAGGGAGATAATTTTAGAGTCCTGTCACAATCCATGTCAAAGTCTCTAAATAAATACAGAACACAACCAAATTTCTAGTTGTTTGTTACTCCAGTCAGCCACAGTAAAAGCCAAAGTCCCTCCCCAGTCACTATATCATTATTTTACAAAGACTAATCAATCAAAAGGATGGGAAGGAGACAAAGACAAGAAGTGCAACGCAATAATACAACAAAGGGAAATTAACTCAGAAAATAACACAGGAAATAACTAAACTCAGAACCATGACTCATTTTCAGGGAGAAGCTTGTGAGGAGTTTCCTCATCAGTTTTGTCTTGTTTTCAGGAAATGTAAAAAAACAAAAACAAACAGAAGATTAGGTAATAAGACAATAAATAAAGAAAATGATTATCAATGAATGGCATTAAAAGTAAAAGTGAAAGTCATTTGAAGTATTTTCTGCAACAAAACATCAATTTCCACCAGCAAATAACCAACAATCATGTTAATAGTCATGTGACATGTTTTCAGACATGTTAGTATTGATGACTGAAATAGTGCAAAAACGTTTGTCTGGACAGAGATTGTTTTTGTTTTAAAACGTTTTCAGACCATCACAAAGTCAAACACCATGGGTGCTGGACTCCACCAATGTCTGATCCTGTTTGTCATATTCATAGATGGTAGATGGAGGGATGGATGGATGGATGATGGATGATGGATGATGGATGATGGATGATGGATGATGGATGGATGATGGATGATGGATGGATGGACAGATGGATGATGGATGGATGGATGGATGGATAATGGATGGACAGATGGATGATGGATGATGGATGGATGATGGATGGACAGATGGATGATGGATGGATGGATGGATGGACAGATGGATGATGGATGGATAATGGATGGACAGATGGATAATGGATGGACAGATGGATGGATGATGGATAATGGATGGACATATGGTTGATGGATGGATGATGGATGGATAATGGATGGACAGATGGATAATGGATGGATGATGGATGGATAATGGATAATGGGTGGGTGATGGATGGATAATGGATAATGGATGGATAATGGATGGATGATGGATGGATGATGGATGGATGGACAGATGGATGATGGATGGATAATGGATGATGGATGGATAATGGATGGACAGATGTATGATGGATGGATAATGGATGTACAGATGGATGGATGATGGATAATGGATGGACATATGGATGATGGATGGATAATGGATGGACAGATGGATGATGGATGATGGATGGACAGATGGATGGATGATGGATGGACAGATGGATGATGGATGGATGATGGATGGACAGATGGATGATGGATGGATGATGGATGGACAGATGGATGATGGATGGATGATGGATGGATGGATGGATGGATGGACAGATGGATGGACAGATGGATGGACAGATGGATGATGGATGGATGATGGATGATGGATGGATGGATGGATGGATGGACAGATGGATTGATGGATGGATGATGGATGGATGGATGGATGGACAGATGGATGGACAGATGGATGGATGGACAGATGGATTGATGGATGGATGATGGATGGATGATGGATGGACAGATGGATGGACAGATGGATGGATGGACAGATGGATGGATGGACAGATGGATGGACAGATGGATGGATGGACAGATGGATTGATGGATGGATGATGGATGGATGATGGATGGACAGATGGATGATGGATGGATAATGGATGGACAGATGGATGATGGATGGACAGATGGATGGACAGATGGATGATGGATGGACAGATGGATGATGGATGGATGATGGATGGACAGATGGATGATGGATGGATAATGGATGGACAGATGGATGATGGATGATGGATGGATGATGGATGGACAGATTGATGGATGATGGATGGATGATGGATGGATGATGGATGGATGGATGGATGGACAGATGGATGGACAGATGGATGATGGATGGATGATGGATGGACAGATGGATGATGGATGGATGATGGATGGATGGATGGATGGATGGACAGATGGATGGACAGATGGATGATGGATGGATGATGGATGATGGATGGATGGATGGATGGACAGATGGATGGATGGACAGATGGATTGATGGATGGATGATGGATGGATGATGGATGGACAGATGGATGGATGGACAGATGGATGGACAGATGGATGGATGGACAGATGGATTGATGGATGGATGATGGATGGATGATGGATGGACAGATGGATGGACAGATGGATGATGGATGGATGATGGATGGATGGATGGATGGATGGACAGATGGACAGATGGACAATGGATGGATGGATGATGGATGGATGGATGGATGGATGGACAGATGGATGATGGATGGATAATGGATGGACAGATGGATGATGGATGATGGATGGACAGATTGATGGATGATGGATGGATGATGGATGGATGATGGATGGATGGATGGATGGACAGATGGATGGACAGATGGATGATGGATGGATGATGGATGGACAGATGGATGATGGATGGATGATGGATGGATGGATGGATGGATGGACAGATGGATGGACAGATGGATGATGGATGGATGATGGATGATGGATGGATGGATGGATGGATGGATGGATGGATGGATGGATGGACAGATGGATGGATGGACAGATGGATTGATGGATGGATGATGGATGGATGATGGATGGACAGATGGATGGACAGATGGATGGATGGACAGATGGATGGATGGACAGATGGATGGACAGATGGATGGATGGACAGATGGATTGATGGATGGATGATGGATGGATCATGGATGGACAGATGGATGGACAGATGGATGGACAGATGGATGATGGATGGATGATGGATTGATGGATGATGGATGGATGGATGATGGATGGATGGATGGATGGACAGATGGACAGATGGACAATGGATGGATGGATGATGGATGGATGGATGGATGGATGCGTCTCTATACAGGAATCAGCTGCACCCTGATCTGATGAGAGTGACCAAAATTTTCTCCCTGGTCAGACGTTAGCAGGATTCTGGATTTGTCTACTCCACCCACAGGATTTGATTGATGGCATGAGGGGATGTACAGTATGGAGTAATCATCTGTATTGATCCACACAGCCTCTGTAAGAATAAACTGGTTGATTTAACTCTGATTAGCCAACTCCCAGAGGACCGAGGAGAGAGGAAGCAGAGCTGGGTCGTCTCACATTAAGAACATCATAAATCAGATTTACAGTGAGCCTGATCTCAGACCAGAGGGAACACCACTGAAGGAAAATATTAACGTGTCCTTTCATAAGAAAACACCGTGAATTGATTTAGAGGATAAGACTCAGAGCAACAATGATGTCGAATACTAAATTGCATAATGAAAATGTGCACAAATGAATATCGGACTCGTGTGGTCAAATGTGATGTCTCATTTCTGCACACGCACACACGCACACACACACACACACACACGCACACACGCACACACGTACACACGCGCACACACACTGAGCATACTGAGGGATTTATGGTCTCAGCTCTGAGGGAGACCTTCTAGTTCTGTGAGGAGCGATGAGAAACAGGCCTGTTTGCAGTGTGAGCTCTGACTAACATCCCGACACACTGCAAACATCACAGTTCATTCTGCAGCTGATAAAACAGGAAGTCGTCTCCTCCTTCACTGACGTCTTCATCTGCTTCTCTACAGGAAGAATACGAATCCTTCAATGAGGATTAAAGATAAATTCTTTCTGTTCTTATCCTAATTCTTCTATTGTTAATGAGTCAAATGTCCTGATTAGTTTGTATGATATTTAGTCACATGATCCTGTTTTTAATCCAGTTTTAAAAGTCTGGACATTATTTATTCTGATTGTATCACAGAAAACCGTCAGTATTTTAGTCCAGTTTAATTAAAGTGTTGACATCTGAGTCTTTTCTAAGACATCAGGTTATTATTTACATTTCACTCAATCTAGTGGAAACCAAACCAACATTTTGGTAATTTTCCTCTGATTTCACTGATTCCACATCAGATTTATCTGATCTTTATCTGATGAAAACAGGTTGAATGATTCAGAATGTAGCTTTGCAGAAAGTGTCTGGTCTGATGATGTCACTTTAAGGAATACATCCAGACATGGAACATGTTCTGATTGGCTGATTTATTTTGAACCACGCCCGGTTCCAAGCCAGCAAGCCGGGCCTCTTACCCATTTAAAGTTTGACAATAGGTTGAGATGGTTTTGGCCCCAAGACCTCTAATCATTAGTTTACCAGATAAAACTGTGAGACTCTGAGGTCCAGCTATCCTGAGGGACTTCAGAGGGAACCAGCTACTAGATGGTTCCATTAGTCTTTGGCCCCTATACCCAGGTCAGACCAGCTACTAGATAGTTCCATTAGTCTTTGGCCCCTATATCCAGGTCGGACCAGCTACTAGATGGTTCCATCAGTCTTTGGCCCCTATACCCAGGTCGGACCAGCTACTAGATGGTTCCATCAGTCTTTGGCCCCTATACCCAGGTCGGATCAGCTACTGGATTGGTTCCATCAGTCTTTGGCCCCAAGACCCAGGTCGGACCAGTTACTAGATGCTTCCATTAGTCTTTGGCCCCTATACCCAGGTTGGACCAGCTACTAGATGGTTCCATTAGTCTTTGGCCCCTATACCCAGGTTGGACCAGCCACTATATGGTTCCATTAGTCTTTGGCCCCTATACCCAGGTCAGACCAGCTACTAGATGGTTCCATCAGTCTTTGGCCCCAAGACCCAGGTCGGACCAGCCACTATATGGTTCCATTAGTCTTTGGCCCCTATACCCAGGTTGGACCAGCCACTATATGGTTCCATTAGTCTTTGGCCCCTATACCCAGGTCAGACCAGCTACTAGATAGTTCCATTCGTCTTTGGCCCCTATATCCAGGTCGGACCAGCTACTAGATGGTTCCATCAGTCTTTGGCCCCTATACCCAGGTCGGACCAGCTACTAGATCGTTTCATCAGTCTTTGGCCCCTATACCCAGGTCGGACCAGCCACTAGATGGTTCCATCAGTCTTTGGCCCCAAGACCCAGGTCGGACCAGTTACTAGATGCTTCCATTAGTCTTTGGCCCCTATATCCAGATTGGACCACTGATTTGTACGTCAGGACAGCTGAGGGCCTCCACCAGAGTTTCCTCTGGCTCCGGCCTGCCCTGATATAGAGCCAGAGCAGGTGAGACGGGCCGGTGGTGAACCCGACCCCAAGGGGCCAGGGATCCCACCTCAGCCGGTGTATAATCTATAATATTTTGTCTCCTGCTTTTGTGGATGAAAATTGAGATTTTAAGAAAGTTTTTATTTTTTAAATTACATTTTAGTCTTGTCTTATTTCGTCAAACATTTTTTGTCATAGTTTTTGTTAATGAAATTCAGACTAGTGGATGCTCACATTCATTCAATCAATCATGTATGCATCTGTTCAGTCATCATTAATCCATTGCCTGTAACTATCACTAATGCTTGGTTTAAAAAACTTTGCATCAAAAGTAGTTTTCAACAAGTTTCTTTAGCGTTAGCTCCTTCAGTATGGATCTTACTTGTGCAACGACCTGCTTACAGACTGTCATGTGGATGAAATCAAGGACATCCAGTGAAAAGTCAAAGATCACCAAATATATTAAGATTAATTGTGAAAGGAACACGAATGTGAGAACCAAATCGAAACAATCCATCGGCTGTTATATAGACAGACAGAACGACGCTGCCTTCCTGCTGCGAGCATGGCTCCATCATTCCCAACACTCTGTCCTCATTGGCTCTCTGAGCTCACGAATCTGAGCTCAGTGGATGATGGCTCATATTTGCATTTGACCAGCTGAAGTTTTAAGTGTTAAACACTGTGAATGCAAAGCAGAGCTACACACGGTACATCCAGAGAGTTCACATGTGTGTATGTTTTCACAGAATGAACTCAGATGGATGCATCGACAAGTCTTTGGTCTAAGAAGCCTCCTGAGGATCACGAGGCGTGTTTTCTGAGGAGGAGGAGGCCGAAGATGAAGCTGTCTATAAAGACTATCGATCAAGAAGCCACAGTTGGGCGAGAGCTGTCAGACCTCCAGATATCTGTAAGCAATCAGGCCAACATGATTGACAAGTTCGGGCTTTGCTTGTCAGTTAGCATTAGCCTAGCGGAGCAGAGCAGAAATAACACCTTCTGTGTTTCTGATTCAGTGCAGAGCTTGATAACGTCACTGGGAGCTTGGCAGTGCTGCTCTCCACGCCTGTGATTAATTCCAGGTTTCACAACTCATAAACAAGATAAACGCTCGATGTGGGGCTGATCGAAATGTCAATGAGCTAAAATGATGGGAATGTTCTCTCGTGCAGAGTTAGATACTGAAGACATGTGTAGTTCAAATCCTCTCACCTCCATGACCTGAGCTGAATGGGATGCTGCAGCTCCTGCTGGAGCGTCGCCCAAAACACCGTCCCCCAAAACACTGTCCCCCAAAACACCGTCCCCCAAAACACTGTCCCCCAAAACACCGTCCCCCAAAACACTCTGAGACACTATCTTGTACTTTTTTCTTTTTTTCTCTTTTTCTTCTTCTTCCTCAATTTCTCTTTCTTACTTGACCGCTTCTCTTTCTTTTTCCACAACTACTTCTTCTCCTTTGTCAGCTTCTTGGTCTTCTCTTTCTCTTTCATCTTCTCATTTCTACTCTTCTTTACTTCTTCTCCTTCATCTTCTTATTTTCTTTCCTCTACCTTGACTTCTCCTTCAACTTCTCTTCCTTTGTCTTCTCCTGCCTCTTCTGCTTCTCCTGCCTTGATGTCTTCTTCTACTACTTCTTTAATCTCCCCTTCCTCCTTTTCCAGGACTAAAGTTGCATTTCCACTGACTGCGTAGTCCCGGCTCTACTCGACTCGCCTTGGTATCGGGTACTTCACTGCAGTTTGTTTTCCATTACAGGATGGTACCTGCTCAGGGTAGATATGCGCCGCCTGAAGCTGTCCTGGTGTAGTCTTCAATGTGACACACATGACACGACTCTCATGATCCTCTCATCAGCTGCACCTCCTCAATATCGTGGCTGCAATAAAAACATTTCAGTCGCTAAAGTAGCTTTGCTGTTTGAGTGTGGCAGCCATTGATTTGTGCTGTGCAGGATACTCTGTGCATTGGGCATTTACCAATCAGTGGTCCGTGATGAATCATGTGACCTTTTAGTACCTGCTCGGCTTGCTTTGAATCAAAATGGAGGTGGTGCTAAAATATTAGTGCCAGGCACCGGTAGAAAAGAGGAAGAAAAAAAATGAGAAGAAGAAGGAGAAGAAGATAAAGGATGAGAAGAGTTGGTGTTTCTCCCAGGAGAACGGTTTCTATCAGGGTGGAGGAAGATGATGATGAAGATGATTGGCTCCATCTGGATCATCCTACTTAGTGAGATCGTGACAGATAGAACTGGTCCCAGTAGCAGCAACCAGTCCTGAGACACCAGAAGGAGACATCCACCAATCACACGGTGGTCTCATTAATGGACTTAAAAAGCCCCTCTGGAGTCAAACGTAATTAAGGTTTGGTGAAAACACATTGAATATATTTTGACTGCTCCATAAACACTGATCTGAGACAAATCCCACCCAGAATGGAACTAAATTCAACGTAACCATGAAAAAAATAAAATGGACAAAAGTCCCTAAATACACTGTAAAATGTAAGATTGAATTTAATCAGAAATACTGAGTTGACTTAACTCAGTTTTTATCAACTTGTTAAAAACACTCATTTTATTTTAGTTACTTTGGCATCAAGAAAACTGTCAAACTCAGTTTACTTGAGTTTGGTTCATTAAAACTTTAGCTTTTTTCAGTACTTAGCTACATCCCACAGTGTAACTAAGTATACTATTCTTGTACTTAAGTACCCCACAAATTAGAGCTACTTTCCTTGAATAGCCTGTTTTCTGTTCATACCACTTTCTACTTGTACTCCACCACTTTTCATGGGAAACAGCCCTTCTGTTATGTGAGAGAAGTTGGATAAATGGTACTTTAGTTTTGTAAAACTCTACTCAGGTATCAGGTATTCTACTCAGCTTCTAAAATGTTTAATTCACATTCAGATCTGTTACATGGAATGCTCTTATAACACACACCAGGATAGATTCACATGTATTGTTCATTGTTCTGCAGCTGTCCTGTTCAATGTTGGGTACCTGACGTCTTTTGCCCTTGGAAAATAAATGTTTAATGACAGTTGAAACAACCACTGTAGTTTTGCACAATGGGTAAATAGATACTGTAGTGTGTTGAGGATGGGTGGGTGGAGTTTCCCAGCATACCTTAAGACAATGTGTTTGAGGCCATAAGCCCAAGTAACCTGTTTTTAAATGTGTTCTGAATAATAATCAGTTAAGCAGTAATTAGTGTTTTAGAAATATTTCTATAGAAAATGATTACTTATATAACACCATGGCATCACGAGTTAAGTCTTTCACACGGTTAGTGACGTCCTGCCTGGGTGATAAAATAAAGCAGTGTGATGTGTTGTAATAACAAACACTCCAGAGCAAAAAGCAAATCATTTTGTCAAATTCATGCAATAAGAAATTTCAGCATGTTACAATACTTCTAGTACTTTTAGTTGACTTTTCTTAATTTATCTAAGGTGATAAGTTTGCATAATATTTTCAATATTCACTCAGCTTATTAGATGAAAAAGACACTTTTCATGTAATGATTGATGTTTGGAGAGTTTTATGAAAAAATATTAAACAGTTTATGTTGTGTTCAAGGAATGAAACATGAAGGACAGGCAGAAGCCATTCCTCGACCCCCTCCTGGAGATAATAAAGTCAGTCATAAAAAAATGTTATAAAAGAGAAGACGTCTCTATTAAAAGGTGAAACTGAGAAGAACATTATTTTGAAAAAAAGAGGAAGTGCAGTCTGAGTGTTGATCCTGCAGATCATCTCATCTGTGCTCAGATGATGTTCCTGACAGGTGAACCCCTGCATGAAGAGCGTGACGATGACAGGAGTCACAGTCTTCACCCTCTGGAGGAGATTTTCTTCTCTTTTACATCTCTTCTTAAATCAACATTTTAAGGTGCTTACATCTCACAAGAGTTTTATTACTAATATTTTTTATTTATTGCTCCCTAACATAAGCTTTACATATAAAAGCAAAAACAGAGGATCCCCCTCCACCCCTCAGCTGGTCCACGTAGACGGGATAAAGAAACATACACGAGATGTTTTGTAAGCGTTCAGCTGGATGATGAGTTTGTAGACGACATGTTGAGGCTGATTTCAGCGTAAGAGAATAATTCTGCAGACGACGGGACGTTTAGTTCCCATTCAGGGAACTCCAGGTAGTTCAGGACAGGGTTCAGGATCTGTGTCACAGGTTTCAGACATGATCTTAAGAGGGTTTCTCCAAAATCCTGACAGCTTCCTACATAAGCAGAAGGTAAGAGCCAGATGAGGGGGGTAGAGGTGCATCTAGTGCAGGCTGCAGTGCCAGGACCGCATTGTTCTCATTCTGTGGGACTCTTAAAGTGGTTTGAGACCGAGACGAACCCATGATCTGGTATAAGTAACCCACCATCAGTCCTGAGACTAGACTCCTGATTCCTCCTCACTCTCATGATTGATTTTGGTGAGGGGACGGTTTTGGTCCTTGACTAAACAGAACTTAGTGCTGCTGAAAAGAGTTGTTCTATTTACTGAGTTCAAAGTCAGCAGCCAAGAGTTTCATATCAACGTTTATACTCTCAGCTTTCTGAAGACGTGGCTCCATCTGACCCAAAACCTGGAGAGTTGAATTTTCCTCAACTCTCTTATGAAAACTCTCCTGTCCTCATGTGGACCAATAGTTCTGGTTCTTAAACGGGTTTAAAGTCTGAGGTTGACAGCAGCAGTGGAACATTAAAATAAATATAGAATAAATGTCTAAAATGACATTTTATAAAATAGTTTTTAGTAGAAGTGTTGTCTGTCGCTCTACTTTCACCAGATATTAGAGATAAACTGGACTGAATGATGACATCATACTATACAATGAAATGAAAAATGATCAGATCAACAGTCTTTAATAAAATTATATATATATATATATACAATATATATATATATATAATCCATATATAATCCTGTATATATATAATCCACTCACATGGAGTCAGATGACAAGCATGTCCAGCTCTCTTCTCTGCGTCCTATTGGTCGCTGTGAGTCACGTATGAATCTGGTGAGATTAAGGACGAGGAAGAGGAGGGTCTACAGATTCACCAACATTTAAACCACATTTCCACGACGTTTATCACACAGAATAGAAACAGACCTCAGAGGGTTTAACCACAGTCCTTCTACGTACAGCCTGCTCACTCCATATTAACTCAACTGTACCAAAATCAGCTGTAGTTCCCCTTAGAGGGTGTTCTAGAAGGAGTCCTCAATGAATGGAGCTAAACGGCTAAATAACTATTTTCACCTACTTCGAGACAGAAAAGCCCAAATTTTTATTTAGTTTGTGTAAATATAATATTGATTATATATCAGAAGTGAAATGAAGACACAACAATGTTCTTTCGTTTTTCTTACAAGGAAGACGGTTTTGCCCACAAATCGCTAGCATTCTGCTAATGAATGCTGATTGGTCGGTTAAGGATTTATGACGGATTGCGACTCGACACCCTTCCTTGAAGTCTCCTGGAGTCTACAGATGTTTTTAAATGAATCTAATGAACATCTAAAGGAGGACCAGGCGGACCTTCTTTCTGACAAACAGATTTAGATCTGGTTCATGTAGCAGAGATATTCCACCAACTATTAATGCTGTAAAGTGGTTTGTGGTGATTGATGTCACTACTATCTAAATAAAGTTTTTTTTTACAACAATTGAAGCCACAAAAACGTTCTAATGGACTTCTATGTATTGTCTTTAGTCATTATCTAGAAAACATAAAGAAAATTGACAGATTCTTTTTCCATAAGCGTTATATTTTGGATTCATTTCGGACTACCTCGTGAGCGCCCCTACATACCTAAAAGTTCTGAGGGTGGCATATCTCCATACCCTTGGTGACCTCTGACCTTTGCTTCCCACCTTTGTCAGCTGAGTGCTCCGACACCAACACCTCCATCTTCTTCAGGTGGCTCCAGAAATGTTTGTGAACTCTTCACCATCAGTGTGATGATGAAGGTGAACTGTTCCTTTAAGTTCCTCATTAAAGAGCCCTAATGAGACTGGTCTGGGAGCAGTGATTAGGAGTGACTGTCCTCACAGCTACAGAATGTGTTTTCGAGGTAGTTTTCATGTCTTTCGTGTTTTCGGCTGAGATGTTCGGCAGCTTTAAGATGCAGAAAACGAGGAAAAGAGGAAACAAATGTCGAACATGTTTTCCAGATGTTTCTGTGGGAAACGTTGTGCCAGATTCTCGCAGGAGGTGGATTTTAAACAAATGCTTCTTGGCGATGGACGACGAGTCCATCGCTCATTTTTATGTTTGAAGTATCAAACTTGTTCATGTCTCCCCATCTGGACTGGAAGAGAGAGCAAAGCATCGTGGGAAGAGAGAGAGAGCTGAGTGTAGCGCTGTGACTGCCGCTCTGCATTACTGTCCACACACATAGAGCCAAAACATGCCTGTCAACACATGGAGACACAAACTCACACAAAATACAGCTTTAAACACAAAAACCTGCTTATAAAGACAAAGAAAAAACCATCATTCAAATACAAACACGTGTGAAATTATTAATAAATACAAAACAATAGCAACAAGGGAATTTAATCAGTCAGAAATCCTTTTTACACAGAGATTACACCATATCACAGTAACAAAGACCTTCTCTGAGCTGCTTCTATTTACACGGAACAAACCAACGGTGTCATAACACCGCTCTAGTCAAAGCTGCTAACAGCTAGCAGCAGCTAGCAGCTGGAAGTAAAATGATCCAACCTGAACCTCATCCCTCATCAGAGACACATTTACAGATCAGATGGAGTTAAAACACTGATCCAACCTTCATAGACTTACTTTAGCAGTAGAGTCCCAAAGGTTTTTCTGTTAAGGCCTAAATTTACATCAGAGCTCCATGAACTCCAAGACGTTCACCACTGCTGACCCAGAAGCTCCAGAAAAGTGGGCTCCAGTAGCTCAGAACCATCTAGATCAGACCCAGAAGTTTGGGATGCAGTTCTGTGGAGCCATGAAACCAAACTGGAACTTTTGGGGCCTATGGATCAGCGGTATGTCTGGAGGAGGAAGAATGAAGCTGATGCTGAAAAGAACACCCTACAGTGAAGCATGGCGGTGGATCAGTGATGATCTGGGGCTGCTTTGCTTCCTGGACCACTGGAAACCTGCAGCGTGTAGAGGGTCAGATGGATTCCATCAAGGATCAGGAAGTCCTAGAAGAAAACGTCTCCATCTGTGAGGAAGATGAAGCTTGGCCTTCATTGGATGCTCCAAAAGGACAATGATCCCAAGCAGACCTCAGAGTCCACCAAGGCCTGGTTTCAGAAGAAGTCCTGGATCATTCTAGAGGCCGTCACAGTCGCCTGACTGGAATCCCATAGATCTGATCTGTAAATGTGTCTCTGATGAGGGATGAGATTCAGGTTGGATCATTTAGAGACTGAGGAGTCAGGAAAAGGAGACTTTTAGATCATTTTGTATTGATCTGTTTAAACCCTTCTTGTTTGATTTGGTTATTAACAGCTGATCAATAGTAGATTTTGCCAATAAACCAATGGGGATTGAATAATTTTGCCTCCACCTGTATGTGCAAACACTTTAACCTGCTGTAAAGTGACGATATCACGTTCATCCCGAGTCTGTTTATAATAAACCTGTGGAGAAAAAATGTTCATGAAGTCATAGAAAAACATAAACCTCTACAAACACACACTAATGATCCAGATAACTCCTGGATACATTTATATCAGTTTAAATGCTCACCACTCGCTCTCCTGGCCAGAAACAGCCTCGCACGGCCTCATCCTGACCTCCTCTCCCCCAGGTACGACAGAGAGGGGGAGGGAGGGAGGGAGCGATGGAGGGAGGTGGGACAGCCGCCAACAGCAAAAACCACCACCAGGAACCAGAGTGGATGACCAGTGGTGGCTTTTCTTTTTTGACACTTACCATATCTATAAAAATCAGGTGATTTTTTTCTCACTTCTTCCACAAGTTTTTCTTTCTGTGGTTTTTTTCTCTGGTGTGTCACATTCAACTAATGAACCCGGTGGAAAACAGGGACCAGTAGAAGCAGCATGGAGGCCAGAGATAATGTTACAGTGGTTTCTGTTTATATCCTTTGCAGGGGCGGACTCAGGCTGTCTGAGTGGCAGGGGCAAGAAAAATAAAAAGGGCACCAGCTTCACGCTGAGGGGCACCAGCGTGTAAAAAGGCATGATGCATTTGTCGTGAAACACTACACCCTAGAGGGCGCGTCTTCTTGTTTTCTCCACTATAAGGACACCCTAAAAGGCATGTGTTTTACCTACCGTAGAGGAATCCAAGAGTCCACCAGTGATTTTGTACATCAGTCTCTCAAACTCAATGCCGACTGAAAGATGTTCCAGTCCTGTTTGATCAGAAGTAAGATGGAAAACTACGGATCAATGCTGAGCTTCAACGTGCATCATGACATCACACATATTAAAATGTTCCCCATTTTTATGTCATCGTGAGTCAAATACAGGAGACAGACGACTGTCACCAAGTCTACACTTCTACGGAGCTTTTAAGCCCCTTTTAGCTCCTAGCTTTTTGCAACACATTTATTTTATTATTTCTATGTGTGGCTGAGTAGAAACATAAAGATGAGAGGAACGAGGAGAGAATCTGGGAGGAAAAGACAGAAGAACAGTTTCCATTTAATTCAAACCTGAAGCTTCATCTCCAACATGTTCAGTCTTCATTTTCACATTAAGTCTAATTGCAGTTATCTAACCACGGAGCTGCAGTGAATAAAAGCTGATGTTCCAGTTTCCACACAAACACACTCACACTGACTGAGCTGGTTTATTTTTAGCCGCTGACGCGTTGGCTCTGACAGCGCTGGTAATTATGGGAACAATGGGAGGAGGAGGTGGGAGGACTGGTTCCACGTGGTGTCAGGGGGAGACACTCTGACATGCTCACCATGTCCTGGTTAGATTATAGAGCTCAAGCGATAATGATGTCACTGTGTCAATCATTTATCATCATCAGCTGCACATTCAGCTCACTTTGTTTGATATGTACTGATCAATCAAAAGGTCTTATCTGAGTCAGCACACACACTGATTGGCTCCAGCCTTCACAGCACAGGACACAACTTCAGCACTCTGACACGTTAGCAGAGAAATGATTTCAATCAACGATCAGGGAAGAAAACTTTACGTCTAATTTTTAACCTGTAAGTTTGTTCTGTTTCTGTTTGCTTAATCTGACCTCACTGTTTCTGGAGCTCAATACAAACTCAGTAGAGCACAGACCTCCACCAAGACCCAACACATCCGCCCCTTTGTCTGGATCCACATCAAAACTCAATGGAGTCGATTCTGGACCGAGACCCATCCTCCCACCAAGTTTACTGGAAATACGTTCTGTACTTTTGACATAATCCTGCTCATAAACCAACAACAAAAGGACACGGGAGAAAATAGAACCTCCTTGGTGGAGGTGATAAAATATATATAAGAAAATAAAAACTATCAAGTAAACGATGGAAAAGACAAACGAACAAAAGAAAGACGAATAGCATAGAAGAGACAAGAAACGAATAAATATGTAAAGAAAAAGAGGGGAAGGAAAAGTCAGGATAAGAAAAAACAAAAGCAATTTATTACCTCCACCAAGGAGGTTTCGTTTCCTCCCGCGTCCGTCTGTTTGCTGGTTTGTCAGCAGGATTACGCAAAAACAACTCAACAGATTCCAGTAAACTTGGTGGGAGGATGGGTCTGGGGCCAGAATAGACCCCGTTAAAGTTTGGTGCAGATTCTGGATTTTTTAAAAACTTTTTCTAACATTGATGACATTTCCTTTCATTTCTCAGGGAATAATAAGACTTGAGTGAATGACAGGGACAGTTGGGCCTCGGTGGAGACATACACACACACTGAAACCAAACAGTTCATAGTTAATACATTTATATTACAGACACACTGCAAACATGAAACAAATGATCTTCAATATTTGCTTGTTTTTGTCTGACATATTTCTTCTTACCAGAGAGTTTTTATATTGATATCTATGAGTGTGTATCATGTGATGCAGATCCAGGTAATCTTAAATTTTAATTTTTTTTTAAATTTAAGATACTGTATTCATCCCACAGTGGGAAATTCTCTCTACATTTGGCCCATCCCTGAGGAGCAGTGAGCTGTGCCCGGGGAGCAAATTGGGCTTCAGTATCTTTGCTCAGGGATACTTTGAATTTTTTTTAGGCTTGCAGGAGCTGGGGATCGAACCACTGACCTTGTGTTCTGTGAACGACCGCTCTACCTCCTCCTGAGCCACAGTACCCCCCCCCCCCCCCTTTTTAAAAGTTATTTTAAAATTTATTTAGATCCTGATCTACTGGATCTAAATATGGACATATAAGGATGACCTTTATTTAGCCGCTATAGGCTAACAAATAGGCCCAGAAACACAACAACCAGCTGAGACAACGGGGTTTAGAGTCTCCGAGGGTTCTAGAACATATATCCAAAGAAGGATTATTTATGATTGTTGGAGGGGATCCAGATTGGGTAGATGTTGGGCTTTGGTGGAGCTAAGAGCTCTAGTTACAGTAGAAAACAGAGGAGCTAAAGATGACAACTTTTAAATGAAGAAACAGTGAAAGAGGAACTGATGAATGAGATTTGACTTCAGCTTCATGGGTGGAATGAGAGGTCTTAGACTTTAACCTATTTCAGCTAGGTGGCCGTCAGCTGGTGTTTGCTGTAGTATGGCTATGTTTGCTGTCCTGCTGCTCTGTTTGTTCACAAGACTTCAGCTAAGCTATAGCTGTTACCATGACGACCAGCTCTCATGCTCCTCCGTCTCTACTGTTTATTAGTCCTTTAAACTTTACATTAGTGCACCGTCAAAACCTTCATTCTCAAAAAGAAAAACTCACATGGTGCATTTAAAGAAGTAGGAATGTATGCATGTTGTGTTCAAGGACACTCCTAATTCAGTCCGATTTTCCTCCACAAACCTCATCAGAGGCTGCGTTCACATCACCAGCCTCTCTCATCCATGTCACATGACCATGAATCACATATGAATCCGATCTTGGACCATATGAACGAGACACATCTGATTTTAAAGATCAGATTTCTGAGTTCACACAGACCTGAAAAAAAAATCAGAAATAAATCACTTCAGCCAGTGTGAGGTTGCAGACACTCATCCTTGTCATCCTGTGTTAATTGAAAGCTAACATCCAGCTAAATCCCAAGAGTCTTTACTTAGGCTAGGATTTATTATGCAGGAGTCGTCATGCTTCATTGTTATTTCTGTTATTCCTTGAGGTGTTAACAAGGGTCCTTGAAGAGATTCCAAACCCTCTTGACAAGGCTCTGTTGGTAATTAAGAAACCTGTCGGCTCCACTATGAGGTTCACTTTTATTTCTAAAATAGTTTTAATATAAAAACAAAAATTATGATCAGAATAACTGAATTGTCCACCAAGCCTCTACAGAAAATTCAGACATGGAGTTATCTTGCAAAAAACATGTCATCATCACTGGGTCTTGAGGTGGGAGGGGTTATTTTGAGCATTCCTACAGATATAGTCCCATTTTTAACAAATAAGGAGATATTCATGGTTATATAAACCAGCTTTTCTCTTAAAATCGGGATTCTGTGACATATTAAACAGGACAGACTCCTCGTTGTTTATTTCCATCATCACTTCAGATGGAAATATTCACACATTTCAGCCAAAATTCGGCCTGACAGGAACTTTCAGACCTCTGCCAGGATTCAAAACAAACTTCTGACAGTTTGAAGCATTTTCTGACTAAAATGTTGAGAAATACAGTAAAAGAAAAGCATCATATTGTTTTGTGCAGTGATGTTAACAGAAAACACATTTGGAATAAAAACCCCAAAACACATGGTTTAACTTTTATACTCAATTTTTAATTTACAATGCACGTTAGCCCAGATTCCTCTGATATATTAAAAAAAGCTGAGTGACGACAGAAATGCTGCCCAGCAACATTCACACCGGAGCAAAACACGACAAACTTTCGACACGTTTTACAGAAAACAATCATTATTTCTTATGTTCATCTGACACACAGTGGCCCCTCCCCCATGCAAACAGGTGTCTATAAACATGCTAATTGTTGGAATAAAAGTGTAGAAAAAATGGGAAAAGACGACAGCTCAGCCAGCGAACGTTCCCACAACGTTACATCACAAGTCCCAAACTAAACAAATATCTAATATTAATATCAGTCAGATCATTAGACTAGTTTGTTTCTATCAACAGGAGTCCAGCAGTTCTTTGCTAAAAAAATAAATAGCTAAAAGAAGCTTGTGGCTTTTGAATTTGCAAAACGGCTCACAGATTTTATTTACATGTTCAGTGTAAGTATCAGATGTAGTTTAAGTATCAGATGTAGTTGAAGTATCAGATGCAACAAAAAAGTCAACTAAAGTCAAAGCTGCAGTATTTTTACTGCTCTTTAAAGGAAGCATCGGATGCGCCTACTTAGGCGGCTTCACAATGCAGTAAACTCTGCTGGTTACACGGATCGGCTCTGACATCGTCACATTTTCACCCACCTGAACCAATGATTGTCTCTGATTTAGAGACTCCACCCTCATGGATATTTGACGTCACCTCTAGAGGTGCCTCAGGATTTATCAGGACGACGGCTGCTTTATTGTATGAACCTGGACTATTTCACTGTGTGAACCTGGACTGTTTCACTGTATGAACCTGGACTGTTTCACTGTATGAACCTGGACTGTTCCACTGTATGAACCTGGACTATTTCACTGTATGAACCTGGACTGTTTCACTGTGTGAACCTGGACTGTGTGGGATCTTTAGGATGTGTAGAAGAACACAGAACATTCATTAACATCAGATCCTGTCGATGTGTCGTAGATTTAAATCATTAATGAAGTTAAGCTGCTGTGCATCGTGGGTAAATGTCACAGACGATGGAGACACACTTATGGTTTCTGCTGCTGGGGGAGCTCTGCAGGTGATGTCATCAATATTTTCCTTATTAATGATGGATTATTTTAGCGACCTTAACTTGCAAAATGAAGTTGGTCTTTAGACCATGATCTGCAGGGCCAAAAAATTGATGGACAGATGACAACTGCAGGTCATTTCACTGACAGCCAATCACAGAGCTTTACATTCGGTTGTTGAAGCCAAGAATAATTTTAAATAAATTTAGATTCTGGTTTAGGTCATTAAGTATGGCCGAATGTGGTTTCTTCACAGCAGCAGAGGCTCATGGGTATTGTAGTTTTCAAATCCATCAACCAAACTGACAGGACAAAGTGTAAATAATTCAAACTGGAAGTCAGAATATGACCCATTTCATCCTCTACAGGCTGTATGACTGATACGTTTACCAACAAATCTACACAATGTGCAATAAAATGTTGATTTTCATTAAGATGCAACTAGTGGAGAGACTTTTAAAATGACAGTAAGACATTATGGACCAGGATCTGATGGGAATGTTGTGGGAACGTTGGCTGAATGCTCAGCTGAGCAGCAGACAGACAACAACATTCCTGCAGGGCGGTGAAGCTCCTGACAGACAAATCCTGTGGAAAACACTCCACGCCTGCACAAAGCTCACATAATTATAAAGTCTGACAACAACACGCAGCAGCCACGCTCCTCATGCTCCGACCTCATTAGCAGACGACTAACGGCCCGACACGATTAAAAAACCCCACTTAATTCAAGCTGCTGCTTGCCTCAAGTGTCTGGTACATCTGAAGTGTCTGGGTCCGCCCAGCACCACAAACACAGTGAACATAAACACACCTGTCTGGACCAGGTGGAGGTTAGGGGCGGGGTCAGAGGATGACAGCCTAATCTGTTCTAAATGACTTTTTAAACACAACCTGGGTCTTAATGTCATATTTGTGGCCAATTTTACCAAAATCAGAGCTGATGTGAAAATACATCTCAGGCAGTCAAACATCTGTTCAGTAGGTTTGGGTACCATTCACTTCTGAAACAATAATGGAAACGTAGAAAAGAAATCTGTTTTAGCAGCAGCTTCAGAGGACGAAGCTGTTCACGGATCTGGGATCAGCTGGAGAAACGGTTTTTACTCTGAACACTTTACTCAACCTGATAACTGGACTAACATGAAGAACCTGATACTGACAAGGATTTCAGATGGAGTCAGTGACGAGAGTGTTTAATGGCTAATGCTGTTAAAAATGTTACGCTTACGTTGTCCAAGACAGTAAAAAAAAGCCCAGTTATCTCCAACAACAGCTTATCCAACTAGCTAATTAATGGCATGATGATGTCATAAAGTTGTCGACGCCTCACTGGGAGTTTTCACCTCTCCATGAACGAGCACAGTGCTAGCTGTAGACATGCTAACATTAGCTGTACTGCTGGCTGCAGATGTGCTAACCACAGCTGTTGTAGGGGACACGGTCCAATCTTCATCTTTTAGATATATTTAGTGTTTGACCAGGTGTTTCCTCAGGTGAGACTTGTTGTCCTGGACAGTTCAGGTACTGAAATTTGACACCGACTAATTCAACATAAATCAGGCCTAAGCAGTGCCGATGTAACGAGTAAAACATTGAATGTAGCGATTTCCGTACCCAACCCTACTGTTTGGACACAAACCTTTAAAGATCAACCTAAATACACTCCTTTCTGTAAATGACAATTCTGTTGTGTGAGTCTTTCTGAGATGTTTAACCAAATTTGTTTAGACTCTTCAGAGTAAAATACTGAAAATTAGAACAGGGTGAATCAGAGTCAAAACTCTGGAGAGACTCGGGACTATTAAAACCAGAATCGTCCTTGTAGTGAATGTAAAACCATAAAATTCCAGATGACAGAAGAAAATTAACATCCTATAAAAGGGGATTTAAGAATGTTTGTCCTGCAGCTGTGGCAGCGAGTTTGTCCTCATCCAGCTGTTGGAAGCACAGGAAGTGTGTGTTCTGGTTCCTACAGACGTCTGATTGGACGTCGTCTTAGTTTGTAGGGAAAGGATTAAATATAAGGAAATATAACAAAGACAGTGAAGAGGGTGTTCTTTACAATAAGAAAATTATTCTGCCCTCCTCACTGCCCATTGGTAGAAGCATTGTTGGGGGCGGGGCTGGAGCCGTCAGCGCCTGCGGGCGGCTGGACATTGTCAGCCAGGTTGTGGGCGTGCTCCAGGAAGAGGTCTTTGAGCACGCTCAGCTCTTTGCTCAGCAGTTTGATCTTGGCTTCCAGCCGTTCGTTCTCCTCCTTCAGCTCGTTGACGCGCTGCTGCGTGTCCATTGCTTTCTGCTTGCTGCGCATTCGGCTTTTCTTCACCGCCAGGTTGTTGCGTTCGCGCCGCTGGCGGTACTCATCGCTGTCCTTATCTGCCTGAGGCTTCTTCATCTTGCTGGGGGGGACGGCCTTACCTCCTCCAACTGAAGGGTTGGCGGGGACGAGCTGGGGAACCTGCTGCAGTCCGGCTATGGCCGGAGGAAGAGATGAGGAGGAGGTGGCGGTGGCGTGGGCCTGACTCTGGATGACACTCACGCCGTTGTGGTCAGTTGTGGTTAGTTTCGGCTGGGACGGCCGGCTCATTTGGATGTGCTGCCTGCAGGTGGTGTTCTCCGAGTCTCCTCAGGTGTACAGATGAAATGGAATGGGAACCAGAAGTTCAGATTCTTCGCCTCGACGGAGCCTAGAGGACGACAGTCATTCATTAGACTCCATGTAGAACACAAACAATCAGATCATTTGTTTCTAGAAGGAGAGCAGTCAATCAGTTTGATGATTTAATCAGCACTGTTTTACAATCGATCGGTATCTATGGAAGACGTCTCCGATATCGGCCTATGTCTGTAGATTTCCACTAACACATATACAACTTAAATTACTCTAACAGGCAACCATCCATCCATCTATCCATCTATCTATATATATATAAAGTTCTGACTTTACTAAAAAAAACCTTAAATATCTTTTTAAATACCTCGATCATCACATTAAAAATTCACAGCATCCGTTTGTTTGTTACCAGGATTACACAAAAACTACTGAACTGGTTTCCACTGAACTTGGTGGCGGGATGGGACATGGGTCAAAGAAGGAACTATTCAATTTTGGTGTGAATTCCCAAATTTTTTTTAGATTTCCTTAACCTCGCTGAGACCTATTCTCTAATTTCTCAGAATATAATCCGTAAATCATGATGTAAAATTTACACTTATTTACCAGATGTGATTGATTTGAGGAGGGTCCAGGACATTTTCCCCCACTTTCTTTAACACTGAGATTTCCCAACACATAATAATAATATTATAATAAATAACAAAATACAGTTTGTTAGATTTTGTGACCATTTAAAGAGTGAAATACTAGTATGTGTTTATAATGGTTGTCATATTTACTTTTCATTCCTCCATGGTGTCTCATCATGTCTTCATGTTTGATGTTTTTCTCTTCCTTTCATGATAATGTTGACTTGTTCATGTATAAAGGAAATAAAACCTTGTGAGATAACACCATTGGTCATCTGTTGTCTCATTATAGATTCAGTTTTTACTGGGTTAGAGGGTGGAATAGACAGATATACATGCAGATAATAAAGCTGGATATTTTCACAGTATGACATTTTGTGTTTGTCTTTTGCAGTATTTGTCAAGCATGTGGTACCAGGGATGAAATGATCAAATTAATAATTGAGAAAAATACAATTTGTTTATGCTTGTTCATCCTGTTCAGACTGGGGAAGGAAATCGGGGCTGAAACTAATCTACCTATCTTTTCTTTAATTCAATTATTAATTATCCGATTAATAAAAAGGAGAAACATTATGTTAATAGTCCACTTTATATTTTAGTATTCTTTTTATTTAGTGTTTTTGTTCATTCTGTATTTTTTCCTGTGACAAATACTTTAAGAATATTTGAATAATGAATATTAGAAGTAATCCAGTCTATATTACATTCTAGTTGAAAAGAATGAAAGAAAACGGTGAAAATGTAAATTAGTTTCTCACGTATTCAAATGTTATGACTGACCAAAGGTACCAAGCTCAGAGCCATTCAGTCTAAAACCTCAAGATGATGAAAACACTTGATTTCTCACAACTGACAAGATGGAACTGGGAACTGATTTTTGCTCCCAGTCTACTGCCACTGGGTTAACTGTATTCTGATTAATAGATGGATTAAAGAGAAGCTTCTTCTCCACAGCCCATTTTTGCTCTAAAAAGCAGCTAGTAGCAGTTAGTAGCTGTTAGCAGCTAGTAGCAGTAAGCAGCTGACTCTAACAAGAAGAAAAGGTCTGCAGATTGAGGAGACAACACAAGGTCTGAGAGCTCCTCATCCCTCTATCAGAGGACCAGATCAACCGCCATGTAACAGGGATGCTAAATGATTGTTGTCTTGTTATTCCGTTGTTTACGAAGTGCTGCTGGACGCTGCTGTGTTGCATGTCATGTCTCTTTGGCTTGAGGAACGATAGCATGCTACGCAACTGTTCAGTGTGAACAAAGGTAGCATATAGACGGGTCCTTATTTCATGATCTCTGTGTAAAAAGGCCAAATGACTCCTCACAACTCAGAAGATGGAATTGGGAACCGATTTTGGCTCCCAATTCATTAAACTGGGTTGACTGATTCTGATAGATGGATGAGTGTACCACAGTGAGATGACAATGAGGGAACCCAGTCCACTAGCTGGTTAATTAAGTAACTATGGTAGCCACAAAGGCTGGGCAATTAACTGAAAACATATCTTCATAACAACTTACTCTTGCTCACAATTGTTAATTTGATTACTTTCCCAGTGTGTGCTCTCATGAACTGTCTTTAAAAAAATACTACATTATGTTCAGTCATGAGCCTCAGCCCTGTTCAACTAACAAAACAAAGGTGCATTTGAAGCAGCATGGATGACATGAGAGCAAGTACCAAACAGGTCTCAACCAGAGGATCTTTGACCTATAAATAATGCTGTGTTTGTCATTGTGGTACATTTTGGCTTCAGTGAAGATGACACTGAAGAAAAACATTGTACAAGAAATGCATCAGTATATGAAATATCCTCAGTTCCTCTGATTAGCCTCAAGTATTGTTTTTGCATATAGCATAGCATATATCCACAGCAACATTGCTCTGGATATATGCTATGGAGAAGATGATCAACCTTCAGAGTCACAATAAAATCATCTTTCCATGGAAAATAAAAAAAGGATTTGTAAAAAGACCTAAACTATTAAAAAGCACAACTGCTTTTCATGGTAAATATGTGTAAAGTTTGGTGAGGTCAGAATGTATAATGTACACAAAATGACCACCCTTCAAAGTCACCTAAAACTAAATGTTTCCATTGAAACCACACAAAGTAAAATTAGTATAAAATCTCAAATATCAGAAAGCACTTGCATTTTGGGTGGAATGCAGTTTGTATGCCTAGGCTGTTAGTTGAGTGGGAGTATAATAAGATAAGATGAGCTATACTTTATTGTCCCCGTGGGGAAAATCTTTCTCTGCATTTGACCCATCCCCGAGGAGCAGTGGGCTGCCATTACGGCGCCCGGGGACGAAATTGGGGGTTCAGTATCTTGCTCAAGAATACTTTGACTTGTAGACTTGCAGGTGCTGGGGATCAAACCACCGACCTTTTCGTTCCGTGAGCGACCACACTACCTCCTGAGCCACAGCCGCCCCTAATATAGTACACCTTTAATCAATCTAGTATGAATAGTTTGAGAGATATGCTTCGGACAAAACAACCATCCTTCAGCCTCCCATCACTTTTATGTCAGGATTAAAAAAAGTATATATAATCAATAATCCTTCGTCAAGCATGGCCGAGGTCAAAGTTTGAAACACTGTATTTGGATTTGATTTGAAGTCATATCGCCCAGCCCTAGTAGCTCCTGAAATTAGCCTTCTATCATACTGTGAAATTTAATAATTATTTCTGGACTTTCCAGAGAAAACCAATAAAAAATTAAATTTTTTTACAGTGCAGATTCTCCACTGACCTCAATCCATCAGTCAGAGGCTTCCTCTCCTCCGAACACCACCTACACCCTGCTATCGATGAACAGCAACCTATGTCTGACGTAATAATTAATTAGTCAGATGATTATTCTGCACGGTCAATTAGCAGGGCTGCTCTGATTGGTCGACGCGTTGCCATGCAGCCAGTCAGCTGTGCGCAGGGAAAAGCGCTCCGGGTGAAAACTACAGAGCTCCGGCGGTTGCCTGCTGTTGCATCATCATCGACTATCTTTCCGTACCGAAAGAGGGGAACTCCGGATTCATGCGGGGCTAAGCACAAATCTCAGTTTTTACATGACCCAACTATAGTTTCACATAAATAAAAACACAATAAACATCCAGACACGGCTGACAAATCCGTCCGAGTCCCTACAGGTTCACCAATTTTGAATTTCAAACCACTTTCAGCAACTTTGAGTTCACTCGAAGCAGCAAACACTTGATTCATTACCTTAACATTAGTCTTCTATTCACTAAATATAATCACTAACACGTTTCTAAATCGCTTTAAGATAGAAAGAATCTACATTTAGACCTTCTTTTCTAATCCCCGTTTAACCAGGTAGCTAGCCTGCTAGTTAGCCTATAGCGCTAACAAACCGCAACCTTACTCCTTAGCTCTCCTTTACGAACCCACAAATAGTTTGAAACATGGTTTACCTTCACGGGGCAGTGGCGGAGTCAACCATCCGTCAAAGTAGCAGAAGTTACTGTAGAAAGTTGGACTTTAACTCCGTCTGTCTGAGCTCTGACTGTTTTTGTTTAGAACATGGAGAGGACAAGATTGCGAAATCTCTGTGACCATGTACGGCATCGTTGAGATTCAACCAATCAGAGACGAGTAGGCGAGCGCAAAGCCCACGGTGGGCCACTAACACATGAGTGTTTGACAGAGTGATGCAATGCACTCTATGATTGACATGTCATTCGACCAATAGGAGTGGAACGTGTTCTGTTGGTTTTGTTTATGTAATATGAGGTTGACTTCACACACGCATGACTTCATCTCTGAATGGCGACATTTAATCACACGGAAAGTACTAAATAAAGCAGTTAAATTTGTACAATCACTACTATCAATAATACAGTGATAACTTTTGCCATGCCACCACTTTATCCACATTAAAAATACAGTATATTAATGAAAGACCGCTCAGATTGAAGCTTTGTAACAGAAGTATGGAAAGGACAAAGCCAACAATTACAAAATACGTAGGTAGGCCTACAAGTGACACAAGCAAGTCGAAACTATGTAATCAATAATAAAAAGTTGCTCATACCAGTAGTTTAATAGAGGGTGAATGTCAGTATGCTAAATAGGCTAATTATAATGTTTACTGTTGCTTGCAGCTCTTCCATTTCCTCTCTTCATATTTTTCCTCTTAAAATTCACCTTTTTAAGGTTCTTGCATACAAAATAATATCCTAGTGTTTCATAGCAAAATTTACAGCACAATCTCAGTTTTCTAAAGATGAGACTCCCATTTGTCAAATCTCTCAAGAAAAAAGACCTTCACTCATGTGGACCAATAGTTCTGGTTTTTGAAATGATTTTACCAAAGTCTGAGGTTGACAGGAGCAGTGAGATATTTGAATAATATAGTAGATAAATGTAAAATAAATGTCAAAAAGGACATTTTTTAATATGTTTTCATATAGTCGAATTGTTGTTTGTTGTTCTGCTTTCACTAAATGTTAGAGATAAATATGACTGAATAATGACTTCATAATACAGATGAAGTTTCAAATGAAAAATGACGGCATACAGTATTTCAGGGTTATTTTTTTCTATTATTACTATTATTATTATTATTATTACTATTATTATTATTACTATTATTATTATTATCATTATTGCTATTATTATTATTATTATTACTATTACTATTATTTGTAGTAGTAGTAGTAGCATTAGTATTATTATTATTATTAGTAGTGGTAGTACCAGTAGTAGTAGTAGTAGTAGTAGCAGTAGTAGTAATAGTAATAGTAGTTGTAGTAGTAGTATCAGCAGTATTATTATTATTATTAGTAGTAGTAGTAGTAGTAGTAGTGGTATTACTAGTAGTAGTAGCAGATGTAGTAGTAGTAGTAATATTACTAGTAGTAGTAGTAGCAGATTTAGTAGTAGTAGTACCAGTAGTAGTAGTAGTAGTAGTAGTAGTAGCAGTAGTAGTAGTATTAGTAGTAGTAGTATTAGTAGTAGTAGCAGAGGTATTATTATTATTATTAGTAGTAGTAGTAGTAGTAGTATTACTACTAGTAGTAGTAGCAGAAGTATTATTATTATTATTATTAGTAGTAGTAGTAGTAGTAGTATTACTACTAGTAGTAGTAGCAGAAGTATTATTATTATTATTATTAGTAGTAGTAGTGGTAGTAGTAGTATCATTAGTAGTAGTAGTAGCAAATGTAGTAGTATTAGTTGTCGTAGTAGTAGTATTACTAGTAGTAGTAGTAGCAGAAGTATTATTATTATTATTAGTAGTAGTATTACTACTAGTAGTAGTAGCAGATTGTTATTATTACTATTATATATTATTATTATTATTATTATTATACAGACTTTTTGTGTTCAACAAATGCTTAATAATGGAATCATAAACTTATTATTATTATTATAATTATTATTTTTAGTAGTAGTAGTAGTAGTAGTAGTAGCAGATGTAGTAGTTTTCATTTTTCCAATGACCCATAAAGGAATTAAAACAGATTTTTATTGTTGAACAAATGCTTAATAATGGAATCATAAACTATTTTTTAGTGGAAGTATGATTTAAAAGTCTCCCTTTTGAAAATAAATAAATTCTGATATCCTAAGTCGTCCCACATTACTGATTTTACTTTCTTTTTAGAGGGATCAGTGATATCTGCCTCATGTCTCCCTGACATTTCCTCTGTCTGTGGCACCCATTGTGCTGTCTGACAGGCAGTTGATAGCGGAGATTCTCCGTTCATCTTTTTATTAAATAGCAACAGCTAATGTTCAGGTTCTGATAAGCATCTAATTTTATAGCATGTTATACCATGAAACCGGTAACTGCTGCAAACCTACTATATGCCCTCCAGAACCTCCATGAACTGCTTTAGTGATACCTGGAACATCTTTAAGAATAATTAGGATTTCCACAAGGACCCTTGAACCTTTGCAGGGATCCATACATTGAATCATTGAGGAAACCTTCAGATCACTAAGAAGGCCTTCTACATAAAGACATCTAGAACATTTTCAGACTCCACAGAACCTCCTTGGATCCCTTGAATATCCTCAGTGACCCCTCGAATTTCCTCAAGGTTGTGTAGAACCTCATTATGAAACTGTAAAAACTGTCCTGAAGGACTCTAAACCCCTCCAAGACTCACACAAAGTTCTTGGAAGATTTATTGAACATCTGACAGAAACACCTCAATGTCTGGGACGTTCTCAATGACCCGCTGAACTCTCAAAATTCAAACTAGAACCAAACACTCCTGGAAATCTCTGAGCAGCTCCTTTGTTTGTGTTGAGTTTTAAATTGTAGGACAAAAACCAAACAAACAAAAAATTTTCAATTAAAAGATCCATAACGCTAGTTCTGGATTAACTTCTCACATGAACCTTGGAGGCTCCTCCAGGACTCCAGGGCAGTCCTCACCAGACCTCAGCCAGAGATCCAGTGTGGTTTTAGGCTTCAGTCTGTTCAGCAGCTCAGACACAGAGGAAGAGCGGTGATGTTGGTGGATAAAATTTTTTATAAATTATTGTATTATAAATTATGAAAGTCTTTAGGTGTAAACTGGACATCAATTAAAACAGAAATAAGTCGATGATCATTTTAACAAATAATCAGAACAAGACGTTTTGTGACTCTCAGGATGTTTGGGGCCGACAGAGGGCGCTTCAGCCCGTCCTGTCAATCTAATCTCAGGCCCAACATGAACCTTTTTACCCGGATTACCCCTGCGGGGAGCCCCGCTCTGGGTCTGGAGCCTGTGACAACAGGAAAAACACGTGACACGAGTCAGTTTTAGATATCACATCATTTATTGTGAAAATATTATATGTATGAATTATTAAATCAACAACAATATTAGTTTACATCACACATATGCTTTGGTCATTTACTTTTTTCAATAAACAAAAAATTAAACTTAAGTCAACTAATCTCACTTTTATTACGACAGTCTCTACTTTTGTCTTTTTAAGAACCACATTTAATTTTTTTAAACAATATTTTTGGAACCGAAAAATCAACAAACGTGGATTTTATGTTTATAATTATTTTCATCCGAATATCCAAAATAATTTTTAGACGTGATTTCTGCAGGCTGTCAATATGTGGTGTGGACGAAAATCTTCAAGGAAGGAGGACAATACCAAACTCAGTTTGGAAATCTGTCATTTTAATGTCGCATTAAAGTGACGCGGCTCGGTTTACAGAAGCGCGTTTAAAATCTAAATTTGTGTTTTGATGGGCGAAAATAAAGCCGTTTGATTGGCTCGTGCTCTATCATAGTGTAGCACTAACTGTTTTCTTGTTTAGACTAGTTTCCTAAAAGTATTGGAGTTTAGTAAAAGTACATGATTTATAAACGGAGTTCGTACCGCAACGCATAAAAGTACTATTTTGTTCTGGTTTGGATCCAAAAAACGTTTTCTGTGCAGTAGTGGGTTAAATCCAAGGTTGTGTGCGTGTGTGTATGTATGTGTGTGTTCACGCCCACACCCTCCTGCTATATAAGCGCAGTTTGACAGCTCCGAGTTTACCGAGCAGCAGGAATCTCTGACTGTCTGCCGTCTCTGACCTGAACAATCCAACCTGTAACTACTGTCTCAGCGCACGTTCAGCGCATGTCTGCAGGTTTCTAACGTCTCTCTCACCTGAGGACCTGACACACTATCTGACTTTCTCCAAACTGGATTCCCGGAGCTCCTCGCCATGCCTGCCCGGGTTTAGATTCTCCATGGAGCTCTCTAACCTGTACGAGGTCGCGCCCCGGCCCCTGATGAGCACCCTAACCCACGGCCAGCAGACGTCCTCCAACTACAGAGACCCAGCAGACCTCGGCGGTGAGATCGGAGACAACGAGACCTCCATCGACCTGAGCGCCTACATCGACCCGTCGGCTTTCAACGACGACTTCTTGGCCGACCTGTTCCACCACAGCTCCCGGCAGGACAAACTCAAGATCATGAACGGGGAGTACGAGTCGGTGTCGTGCGGCGCGGGGCCGCAGCAGCTCTACATGTCCAACTACATGGATTCCAAGCTGGAGCCGCTCTACGAGCACAACCCGTCGCGCATCCGACCGGTGGCCATCAAGCAGGAGCCCCGGGACGACGAGGACATGAACGCAGCCATGCCTCCCACCTACCACCACCCACATTCCCAGCAGTACTCCCAGCATTCCCAGCAGCAGCAGCCGCACCTCCAGTACCAGATTGCGCACTGCGCGCAAACTACCATGCACCTCCAACCAGGCCACCCGACCCCTCCGCCGACCCCGGTGCCCAGCCCGCACCAGCACCACCACCACCACCACCATCTCCACCAGCAGCAGCAGCAGCAACATCAGCCGCAGCAGGGCGGCCTGAAGCTGCTGGAGCAGCAGCGGGGAGGCGGGAAACACAAGAAGCACGTCGACAAGAGCAGTCCGGAGTACCGGCTGAGGCGCGAGCGCAACAACGTGGCCGTGCGCAAGAGCAGGGACAAGGCTAAGATGCGCAACATGGAGACGCAGCATAAGGTGGTGGAGCTGACGGCGGACAACGATAGACTGAGGCGGAGGGTGGAGCACCTGACCCGGGAGCTGGACACGTTACGGGGCATCTTCAGACAGCTGCCCGACGGATCGTTCAAACCGCTGGGCAGCTGAGGGACTACTGGAACCGGACTGGAGGCGGACTGGTGCACTGCTGGATTTATACGGTTCGGAGTGAGGAGGCAGCTGAATGTTCACTGCAAAAACCAAAAACCAGCGAACTGAGCCTTCATGAGTTTATGTAAAATGAAAGTTTCTCTTGTTTGAGGACGTTTCTGGACGTTCTAGAAAAGTCCTGAAACAAGTTACCGGAAACAGATGAGTTCATCTCATTGGCTGATCTGGTCTCACCTGTAGAGACTCAGCCAGGCTGTTTTTTGCGGTGTTCATGTGCCTTTTCAGACTTAATAAGCTGCAGACACACCGAAGACTGCTTGTTTTGGTGCCTTATTTCAGACTACTCACATATCAGTGCAGCTAAGGTGGGACATCCCAAACGTGCATGTTTTCTTTCATTATTGTATTCGTTTTATACCACCTCCATATCGTCTCCTTTAGTCTTATACGAACACACTGCTTGCTGTATGGACTCGTTTTCCTCCTGCAGAGACTCTTTCTGGTCCGCTGCACAGATGTTTCATGGTACAGGGGGGTGCAAAACTCTAAAATGAAAAAAACTAAAAGATGTTTTCCATCTCAGTCTGCAGGAGCTCCAGAGCACAAAATATCTCAATAAAACATGTCTCTGCTCAGAATGAGGGGAGTTTTCTCCTAAAACTTTATCTAGTGTCTCAGCTCTGTGTCCGCTGGTTAAACCTCTGGGGTCGGATTTTTACATCTTAAAGTCACATTTTCTAGTATGTGCATAGTCAAAGATTTAAAAAAAGTGTTCTATGCCCAAATGTTATGGTACAGTCTGTAAAATGAGGCCAACATTTCTAAGCAAGAGATGATTTGGCTCCAAACCTGAAAATATCAATTCCAACTTTTGAAATGATTCAAATCTCTTGTGAAAACACTTTTACTCGTGTGTTTTGGTGCTCAAAATGTTGTTGTTGTTGTTGTTGTTTTTTACCAGAGTCTGATGTTCACAGGATCTAAAATAGAAGACAAATGTTTAATTCTCCTCTGTGTCCTATTGGCCACTGATCTCACGAGAATGAGGACGTGAAAGATTCAAACAGCATTTAAACTATATTTCTGCACCATTTTTGCTCAGAGATAAACAGAAACAGTGAAGACGAGCCGAGACCTCAGAGGGTTTAACGCCAAAGCAAAAAAGACTGGAATCGAACCTGTGGTACCTGCTCTATGACATCACCGTCCGGTCCAAACCATCCAACTCTGCAGACTTGGAGGTTTTCTGGAGGACGGCGACTGTCTTCATGTGCACTATTTGTCGTTAAATGAAGCTGGCGCGGTTACTGGTTGGTTACTGGTTGGTTACTGGTTGGAACAGAAGAACGCGCCTTATTATTTATGTGTCATCGATACAGAGAGAAAACAACATAAAGAAAATGTGAAAAGGGTTCCTATGCAACATGTCGCTTCCTCTTTTCCACTGTTAATCATCTCTCACACACACACACACACATACACAAACACACACACACACACAAACACACACACTGTGCCTTCTGATCCTTTGAGATGACCTTTGACCTCTGTTCATTTGAAAGATTCTGTCACCGAGGATAAAGGAAGCACTTTTTGTTGTTTTTTTACAAACTCAATTGTAAAATAAGCCTCTATATAAATATATATATATATATATAAATAATTATGTATATGAAATGCCAAAAAATCTGAATTATTATAATAAAGAGCTTGTTTTATCAGATGCTGTCCTGTTTTTTGTATCACTTTATTTACATATTTGTTTGTCTTGAGTCATAAATGTGTGATTTTCACTCATTCATAAACCTGTGGACAATAAGGGGCGCTCACACCAGACCATCAGTCATCATTCCTCAGCCTCACAGTTCAGTCTGGACTCACTGCCAGAGCATCGTTATGCAGCGACTGTGAGGCATCACATTTCCAAATTATGACATTTTCTTCACTTCTGTGACAACATGACGGCACAGTGCAAAAATAATCTAAATTCAAGAAAAGAATATTAGCTTTGAGAAAATACAGACTTAGATACTGATAAGAAAAATGATCCAGGTACAAGAAAAGTGAGAAAACTCTTCAAATAAATGTCAAAACACTTTCAGTTATTCCTTAGCTGTGAATAATTTTATTAATGTGTGTGAAAAGATTCTGGAGATTTCTTGTCACATGTACAAAACCGTCCAATGAAATTCTCACAGTTCCACACGAAGAATAAGAGTTAAAAACTACATTTAAAATATAAAATGACAAAATGTGGTTAAATAATCACACAACTTAAATATAAGGTACACACCAGATACTGTGCAATGTTGTAGATTTTTCATTTAAAATATTTTAAAACCAGAAAAGAAGATGATTCTTCTTCCAGATCTGATCACCTTTAACCCTGTTAACCACTGTGAACTTATTTGAGCTCATTTTTAAACTATCGTCCATACTTCATGCATCTCTGTCATATTTTTTATTATTATCCTGTTTACATTCATGTTCTCAGCCTGTTTTTAAGTCTCTTTTAAATTAAGCATTTTAAGCTGAATTTCTTGTATGAAAGCTGCTTTACAAATAATGTTCATTATTATTATCATTATTATTATTAAAGATTTATAATAGTTTTAACTCCTATTACGTTTTACTATCATTCTGTCTTCCTCCTACCCGGATCTGTAAAATATATGTCTTCCTTTAGATTTGCTTTATTATCTGTATGTTTATCTGTGTCATCATTTAAGGGGTTTTTCTAGACCCTCTGACCAAATTATCAATCTAGCCTTCAATGCAAAACACTATTCTATTACACAACATCTAGTCTTACTTAAAACAATGTTTTTTTTGGATGAATATCAAAGTAATGCCAGAAAATATAATAAAAATGTAATGTAATAAAAATAATGTTATAATTACTCCAAAAATATCAAATCGTAACAAATAGACCATCAGGCCTTAAACAGCTTTGACCGAACGTAGCTCATAGATGCAGCGTCTTCTCCAGTTAATGATGGCGGAGCGATAGTTTAAATGTTTGCTCCAGTTACTGTCCTACAATCGTGGGACTTCATGTAAATGTAGCCACATATTAGGAAACCGTGACCTGCAGACATCCACTGAAGTAAACTTCTCCAAGGACGGTTATAAAATATTACAGATGCTGAGATGTTCCGTTGTTGATTTTTAAAAGTTGTTGTCTTAACTTTCGCCAACCAGATGACACGTGGTAATTAGTCTGTCAGAAAATCTTTGGCCTGTAGACTTCTCAGGGAGATGGCGATGGAAGGGTGTCAGTCCTCAGAAGCATCAAGTTAAATCCCCCATGGAGTCCAGACACTGGTGGTGGTGGCCGAT
This sequence comes from Chaunax sp. Z400, assembly GCA_037577475.1. NCBI lineage: Eukaryota > Metazoa > Chordata > Actinopteri > Lophiiformes > Chaunacidae > Chaunax > Chaunax sp. Z400. The sequence continues at coordinate 5,318,743 of CM075184.1, forward strand.
GACTCTGCTGAGACTGATGAGGCTGACCAAATGATGAAAACTGGGCGGTGATGCGGTGGTGGAGGTGTTATAGCAGCATCATAGTCCTAGAGGTACAAAGAGAATCATATAAACAACATGTTGATAGCTGATGTTAGCTAACATTAGCTCAGACCATTTAAACAATATGTTGATAGCTGACATTAGCGAACATTAGCTCAGAGATAACGAACATGTTGATAGCTGACATTAGCGAACATTAGCTCAGAGAGTTTAACAACATGTTGATAGCTGATGTTAGCTAACATTAGCTCAGACCATTTAAACAATATGTTGACAGCTGACATTAGCGAACATTAGCTCAGAGAGTTTAAACAACATGTTGATAGCTGACATTAACGAACATTAGCTCAGAGAGTTTAACGAACATGTTGATAGCTGACATTAGCGAATATTAGCTCAGAGAGTTTAAACAACATTGTTGATAGCTGACATTAGCGAACATTAGCTCAGAGAGTTTAACGAACATGTTGATAGCTGACATTAGCGAACATTAGCTCAGAGATTTTAACAACATGTTGATAGCTGACGTTAGCTAACATTTGCTCAGAGAGTTTAAACAACATGTTGATAGCTGACATTAGCGAACATTAGCTCAGAGAGTTTAACGAACATGTTGATAGCTGACATTAGCGAATATTAGCTCAGGGAGTTTAAACAACATGTTGATAGCTGACATTAGCGAACATTAGCTCAGAGAGTTTAACAAACATGTTGATAGCTGACATTAGCGAACATTAGCTCAGAGAGTTTAAACAACATGTTGATAGCTGACATTAACGAACATTAGCTCAGAGAGTTTAACGAACATGTTGATAGCTGACATTAGCGAACATTAGCTCAGAGAGTTTAACAACATATTGATAGCTGATGTTAGCTAACATTTGCTCAGACCATTTAAACATTATGTTGATAGCTGACATTAGCGAACATTAGCTCAGAGAGTTTAAACAACATGTTGATAGCTGACATTAGCGAACATTAGCTCAGAGAATTTAACGAACATGTTGATAGCTGACATTAGCGAATATTAGCTCAGAGAGTTTAACGAACATGTTGATAGCTGACATTAGCGAACATTAGCTCAGAGAGTTTAACGAACATGTTGATAGCTGACATTAGCGAACATTAGCTCAGAGAGTTTAAACAACATGTTGATAGCTGACATTAACGAACATTAGCTCAGAGAGTTTAACGAACATGTTGATAGCTGACATTAGCGAACATTAGCTCAGAGAGTTTAACAACATGTTGATAGCTGATGTTAGCTAACATTTGCTCAGACCATTTAAACATTATGTTGATAGCTGACATTAGCTAACATTAGCTCAGAGAGTTTAAACAACATGTTGATAGCTGACATTAACGAACATTAGCTCAGAGAGTTTAACGAACATGTTGATAGCTGACATTAGCGAACATTAGCTCAGAGAGTTTAAACAACACATTGTTAGCTGACATTAGCTAACGTTAGCTCAGAGAGATCAAACAACATGTTGATGCTGTTTGACGTTACAAAGTGATTTTGTCCCAGACTGGTTACTACACCAGTACATTCTCTAAAACCAGTAAAATATTGATTAATATGTTTGTTTTTCATCCAGATTTTTAGATTATTATTTAATGATTCAGATAAAACCTTCAGAACAGCCGTAAATGTTAAGCTACCGTCTGGGATTTTATAACATCAGCGTGACTCAAAAACTATTGCAATTACGTTATAGGCTCAAACTGGGTCTTCTATTCTGGGCTGACCCGTGGACCAGAGTCCCTAAAACCCGAGTGAAAGTCCATTGTGGAGTCCATGTGACCTGAAGGAGTATGTTCTATGGGAGAACAAATACTCGTTGTCCTTTTGGAGTAAAGTGCTGCTCAGTCAACTCTGTCTGCTCCGAGTCAATGAAAAGACCAGTTAATCATTAAACTCAGGCCAAATAGAAAAAGTGGATGGCCAAATAGAGCAGATAGATAGACAGGGCCGCTGACACACTCTCCATACAACATGGCAATGAAACGAAAGCACTTTGAGACTGCAAACAGAGAGAATCTGAAAATAACCACATGTTCTCCTGCGTCTGGAGAACGTTCCGTCATGTGGCAGAGGTTTGTCCCGAGAATCTGTTCCTTAAAATCTCTTCATGTTTGTTGTTTAAATGAGTTTATCTTGTTTTAGATTTCATTATTTTTTTCTACTATGAAGCACTCTCTTTGGAAATGTGCTATAAAAATAATAATAATATTAATAATAATATTATTATTATTATTATTATTAACTGATGAGGCAGTTGGTTGGACTTCCTGTTGCTCGGGGCCTCCCTGAGCCATAAGTGTATGTCTGTTAGCTTCCAAATTAGCATCACTTGAACCAACACAAATTTTACTACGTTTTCATGTCAACATTATGGATGTTGAGTAAAAACTGAGGGAGTGAGAACAATTTAAAGAGAAGATTTTTAGACCATTTTCCAGCTCCCCTCCACTCTAATGATGATGTCACCCACTCTATCCATCAACATTCCTGCAATACGTTTATAAAATTATAAAATCCCATTATAAAATCTGGGATTCCATGAAAACCAGTCTACATATCAAAATCTCCATTTAGCCCAGTAAAGTCCAGTAAAGATGTGGAACTGTGAGGAAAGGCTCTTTCACTGGATGTGTCATCATGTTGTGATTAATAAGTTCATGATAACATCTTCAGTCACCTCTACTCTTTAAAGAGAACTTAAAGTGTGTCAGCTTTTTAAATTTGTCACAACAAACCGTTTTCTTGCAGATGCTTTAGAAACACCAACTACATGAACTCACCAATCACGGCTCTGTGACGTCTGCAGCAGTTTGTTCCCCAGCATTCCAGAGGTGGAGCCTTTTTAGTTCATCTGATGCTTGTTTTTCTTTCATTTTTGGACTTCTCTCTTTGCTTTTGTTGTTTAAACCCTTCCCTCCTAGAACAACCTGGAGACAGATCATTTGACCCCAAAACTGAAAGGTTGAGTTTTGAAACTCTTCAAATCTCCTGTGAAAACATACTGTTACTCCTGTTGACCAATAGTTCTGGTTCTTAAATGGGTTTATTAAAGTCTGAGGTTGACAGCAGCAGTGGAATATTAGAATAAAATAGTAGATAATGGTAGAATAAATGTCTAAAATGACATTTTGCTGAGTAGAAGTGTTGTCTGTCAGTCTATTTTCACCAGATGTTAGACATAAATTGGACTGAATGACCTCATACAACAGATGAAGCTTCATCGGATTTGAAAAATGAAAGATTAGCAGAAAAACAGTCTTTTATGCAAATCAAATATTTATTATATATAAAAATTCCACAGAAAAAACAACCCACCAATCCACACATGAGGAGACAGAAGACAAGATTGTCCAGCTTTTTTCTCGGCGTCCTATTGGTCGCTGTGAGTCAGGTATGATCTGTGAGAGTAAGGATGAGGAAGAGGAGGGTCTACAGATTCATCAAGTTAGTTAGTTCTTCCTAGGATTAGATGATTCAATCCCTTGGTAGTTACACTATCCTGATGGCATCTTGGCTTCTGGGAGACTTTGTGGGAGACTTGTGGGTGACGGTGGAGCCGGTTGTGTGTGTGTGTATGTGTGTGTATGTGTGTGTGGGGGGGTGGGGGGTGGATGAGGGCCTGGTTGTAGTTGGTTGCTTCCTCTGGATGCGTTGAGGTCTTCATTTAAACCACATTTCTACATCATTTATCATGATATTAAGAGGAACATGTTGAAAACACTCCAGCGCGTCCTCAGACCTCACAGGGTTAAGGGTTGCTGTTTTGGTGATGATCTTCACCTCTCATGTTGATTCTTTACAAAAAACAGGGTTTTCAGAAAGAACAAACAAAATGAAAAGAAGAGGCTGAAACAGGAGAGAAGAAATCTCATATTTGGAGCCAGTTTGTTCTCAGTTATTTGCATGTTCTGCTCTGAGGCGTCCTGAGAGGAACAAAGGGTGGAGAGGAGCCCCGGTGGAGGAGTATATCTCCCTGTTTATACAGTGGGTTGGCATTTATTGGCTCTGTATGAAACTGTGGACTGTTTGTGGAGCTCAGAGGGGTTCTGTTTGTTTTGGTGACTTTTTGAAGCTCATCCTGCAGCGACCTTTTTTACGAGGCAGTAAAGAGGAGATTGATAGTAGAAGTGCCGTCAGCTACAGTTAGCGCTCGGTTTATTTTGATGCCAAAGGCTCGTTCTTGTTGCCGCCTCGACATGTCTGTGAGAGTCAGCAGATTTCTGTTCGTGTTGCGTCTCATCTCTGGGTCGTCACTTCTCTCAGGCTGACAGGTCAGGTTTGAGCATTTTCTCTCTGCCTCACCGTCATGATTTATGAGGCTTAATTAAAGTCAGGTTTGATGTGTTTGTTAGATAGTTGGAGAGAAGGTTGGATAGGAGTGTTTCTTCTCTGTCTGTGATAATGAATGCACACCTCCCAGAACAAGCAAGGCATTGTGGGAGAACACATATTTCTATTAAAGATGACAGTAATGAGGTTCGGTTAAGGACTGAGCTGAACATTAATGTCAACATTAATGACTCTATTTCAAACATCCGTATCTCATATGGTCTGAGGTTAATTTAAAGTTTGACAATAGGTTGAGATGGTTTCGGCCCCAAGACCTCTTATCATTGGCTTTACCAGATAAAACTGTGAGACTCTGAGCTCCAGCTATTCTGAGGGAAACTTCAGAGGGAACCAGCTACTAGATGGTTCCATTAGTTTTTGGCCCCTATACCCAGGTCAGACCAGCTACTAGATGGTTTCATTAGTCTTTGGCCCCTATACCCAGGTCAGACCAGCTACTAGATGGTTCCATTAGTCTTTGGCCCCTATACCCAGGTCAGACCAGCTACTAGATGGTTCCATTAGTCTTTGGCCCCTATACCCAGGTCAGACCAGCTACTAGATGGTTCCATTAGTCTTTGGCCCCTATACCCAGGTCAGACCAGCTACTAGATGGTTCCATTAGTTTTTGGCCCCTATACCCAGGTCGGACCACCGATTTGTGCGTCACCTCCACCAGAGTTTCCTCTGGCTCCGCCCTGGCCAGACATAGTTCACCATCTTTAGTGTCCTATCACACGCGCTGAAGCTCCACCCTCCAGATGGAGCAGCGAGACGGGCCAGTGGTGAACCCGACCCCGAGGGCCTGGGATCCCACCCCAGCCGGAGCAGCAGAGGAAAAGGTAAAGTTTTTATTTTTTAAACTACATTTTAGTCTCGTCATTTTTCATCAACGATATTTATGGTGATTTCGTCACAGTTAGTGTTGATGACGTCGGCGGCGTCTCGTTTTATTCGGTGAAATAAAGGTTGATGAACATTTTTCATCATAGTTTTTTGATAACGAAATTAAAATTAGTCTGAGGTCTATATTGCATGTTCATTTAGGGCGTGTCCAACAATGTTTTGTTTGGACATTGTGTCATCCTACAGGTGCACCTGTACATGCACAATGCTATTTAAACAGTGATTATTTAAATCTCCCACCACGTAAGCAGGATCTTTTGCTAATCACCCCCCACCGACGCCACCACCTTCCTCTGCATGCAGATTATGCACCGTTTGTTGCACTAAAGGGACACGCCCTAAAAGAATTAAATAAGCTATAGATCATTTTAATAGGGCCAATCAAGAGCATTCAACTATGTAAACAGGAAGTCACTGTAGCGTCACAAGCTAGCATAACTTTTTCAGTGTTATTTTAGCTCCACTGCTGTTTGGCACCAATCATCAGGATGTTCTGAACCACTGACTGTCTTTACATCAGAGCTGTGTTCTTTAACAAACCACAAAACGTCTTTTTAAACAATAAAATGATCATAATAGAAGCTTCCTGTCAACATGTTAACATGAACCAGCAGACGCACTTCAGCCCTCGTCCTGTTTACTGCTGCTCTTCAGATACTCTGGATGCTTCACCTCCCAGATAGCCGCATCATGGATATGAAGACATGCAGCTGATCCTCAGTCACTGTAAACACTCCAACATCTGCAGCTTCTCCCAACGAAACATTCCTCATTTATGGAAGAACAAACAGGAACGTATAGACGAGTTCCACAGAGAGTTCATGAAGACAAGACGAGGAAGAGACAATGATGATGTCATGTGATGCCACCTCAAGAAGTTTCATTCAGTTTAAATCTAAAGATGGGCTCACACTACGGGATTATTGGCCCAATTTCACCCCAATTCACCCCCCCCGACAATCAGAGGAGAAATCTGGTTTGAACTTTGGTTGGTCCTGATGTTGGGTCCAGGTTATCTGATCTGGACATTTGGTTGGTCCTGATGTTGGGTCCAGGTGATTTGGTCTGGACCTTTAGTTGGTCTTGATTTTGGGTCCAGATTATTTGGTCTGGATCATTGATCGGTCCTGATGTTGGTTCCAGATTATCTGGTCTAGACCTTTGGTTGGTTCTGATGTTGGGTCCAAATTGTCTGGTCTAGACCTTTGGTTGGTCCCGATTTTGGGTCCAGATTATCTGATCTGGAGCTTTGGTCGGTCTCGATGTTGGGTCCAGATTATCTGGTGTGGCCCTTTGGTTGGTCCTGATGTTGGGTCCAGATTATCTGGTCTGGACCTTTGTTTGGTCCTGGTGTGGGGTCCTTTGGTTGGTCCCAATGTTGGGTCCAGATTATCTGATCTGGAGCTTTGGTCGATCTCGATGTTGGGTCCAGATTATCTGATGTGGCCCTTTGGTTGGTCCTGATGTTGGGTCCAAATTGTCTGGTCTGGACCTTTGGTCGGTCTTGATTTTGGGTCCAGATTATCTGGTCTGGATCTCTTGTCAGTCCCGATGTTGGGTCCAGGTTATCTGTTCTGGATCTTTGGTAAATCCTGATGTTGGGTCCAGATTATCTGGTCTGGACCTTTGTTTGGTCCTGGTGTGGGGTCCAGGTTACCTGTTGTGGATCTTTCGTCAGTCCTGATGTTGGGTCCAGATTATTTGGTCTGGATGTTTTGTCAGTCCCGATGTTGGGTCCAGATTATCTGGTCTGGAGCTTTGGTCAGTCTTGATGTTGGGTCCAGATGATCTGGTCTGGATGTCTTGTCGGTCTCGATGTTGGGTCCAGATTATCTGGTCTGGATGTCTTGTCAGTCCCGATGTTGGGTCCAGATTATCTGGTCTGGAGCTTTGGTCGGTCCTTATATTGGGTCCAGATTATCTGGTAGTCTGAGGCATTGCCAGTTCCAGCCTTACTCCCCCTGATCTGCTTGTGGACAATCGGAGTCGCCCTGATAATTTAAAACATGTTTCATATTTAGGAGATAAAATCTGGGTGGTGACATCACTACTTTCTGGGATCACCATAGATGATGAGAGAGACATCCCGGTGCGGTTTACGGTGCTGCCTAGCAACAGTAAACATTTTAGGCTAATGTCAGTGTTTCCTGCTACCCAGAAGTTGTGTCACCTACAAAGAGAGTTCTGAACGATCTGGTCAGGTGACACGTGTACACAGGTTAGAGCTCATGCACCTTCCTCAGACAGGGTGCAGCTAACACTTTTAGCTTAGAGGCTACAGTGAAGATATCAGGTTTGTAAATAACATCATTTCAAATCCGTCTGGGATCCTTTGCAGACGTGGATCACACTGAGCCGTATCGAGTCAGTTTATGTGTTTTAAAACTAGTCTCTATCTTCTTCAGGTGTTTAGGAGAATGTTTTACTGCGAAGCTCCTCAAATGTTTTTTGGACTAAGAACCTTCTGACTCTCCATCAGCATGTTGGTGAGGAGATAATGGCTGGACTTCAACTGGACTGTTCCTTTAACTCCAGATTATTTTCTGAGTCTATCAGGAATCCGAGTGAAGCAGGAACTGTTTTCATTTCAGAGAGAACCAGTGGAATCCTGGCAGGGACAGGACGTTCAGGACAATCCTGAACGCATCGCGAGGTGTTCAGAGTCAAATCGAGACACTATCAGCCTCCTCAGAGTAACAGTGAACGCAGCAGAGTCTCTGGTGGATCAGAGGCTCCAGCTGTTCTTCCCACACTTTCTTCCTCGTTTTCTTTCTTCCTCCGTTGGAACTCTGAATGTTTTCCTTCTCCGGCCGCCTGCCAGAGGCCTCGCAGGAGCACAAATGAGCCGTGCACTGAGAGAAACGAGAGCCAGGCGCTGTGAATTATTAACGCTGAATATCAGTGTGCAGAAACATTCACAGTTATCAGATTCAGGTCCGAGCTGAAATACTAAACATTTATTCACCCGCTCAGCTCACAGTTTGTTCTGGAAAAGCACCAAACACGTTCTGAACGGAGCAACGAGAAGCTGTTTATTTAGTCTGAGTGCCAACAAGTCACAAAAGATATTATAAGGCACAGTTAAAGAATTATGAAGTATGAGAAATGGAGAAGTTACACAGATCTCATCACTATCACCATGGAGACACCTGGAGACGCCAGCAAAACCAATCTGTTCTGGAGCTTTCAGTCATACCACATAATCTTCATCAGCAGATGGTCATCGTTCCTCTGACGACTCACATGACTCACATGACTCAAAGGTCACTTCAGTTCTGATTTTTGGCCTTAATGTAATGTGTGTGAGTCTCTTTCATATGTGCTCCCAGATCGGATCCATGTCTGATTCTGGTCATGTGACATGAATGAGAATGATCAGATCAGGAATCATGTGTCTTTTTACATATAAACATGCACTGAGTGCTGACGTCATCATCCAAACCACCAGAGAGGAGAGATGATGACAACAATGCAGATGATCATCTGATCACCAGAGACAAGGACATCACAACAAACATTAAGGTCTTTTAAAGCTCTTAAATCGACATTTATACTGACTTAACACTGAAATTTTTTTAGCTTTTATACTTCATAAAGTTTAAGTGATAAAAAGTAAAATACTGTTAAGTATACACAGAATGTATTTATAGACAGGAATCAGTGTTTTTCCTGCTACTGTAGCCAATAAATCACAATAAACAGAATTATCACAACAATCATCAGTTTCCTGAAATACAACTAGTAGTTAAAGTTATAATAAAATGACTTGATTACACAAAGAAGCCACCAAAACAGGCAGAATGGACGACAAACTGATCTGAACTCATAATGTCTCCAGACTCATTAAAAAATCTCTCAGGTTTGTTGTTGAGTCTGGACAAATGTCATAGACTATGCTGTTGATTAAAATTCTTCTTTATTTTAAAAAAATTCATCAGATGCTCCATATGAAGTTATTTCTTTCTTTGTGTAGTGAATTTGTAAATTGTTGCTGAAAGTTAAACGCCAATTAATTCAAGCCTCAAACTCAACATTAGCACGGCATACAGCGGAGTTCAAAGGTCTGTGATTGGCTGTCTTTCAGTGAAAAGCACTCTGGGAGTCATAGTTCTCTCTTCAGTGTTTAAAGCTGCTGTAACTTTTATAAACATATCTTTTTGTCATGTTTTCTGTCGCTGTGTCGTCACAGTAGAACATGAGACGGACAATCTTTAAAAAATCTGACTCCTATCATGCCATCTAGTGCTCCATTAGCAAGAATCCACCATGCCTGAATCGAAACCACCAATCAGAGCCAGGAGGAGGGTGTGATAGAGTCCAAAGTCCCTCCCCTCAGAGGAGGCTGCTGTGTGGGGGAAAAGGGGGGCTGTTAACTGATTAATACTACTAAATAAGTGGTCATTGTGAATTTCACAAGAGGAGGAGGAGGAGGAGGAAGGCTGCTGCACATCCCTGTGTGTGTAACAGGTCTAGTGATGCAGCCGATCACAGTCTGCAGATCCATCAGAAAAATGATCATTCTGATTAACAGCTGATGGGATGCAGGTGATGAAATAATCCATCATTAATGAGGAAAATATTGATGATATCACCTGCAGAGATCCTCCAGCAGCAGAAACCATAAGTGTGTCTCAGCCATCTGTAACATTTACCCACGATGCACAGCAGCTTAACTTCATTGATGATTTAAATCTACGACACGCCAACAGGATCTGATGTTAATGAATGTTCTGTGTTCTTCTAAAGGTCCCACACAGTCCAGGTTCATACAGTGAAACAGTCCAGGTTCATACAGTGAAACAGTCCAGGTTTATACAGTAAACCAGACGTCCTCCTGATAAATCCTGAGGCACCTCTAGAGGTGACGTCAAATGTCCATGAGGGTGGAGTCTCTAAATCAGAGACAATCATTGGTTCAGGTGGATTTGTAACCAGCAGAGTGTACATCATCACTAGTGTGTAACTAGCAGAGTGTACTGCGTTGTGAAGCCTTCAATGTAGTTTCATCTGATGCTTCCTTTAAATAGCAAAAAAAAAATACTGCAGCTTTGACTTTAGAGCAGGTTTTTGTTGGTTGATGGTTCAAATCACTTTCTGCTGCCTCTAGATAGCAATGCTCCAACAATGCTGCAGACCACACCTCATTTTATCACCTGACCACACCTCATTTTAACATGGAAGCAACTACATCTGATACTTGAACTACATCTGATACTTGAACTACATCTGATACTTAAACTACATCTGGTACTTATTACATCTGATACTTAAACTACATCTGATAAACTACATCTGATACTTAAACTACATCCGATAAACTACATCTGATACTTAAACTACATCTGATAAACTACATCTGATACTTAAACTACATCTGATAAACTACATGATACTTAAACTACATCTGATAAACTACATCTGATACTTAAACTACATCTGATAAACTACATCTGATACTTAAACTACATCTGATAAACTACATCTGATATTTAAACTACATCTGATAAATCTGATACTTAAACTACATCTGATAAACTACATCTGATACTTAAACTACATCCGATAAACTACATGATACTTAAACTACATCTGATAAACTACATCTGATACTTAAACTACATCTGATAAACTACATCTGATACTTAAACTACATCTGATAAACTACATCTGATACTTAAACTACATCTGATACTTAAACTACATCTGATAAACTACATCTGATACTTAAACTACATCTGATACTTAGATTACATCTGATAAACTACATCTGATACTTAAACTACATCTGATAAACTACATCTGATATTTAAACTACATCTGATAAACTACATCTGATACTTAGATTACATCTGATAGGATGCTGGGCTGTAATAATTTTAAATATGCAGGAAATGTTCTTTTATCTTTGATGAGATCGTTCAGCTGTACATTTAAAATGACAGATGGCAACATAAGTTCAGATCAGCCACAAACGTATGTCTGCTGTAAACATGATAAATGTGTGTGCTCTATAATGTAATGTCTCACACACACTGACTGAATGAGCTGACTGCAGACATGTGTGTTAAAGATGAATCGACCTGCTGCTGAGTGTTTTAAGATGTTGAATCTAACGGCAGCCAAAAACGTTGGATGACAGATTTCATGTCAGTCTCACATCCATCTTGTCTGAGCGCTCCGTGCCAGTTTGGAAACACACACCAGCTGAGAATCAATCAGTTAAAGTCAACAGAGAAAACTACATGGTCCTTACAGTAAACACTGATAAGATAAATCCTGAGGAAAATTCCTCTGCTTCACTTCTGAGGCGTGTACGCCACAGATCAGCACTAATTCACATTCCACACACACACTCCATTAACTCTGTGGTAACCTTCAACATGGCCGCCACCTTCACTGCAGCCTGACCTCTGACCTCTGACCTCGGAGACGGAAGCCATGTTTTCATGATGGCATCTTTAAATGCTAAAGCCTCAGCTGATACACCACTTTAACCACCGCGGTAACCACTACTATCACCGTCACAACTGGGATAATCACAGTTTTCTAAGGACACCTTGAAAGCAGCACACGGATGCACCTGTATCAGCAGTTTGATTGGCTAACACTGAGGACCTTTAAACCATCATAGACACAGCAGGACCAGAGAATGAGCTGTGATATGCTAAGCTAACATTAGCTACTGCACTGCAGCTGATTTATGGGTGTTGGTTTTTAGTGAAAAGGTATTTATTTATGTGAATACACATATTATATTCTACCAGCAAACATTTATCAGACCCTGATTTGGAGCCAAAAATGGCTCTGGTTGGACGCTGCTGATTGGTTAATGGGTGTGGCCAGATGGTGACGGTTCATCATCCAATAATGTTCCAATCAGAACCGCCATTACAAACTAGGAAAAGTGAGAACCATCCAGATGCAGACGCTCCTGTCCGTCCAGATCCAACATGGCCGGCTAACAGACCTCCTGGCTGCCAGTGGCCTTTTAAACATCACTTTGTGACTTCGATGAATTCCTTAACTCTCATCTTATTATTCTTGTTTTCTGACTGTTTTTTACAGGACGACTAGTTGCTGTTATTGATGATGAAAAATAAAAACATCATTGATCTTTGAGCCGTATTTTCTATTTTATTTTCATTACTTATTTATTTTTTATTGATACTTTTTTTAAAATGTTGACTGTACCACAACAATATGAACATAGTGGACTCATTGTGGGACCACCTGGGTCGAGGTTTTCACATATCTGTATTTTGTTTGGAAAAACATCCAGACACAGATCACTATTGGCGTCTGATCACTTTCACTAAATTCAAATCAGTTCCAGTTGAACAGCTTGGATAGAACAAATATGGTTATTGTGTGTCCCTTCAATCATTTGTTATGGGGGAGTATTGTGGGGGTGTGATAGAACATTTTAAAATAAATAAATTAAATATTAAAATAGAGGGAACACAAAACCTCACATCACACCTCTAGTTTGCTTTTTGATACCTAAAATTGTCTTATTAACATATAATCTAAATGATTTCTGACAATAATATCTTAATATTTAAATATGTGTTAAATAGCTAAAAATCATTGTTTACTTTTTGAAAAATGAATGACGATGTTTGGTGTGTAACGTCAGCAGTTCATCCGTCTATGAGCTAAAAGCTAAAATAGAAGCTAACAGAACCTTTAACCTGGACTGAATAACAGAAATTCAGACATCATCTGAAGTCAGTGTGTGTGTGTGTGTGTGTGTGTGTGTGTGTGTGTGTGTGTGTGTGTGTGTGTGTGTAGGTGCGTGTGTGTGTGTATGTGTGTGTGTCCACATACATGTAGAGGTGAGGTGGCCAGAGTTCACATGTTGAGTTTACACAGGGAGGGGGCTCTCATTAACCACACACTCCTCCCCCCTTTAAGTCAACGGTTAAAGTCCTTCCATCAGGGCCCAGTCAGTCAGTGTTCTCTCACTGTTTACCCGGGGCCGATACCGGGGCAGATTGGGGCCTGTGGGGTCGAACCAGGAGGGCAGAGTCCAGTCATCCTGACCTGGCGGTGTGGGCGGGGTCAGGATGACCTGCAGGACTCTGTATGGTAGTTAGCTCGCTGTTTGCTGGTTAGTGCTGGTTAATGGAGTTACACCCAGGCATGAGCAGCTGGGCGGGGGTGGAAAGGTGGTAGTGGTCTGTAACTTGTCAGGGCTGAAAAGATCCTACAGCTGTCAGAAATCTGGATTCAGTGATCACGTTAATCCGGTTCAGTTTTCTTTCTGATGTCATAAAGTTAAGCTCATGACACAGCTGCTGGTGTTTTCATGGCCAGAGGTTTCCTGGATGTGGGTTGGTGTCACAGAGAAATCCTTATTAGACATCTTAGATGGGCAGCTATAACAGCCAATCACATCAGGTATTTTAAAGCACTCCTCAGGTGAAGTTTATCCACAGGTCGTCCACCACATAGAGGATCAGGGCCTTCCGGTACAAAAACCAGAGGCCCCTTTTACACAGCCTGTTGAAGGCGGGCCTGTTGCTCCTTTACTACGCCTCAACGTTCAAAGTTACAAAGATGTAGTGGGGGGAGTGGCCATAGTTGTTCCTCCTCTGAGCCAACAGCAGAGGAAGAAACAGCGCTGAATAGACTGTCTGTGTAAACACGCCTGTCTGTGAGGTGGTAGGACAGGTGTGACGTTTAGATAGTGTGTTTGTTATGTGTGCGACCCACAACCAGGATATTTAAAAAGCAGCTAGTAGCAGTTAGCAGCTAACATAAAGAAGAAGAAAATGTTCCTCTGATCCGAGGACGAGATCAACTGCCATGCAACAGGGATGCTAAATGATTGTTGTTGTCATGTGATTCCATTGTTTACAAAGCGCTGCTGGACACCGATGTAAAATGTCACTGCTTTTAGCTTGAGGAAGGCCAGCATAAAGTCATACACTGGAGCGGCGTTGGTTTGTAGGTGGCGTAGAGATCGGTCTTTTACACGATCTCTGTGTGAAAAGGTCTAAAGTGCCGACCAGGAGGCGTCTCCAAAGCAAACTTTATTAACAATTATCAATAGCCGGACCGGATCGTAAGCTTTAGCTTCACATCACAGATGATTTCTTCACAGTTTGAGTTGGAATTGAACATAAACATTTCTAAAATCCTAGCATCTATGAGCAGAGCGTCACTTTAACGATGTCCGTGGTGTCAAGGTTCTGATATTTAGTATGTGATGTATGACTGTTTTCAGCCTGAAGACATGAAGGTTTACTTTCATTTAAAAGAAAGAAAACTAATCCTCACACACGCTGAGCCACAAGGAAACACTCTAAAACAGTTTTTGGGTGAACTCCAAAGTGGGACTAACGCTGACATTATTGGATAATTCACCCAGAGTTCGGACTTACAGGCTCACTTTGTAATGTTTTCACTCAGTCCCAGAGCTTCTGCGCTCATTAGTCTTGCAGCGCTCGCTCCGTCCCGTCCACGTCAAGAGTTAAAGCTGCTCTTCGGAGATGTGTGTGTGTTCTCAGCGTGATTGATGGTATTGTTTAAAGCCAGGGAGGATTTGGAAAGCTGCGCTATTGTTTCAGCTCTTGGCAAGAAGACTTCTTTAGAAAAACAACAGGGGGAGGGGGGGGGGGGGGGACAGCGAATAAGAAGAATTAAAAAACAAAATAAGAGCTGTCTTCACTCCCATCACACTTGCTGGTTTAAAGGAGTCTGAGTGCGTGAGCTTGAATCTGATATGGGATTCCACCCCCAGCCCCCAGCCGCCTTCTCACACCACCAACCAAACCACAGTGATCCGTGCCCACCCCACCCGGCCAACCCCCGGGAAGAGAGAGCAGGAAAAATAAAACACACACCAGGAATGTACCAACACACAAACATGGCGTCCACCCAGGCCCTCCTCTGTTATTCTTACAAGATGTTTGAGGCTCGGTTCTGGTCAACCTGAATATTCCTCTATGCCCCCCCCCCCTCCCCCCACCCCCTAACACCACCTCCAGGCCACTGCCGTGGAGCCGCAGGGCTCAGCCGGTGGTCCGCTACATAAAACATGGAGAGCATGGCTACGAGGCCCACTGGGGGGCCCTGGGGGCCTCATCAGCACGACCCCTCGAGGGAGGGGAAAAGTATGTTGTTCCACTCTGATGGAGGGGAGAACATTTTGGTCCGCTCCACATCAGAGATGGATGAGTCTGCAGATCAGAAGTCATTTCTCATGATACATAACGTATGAAAAGGTTCAGTAATTAAAAATCATGCTTCAGGAACACAACGTCGTTCTCCTGTGTGCCAGCGTCTGCCAGGCCTCTCTTACATACATGTACTCAGGCCTCATTCACATTTCAGTTTGGAAGACGATCCCCCCCCACATGGATCTAGAAAAACGTTTCAAAACGCTGTAGTATCCATGCCAGGCCAGTAGTTGGCAGTGTAACCTTTCAAAATCAACACCACAGAATAAGATCAGTGCTGGTTCAGCAAATCTAGATTGGAGGAGCGTAAAACTCAACAGCGTCTGCAACACAAACAAAATCGGACAGTCCGACATTGTTTTGTTGCTGTTGCTCTGTCCACGACCACATATTAGGCTGGAACCGCAATAGGCATACGTGAATCTGGGCAGTGATGTCATCGTTTTCAGAGGAATTGTGTTTTACATTTTTACATGGCAACAGTAACGGTGGCGTTAAAGATTATACTCTGGAACCCGTTTTTTTTAAAAGACGCCGTGGTCACATTAACGGCCAAAACACAACAAAATTTTACCGTTTTAGGGTAGAACCGCTGTCGTGTAAACAGCCCCTTTAGTGTAGATTCCTCCGGTGGGAGTAGAACCAGTAACTCTGGGACTGTTCATACTGGGGAGCTTCATACAGCTTCATGCATACATACATACTGTATGGTATACACTATACTAGGGGTGAGCTTAAAACCAGTATTTATCAGTATGACACACCATTGAATCTGTATTTGGTTTTGAAATTCTCAGGATGAACATCAAATCCGTTGTCTCATCAGCGCCGACATCGTCATTTGTTGTCAGAGGTCTGGATGTGTGTCTTACAGGTTTCTTAATGATGACTAGCTGGTTCTCTAACAAGATACAGCATGTAAATCAGACACACTGAGAGGTGCTGCCAGCGTGTGAGGAAAACAGCACCTGTACAGGTGTAAACAGTGATGACATCAGCAGTATTGACCTGTAAACAACCAATCACCAGCCACAGCTGTACCAGTTCCAGTGAAGAAACCAGACTGAGATGATTCAGTGATGATCATCAGAGAGACCTACTGAACCGACTGCTGTCCCCCAAAAGAGAGCGTGTTTGCGTGAGTGCAGACAATCTACCTGGAGACATAATTGGTGGATTAAGGCACCGCCCTCAGTCTGGATTGGCTGGGCGTGGAGGAATAAAGTTAAGTGTGATTACCTCCTCATTACGCACATAAACACCCCTGCAGTGTGTTTAGGCTTATCCACAGTGGTGCTGCATTATCACTGATTCCTCCTGATTCCTGTGTCAGACTGTCAGACAGCCATACAGCCATCGCTAGGCAACGCAACAACAAGCAGTTTAGGACAGGAGTGAAGGATGACTCTCAGCGGACGACAACAGTCTGAGAAAACTGTAGAATAAAATCAGAACTGTCACTGCTCATAGATTTCACACAGGTGACCTGGTCACATGACCTCCTGTTAATGTGTATAAATCCTGTCATAATGATGTCACTCTAATCACATACATGATAGACTTGTTATCAGGGTTAATAATAATAATTACCTTCTATAACTGATCTGGTTACACCAGAATGAAACCATTAGCCCTGCAGCTAATACGACTAAGTGGTTACATGTGATACTGCGTCAAAAAAATCCCCTGCAGCCCAAAGTCTTATTCCCCATAGACTTCCATTAAAAACAGGCTCAGTTTCTGTTTCTGTTATGGATTTTGAAAACAGCAGGATTTTTATTCATAAAGCTAGGTATGTGATACCTAGAGTTGGATACTGGACTTGGTACTTTTAAGGATACTGACTGAATAATGTCAGTACTACCAAGAAGCAGTTAACATTAAATCCACCAGGTCCAAATTTCAGAAAGGAAATCTGTGTGAGAGAGTAACAACAGTAAGAGTAACTAATATATCTAAAAGATGAAGAGTGGACCATGTTTGATAGCCTGATAGACAAGTCCACTGACTGTGCTGCAGCTAGCGGTAGCATGTCTGCAGTCAGCACTCCAGCTAATGTTAGCACATCTGCAGTCAGTGCTGCAGCTAATGTTAGCACGTCTGTAGTCAGCACTGCAGCTAATATTAGCATCTGTAGTCAGTGCTGCAGCTAACGGTAGCACGTCTGCAGTCAGCGCTGCAGCTAACGGTAGCACGTCTGCAGTCAGCGCTGCAGCTAACGTTAGCACATCTGCAGTTAGCGCTGCAGCTAACGTTAGCACGTCTGCAGTCAGCACTGCAGCTAACGGTAGCATGTCTGCAGTTAGCACTGCAGCTAATGTTAGCACATCTGCAGTCAGTGCTGCAGCTAACGGTAGCATGTCTGTAGTCAGCACTGCAGCTAATGTTAGCACATCTGCAGTCAGCGCTCGGAGTATAGCCGCTGCTCCTTCATTCCCAAAGGAGCCAGTTGAGGTGGCTAAACATCTGGTTACGATCCTCCTGTAGCCTCCCTTTGGAAGTTTTCTGGACAACTGGGAGGAGATCCCGGGTAGACCCAGAACTTACTGGGATTGCATACCTCATCTAGACAGGGAATGCCCCGGGATCCTCCAGGAGGAACTGGAAAGTTTTGCTAGGGACAAGGACTGGAATACCTGATTAGTCTGCTGACACTATGACCTGGATAGGTAGAAAAAGATTTGTCTCCTTCGCATCCTTTTAATTTTTGATTAGCTTCACCTGTGTCTTATTAGCCTTCCCTCCTGTGTGTAAATGTTGGGTTGACACTTGCCTGCTTCACTTTTCTCTGTTAGTGCTAGTGTCTCCATTTGTCCAAGTCTTCCTCTTCCTCATTTTCGCCATTTTTATTGTATCTTGTTAGCCAACATGCTAGTCACCCATCATCCTAGAGCTAACAGAACTTAGAGGGTAGCTTGATTAACTGTTTTTGGAAAATCTCAGCGCAGCCAGAGATGGTCAGGGTGTGTTTAGCCAAGCTTAGTGCAAAGACTGGAAGTCAATAGCTGCTGCTGATGATTAACATAAACCTGTAGCCTGCTGTCAGTGTTTATGTGTTAGTATATGTTAGCATAACATTAATTTCAGTCAAATAAACTTTACAATGATAATTCACCGCTGGGAAAGTTTGAACTAGCTTCTCTTTGTTTGACTGTGGGACAGCAGAGTTGAGGTGAGAGCCTGCTTAGAATAAACAGATAAACAAAATGGATTGGTGAACGGTCACTGCATTATAACTGCAGAGTGAAAGTATCGTGAGCTGCATAAGGCCCAAAATACGTCTCAGGATTTTGCTCAAACACACCATGATGGAGCTGCTGCCTGTACACATGACACACAGTAACCCCTCACTGAACTTCCCTTTGTTTTCCTCAGCCAAACCCCAGGAAGTAAAGTGTAAACTCTTTATGTCTCGACGAGAAGAAGAACAACAGTTGAGTCTCGAGACAGATGGATCCTGGATCCAGCACTGCTTTTTAACTTTTTTCATCCTATTGTTGCCCAGAAAGCAGCACAGACATAAATAAACATGTTGTAGCTTATCTTTTCAGCTAACATGCTAGTCATATCTGAGTTACATGTTGTATCTTGTTAGCCAACATGCTTGTCACAAATCTTTTGGACAAACAGGTTGAATGATTCAGAATGCATCTTTGCACAAAGTGTATTGTCTGATGATGTCAGTTTAAGGAATACATCCAGACATGGAACATGTTCTGATTGGCTGATTTATTTTGAACCATGCCCGGTTCCAAGCCAGCAAGCCGGGCCTCTTACCCATTTAAAGTTTGACAATAGGTTGAGATGGTTTCAGGCCAAGACCTCTAATCATTGATTTACCAGATAAAACTGTGAGACTCTGAGCTCCAGCTATTCTGAGGGAAACTTCAGAGGGAACCAGCTACTAGATGGTTCCATTAGTCTTTGGCCCCTATACCCAGGTTGGACCAGCTACTAGATGGTTCCATTAGTCTTTGGCCCCTATACCCAGGTCGGACCATATACTAGATGGTTCCATTAGTCTTTGGCCCCTATACCCTGTTCGGACCAGCTACTAGATGGTTCCATTAGTCTTTGGCCCCTATACCCAGGTCGGACCAGCTACGAGATGGTTCCATTAGTCTTTGGCCCCTATACCCAGGTCGGACCAGATACTAGATGGTTCCATTAGTCTTTGGCCCCTATACCCAGGTCGGACCAGCTACTAGATGGTTCCATCAGTCTTTGGCCCCTATATCCAGGTCGGACCAGCTACTAGATGGTTCCATTAGTCTTTGGCCCCTATACCCAGGTTGGACCAGCTACTAGATGGTTCCATTAGTCTTTGGCCCCTATATCCAGGTCGGACCAGCTACTAGATGGTTCCATTAGTCTTTGGCCCCTATACCCAGGGCGAACAACCGATTTGTATGTCAGGACCGCTGCAGACCTCCACCAGAGTTTCCTCTGGCTTTGCCCTGCCCAGACATAGGTCACCATCTTTATGGTCCTATCAGAATATTTGGATTGTAGTTTAGATTTAGAAAAAACCAGTCTATAATATTTAGTCTCCTCTTTTTAGTGGATGAAAATAAAGAGGTTTGGTAAAGTTTTGAACTACATTTTAGTGTCGTCTTTTCATCAACAACATTTATGTTGATGTAGTCACAGTTAGTGTTTGATAACGTCTCGTCTTTGTTGTGTAAAAAGGGTTGATGAACATTTTTTGTCTTAGTTTTTGTTCATGAAATTAACACTACAGTTGACCTCATCACGACTAGCTGCTTAGCTAAAAACATACAATAAGAAAATCAGACTGAACTGGAAGTTGGATTTTTACCCTATTTTGTTGCAGCTATCTTAGCTTAGCCGTGTTGGCTATACATGAAACTGATCATCTGAATGTTAAACTGAGGATTTCTAAAATGTTGGGATGTTTTGTCTGTGAAGGACTCTGGTGACATTTTACAGAGATGCACTGTTTCTCTCTGGCTCCTCACACAGATCTACTCCAGTGTCGCAGTAATAATGTTGAGTTAACCACACACACACCTAGGCTTCATTCATCACACACCCACACCCTGGTCTGTGAAGCATGGCAGGATTGGATCTGTTTGACAGACCCACCTTTCAACACGCTGTGTTCACAACAATACATACGTAATGATGGGCTCAGTACCTGCACATGTCACTGTCAATATACGGCAGTGCTGATCTGAGTCAGGCGGGATGATCTGTTTGTGTTTCACTGGATTCTATTGGAAAGAAACAAAATAGTTTTAAAGCTTTAGAGATCATTTCTGAATGAAATCCCAGATTTAAAGTCTGGGTGGATAAATATTTACGTTATTTGTCCACTTCCTGACAGAGTTACTGAGTCCAGGTTTAACCACTGCTAACTTGCCTCAAACACGAGTCCAGTTCGTTTGCATTCTTTTCTCCTTTGTATCATCTGGTTCATGGTAAAGATAACTCCTCTCAGTAGCTAGCTTTAGCTCTGCTACATGCGATAACTGAAAACTCAGTTATCATCTGTTCTCAGGTGAAACCATCTTCCAGTCTCGATCCTGTACACGTTGATTTCCAGTAGCATACTGTAGCCCAGCTAATGCTATATCAACTTTATCCCTATGGCTGCTTAGCCTCACATTATTATGTTAGCTTTTTATCATGTTAGCTGATGACCGATAGCTAGCATTAGTCCTGCTATTTTATGTTAGCTCTGTGATGTTAATTGATGTTGGATAGTAGCTTAGCCCCATGCTGTTATCTTGGATTTGCACCTTGTTAGTGGGTGTTAGCCCTATGAAACCTTCCTTGTTTTAACTTCTAGCCCTCTAGTCATGCCAGACAATTAGAAATTAAATGTAAATGAGCTTTTTGTGTAATGCAGTCGTAACAAAACAAGTTATAAATAAACAATGCATAGTTAGAATTAGCTAAACAAAAATGTTCATATTGGATTTTTATTGTTTTGCAGTCATTTTCCCCATGGTGTATAAATGCTGCGTTCATGACACATCGGACATAGGGAAAATACATGCTCCGACTCGGACAAAATGATTTAAACACATGGTGTGGTTGGATTTTTCACTCGATTTGACATGTCATCATCATGGCGTCCTCCGTTGTGACTGGTGACAGTAATATTACCAACATTATTTCATTGATTTTAAGAAGTCATTTCCTATTGGATGTGATACGTTTGAATTCTTAATATATTAGTGATGCTGCCAGCGTTACAGTTTATATAAAGACATCTGTAATAATTGATATTATTCAGAGGTCGTAAATCCCCAAATTGGGATTTACCATCGTCTTAAGTGTATCAAAACTGCTAAAGATGTGTAACATACCTGTGAAGCTAATTAATTTGGTGTGGAAGCAATGTCAGCAACGAGCTAACCATCTCTGAATAATACCTGAATGTTCCAAAGTTAGACAAACAGGAGGTTCTCATGTTTTTCCAGTTCAGCCGACATTGAGTGAAGGCAGCTTTAGCCCTACTGATGCCGTTTTTTCAGCGTTAGCTTATCTTGGTCCTCATTAACTGGTCTGTACAGACCTGCTGGAGGCCCAGAGGAGGACTACACCTCCCCCAGCAGGAGGTGAGGAACGTTTGAGGGGTAAACCTTTATATGGATGGAGGTATCAGGGTGTATCAGTCTGGATTAGTCTGGATTAGTCCCAGACAGATAATGAGGGGAGTTGGTCGATCAGTGTTAACAACACTCAGTCTCCTCACCACACTCCAAAATATACACACATTCCTCTCATAGCTCTGAATGACAGGGACTGGAGGCGGAGAAAACACACCATGCTCTGTGTGTGTGTCATTCCCAAAGTAGTAGCTGGTTGTGTCTGAGGTGGGCGGGGCTGAGGGATGGGGGTAACAACACCTTACTGCACCACGTTTACATTCCTGACATCAATAGTCACTGACACGTGTGACACAAACAGCACAACTTGTCTTACAAACACTTATTATCTGGCTCCCGGCCACAGATGGACAGTTTGTCAGTCTCTCTCTCATTTGCATAAATACCAAAAACACCACGAATACAGTGTAATCACACACTGTATTAGACAATGTGTTTTCTTTAAAGTTGTATTAATTTCTAACCTTAGTTTCCTCATAATATCTGCTAAATCCTCTTTTTTAACCTCATTATTGTAAAAAAACTAATTTTATATGCAACATATTTTTATCCACATGTTCTAGCTCTTTACCGAAGCGATATAAACCTACACTAATGGCTGCTGCAGCACTTTTGGACACATTTCAAAATGACAAGCCTGAGATGTTTAAATCTCAGATCTCCCGTAGAGTTTAAATAAAGCTCTGTGGGTTTGAACAATGTTTGGGGTTTGAAATAATGGAGTCATGGGGGTGGGGTGTGTGGAGGATAAATCAGTAAACTGAATGTAACAAAATGGCTGAACTGCAGAGTTCAACAAATGAACAACAGTGAAGTTTTGGCTGCTGAACTGAACGACTGAGCCACCAAAACATCTTCACAGAGCGATGGCGTGACCGTAGTGATTCACGTTAAATCAAATAAATTATGTTACCTGACAGACTTTGTCACTCCTGTAAGTGTGGCTCCACATTTCAAAACTGAAACAGTTGCTATAAAATCTGTAATTAAGTCCAATCTGGCAAGGATGACATGTCTCACCTGATTAAACACCTGGTCACACTGTAGCTAACATTAGCACGTCTCACCTGATTAAACACCTGGTCACACTGTAGCTAACATTAGCACGTCTCACCTGAGGAAACACCTGGTCACACTGTAGCTAACATTAGCACGTCTCACCTGATTAAACACCTGGTCAAACACTGTAGCTAACGTTAGCACGTCTCAGTTGAGGAAACACCTGGTCACACTGTAGCTAACATTAGCACGTCTCACCTGATTAAACACCTGGTCAAACACTGTAGCTAACGTTAGCACGTCTCACTTGAGGAAACACCTGGTCACACTGTAGCTAACATTAGCACGTCTCACCTGATTAAACACCTGGTCAAACACTGTAGCTAACGTTAGCACGTCTCACCTGAGGAAACACCTGGTCACACTGTAACTAACGTTAGCACGTCTCACCTGAGGAAACACCTGGTCACACTGTAGCTAACGTTAGCACGTCTCACCTGAGGAAACACCTGGTCACACTGTAGCTAACGTTAGCCCGTCTCACCTGAGGAAACACCTGGTCACATTGTAGCTAACGTTAGCATGTCTCACCTGAGGAAACACCTGGTCAAACACTGTAGCTAATGTTAGCATGTCTCACCTGAGGAAACACCTGGTCACACTGTAGCTAATGTTAGCATGTCTCACCTGAGGAAACACCTGGTCACACTGTAGCCACTGACTCCATCTGAATTTCCTTAGCAACATGCTATTTAGTAGCTAAAACAGTCTGAGAGATTTTTAGTGTTTTTAGTCTGAAGCCTGCCAGAAACAAAGAGAAAAACTGATTGACGGAGATAAAAAGTTGTGACATAAATAACACAAAATATAAATAAAAGATAAAGTGATAGTTTGCTGATCCTTCAGTTGAAAACAATTTATTTAACGCTCTAGTCTGAGGTCATTTTTACATCTATTCTTAAATTCACCTTTTTAAAATTCTTACATACAATATAACAGCCAGGTGTTTCATATCAACATTTACTAACTCAGCTTTCTGAAGGCGAGGCTCCATCTGTCCCAGAATAATGTGGATACACATCATCTGACCCAAAACTTGAAATTTTATTTTTAAAATTGTTGACATCTCTCATGAAAATTCCTCTTTCGTGATGTGGACCAGTAGTTCTGCTTCTTAGATGGGTTTACCAAAGTCTGAGGTTGACAGCAGCAATGGAATATTAGAATAAAATGGATTAATGTGAATGTACATTGGTTAGTTTTCACAACGTACGATCTGTGAGACTAAGGACAAGGAAGAGGAGGGTCTACAGATTCATCAGCATTTATACGACATTACTACGATGAGAGGCTTCTGGAGAAAGGTCTGCTGCTGGTCTTCCTCTCCTGATCTTCCTCTGAGCCAGGGTTTCTGGGAGTCTTTATTTAACGCTCTGGTTGTCTGATACTAATAAATCTGAGGGATGTGGTCACTTTGAGCATCTTTCTGTTGTTGGTTTGTCTCGTTCACACAAGTCAGAGAACTGAACCAGAACAGAACGAGTCATCATTCTTGTTTCTGCTGCTCTGCACTGACAAACATTTCTTCATGCACAGATTCACTCAGGTTTGAGTTTCCAGCAGGGAACAATCATCAGCAAAGAGACTATTTTTATATGTTTGCCATAAAATTAGCAAATTCTATGGGGATGACTTTTTCTTATTGAATTAATTTTTTAATAAAAAGTGCCTGAAGTATGTTAGTGAATTAAGTCAGATTATGGATTATGTCGTTAAATCAGGCTGCGTTCAGCATCATCAGCAGCCTCTAATCTCAGATCAGATGTGGTCCTGTTGATGGTCCATAATCCCAGTGACCTGTATCCAGCTCTAATCTGAACACATCTGTCCTCCAAACAGCAGACATGTGATCACTGGTACGTTTTTACACGAGTCATCTGATCACCAACAACAACAAATGTCACATGACTGAGACGACTCATGGTGGGCGCTAGTGGTGAACGTATATGACCGACATCATATATGAGCTGAAGGAGACAGTGAGGACTGAGGTCATGAAAATTAATTTAAAGTAGTTTTCTCTGCTGTTGCAGTGTCTTCTGGCCCCTCAGAGGGTCATGTCTAACTTCTGGCCTCCAGTCGGTTCCCTGGGGGCCTCTATTTGAGCCTCCTACATTCGCCAGTGGCAGCCTGTCATTTGAAAGATCTAGAAACACCCCCCTGTTGTCCCGTAATCTCCCAGAATTCCACTAATGTGAGCTGTGGCAGCCTGTCATCAGCCAGCGGCGTGGAGCCGCAGACTGGTCAGTCCAGCTGAGTGTGGCGGCGGACTCTCAGCGTATTGTTTTCGGTATTCACACACACACAGTGGCTGCATGTGTGGCCTCCAGAGAACAAGCTAAAAATAGTTTTAAAATAGTGGAGCTGGTTTCTGTTTGGAGGCTCCAGTGAAACCAGACGGTGTTTGAGTTGGACCGGAGCGTGAGATCGCCGTCTCTCTCTCTGGACGTCCTCCTCAGATGCCCGTGTGTGTGTGTGTGTGTGTGTGTGTGTGTGATGTGTGTGTGTGTGTGTGATGTATGTGTGTGTGTGTGTGTGTGTGTGTGTGTGTGTGTGTGATGTATGTGTGTGTGTGTGATGTATGTGTAATATGTGACTATATGAGAATTCTTCAACGTGTGTCTGTATCTAATTAAAGGCCAGTGTGTGAAACAGTGTGTTGCCGTGTGTGTTTCTCTATTAGGAGTGTATTTCCATATGTGCTTAATAATAACATGTTCCATAATTATTAACCACTCCTTACACTGGATGTATATTAAATTATTGTAAATACTAAAGCTCACCACCACCGCTCAGCTTTTAAAGGAAAAGTTCACCCAAAAATGAAAATTCAGTCATTATCTAGTGACCCTCATGCTGTACATGCGCTTGCATGTGTATATGTATATATTTATTTGTACATATGTGTAAGTATATACATGTGTATGTACATGTGTATATGAGTTCCATTTCATTTATTTGTATGTTTACTACTATTGTTGTCTTTAATGCCATTACCAAGGATATATTTGTGTGACCCCGTACCGGGGTGGGGGGGTGTTGCTGGAATATATATACATTTGTGTCCCCACATCAAAATGTTTATGTTCTGCATATTTGAAAACCATAATAAAAAGAAGTGATAAAAAAGGAGTCATTTTATGTTTTATTGAACTTGTCTTCTTCCTCTTCTGGTGTTTATGAGAATCCTGAAATGCAATTTTACTGTGAAGCTCCTGAAATCTTTGTGGACGAAGAAACTTCACCTGAACTTCCATTGATACAGCGGTGAGTAGGAAATCCCAAGTCAACACAGTCAAGTCCCAAATGAAAATAGTCAAGTCACAAGTCAAAATAGTCAAGTCACAAGTCAAAATAGTCAAGTCACAAGTGAAAATAGTCTAGGCCTAAGTCAACATAGTCAAGTCACAAGTCAAAATAGTCAAGACTCAAGTCAAAATAGTCAAGGCCCAAGTCAAAATAGTCAAGGCCCAAGTGAATAAAGTCAAGCCCCAGGTCAAAATAATCAAGTCCCAAGTCAATAAAGTTAAGTCCCAGGTCAAAATAATCAAGTCACAAGTCAATAAATTCAAGCCCCAAGTCATAATAGTCAAGCCCCAAGTCAACATAGTCAAGTCACAAGTCAATAAAGTCAAGTCCCAGGTCAAAATAGTCAAGTCACAAGTCAACATAGTCAAGCCCCAAGTCATAATAGTCAAGTCACAAGTCAACATAGTCAAGCCCCAAGTCATAATAGTCAAGTCACAAGTCAATAAAATCAAGTCCCAGGTCAAGACGGTCTACACAAGTCACTTCACTTTGACTTGCCTTGACTCGTGACTCCCCCAATGAAAGACTTGAACTCACAGTTTGATGACATCACTCCATGCTATAATGCGACTTGATGTCTCTTATCTGAAGCTGCTGACAGCAGTGTATCAGTTTTAAAGAGCAGCGACTGGTTCAGGTGATGTTTGCAGTTCTCCTCTCACTTTGAGGACAACAGACAGATTTTAATTTTAATTTAAAGGTTTCCACTGTGCACATCATGAAGAGTAACAATAAAGAACTGAAGTTTCTCTTTAAAGGCTTTTTAAAACGCTTGACCTGCAAAGCTTCTCTACTGATAAACACCAGAGTCGGGAGTGATTTAATCTTCATCTCTCTGTTATGTAAGACCTAAATCATGAGTGGAAACGACCCCGGAGAGCTCGTATCTGTTCATATAAATTGTGAGGAATGCTGACTGTGTGTTTAGTGGCAAAACTCCCAGAAAGCCCCACTGAGGCCAGAAACACAACCTCAAACACACCTACAGAGTCTGGATCAGGAAACATTAACCCTGTTTAGACTCAAAGAGGACATCTGTCTTCCTCAGCTATGATTGGACGCTTCTTATTTTGTCACTATACCTGAGCATGAGGAAGTGGTTCATCTGCAGAGTGACACGTTTTCAAGTCCTAGCTGCTTGATTAAAGTAAAGTCAAAGCTGGTCTACTGACCAGGAGCCCACCTGTCCAACGCGACCAGGACCACCATGGCTGGAGACCCGCAGGCATACGATCACTGGCGATAACAACTGTGCACGGGCAGTTTTCTTGCTCAGCATTAAACAGCAAACAGTGTATAGCAAGCGGTATAACCAGGCAACATGATGGCCAGTGTTTAGAGAAGTACTTGACGCTGGGTGAGAAGATTGAGGTTATCCGAAGTACGAGAAGGTGGCATTGGAGCTTGCGGTCTGGCTTGAGATTGTTACGATTTTGGATTTTCAGAACATTGTCAAGAGAAGGTGAGAATACTTGGACAACTATGAAAACAACGCTCCAAGCAGCAGGAGGACAAATGCCGGACTGACAGTAAACATCCCGACTTTTGACGTGCACCAAACCAATGTTACAGAAACAGGCCTTGAAGTTCGCAGAGGACCTCAGGGTAAGCGACTGGAGAGTTTCAAGAAACACCATAACATGCTAGCAAGATGGTGGGGGAGAGTGCCGGCATCGACAACGGCACAGTTGAGGAGTGGATTAAAAAAACAAACTAAAAATCACCAAAATCACAGCCAGGTACTCTCCAGAGGGTATTATGGATAACACGGACGGGTTCTGACTCTTTTTCCGAAAGACGTCAACAAAGACATAGTTCGTGAAAGGCGAACACTGTAGCGGGATTATTTAATCACAAGCACGGCATTGCAGCATATGATCATGTCAACAAGAAACACGTTTAACATACAGTACGTATAATTTACGCACAAAAACGTTAAGCTGTAATTGTTTTTTGATTTTACAGTGCAGTATTTTATTTTTCTATAGCCTTGTCCTCACTTGCACTTTTTTTCAAACTTCAAATGTCATTCTTTAATCTTGTTCAGTGTTTGAAGAGTCCCTGTGTTACCTACGTACACATGTTCAAGGGAGTAGAACCATTTAAGTACAGAACTATAATTTGGAAACTGTTATGTCTGTTTTGCTGTGAGTTGGAGTGGTCTTCTTAGACAGGTTTGACTGTATTTTGATTTGGGACTTGATTATGTTGACTTGGAACTTGACTTTACTGACTTGTGACTTGACTATTTTAACTTGGAACTTGACTTAATTGACTTGTGATGTGACTTTTTTGACTTGTGACTTGACTATTTTGACTTGTGACTTGGCTAAGTTGACTTGAATGTCTTGTGTTGCCTGTATTAAATAGCAATGCTCCAGGTGCAGACACACCTGTCTTTTAAAGGGAATGGCAGATGACACTGATTGGTTAAATTTATGTTAAAACACACCTATGAATAATAAACAACCCCTTTGTGTCTAAGCCGTAGGAAGTTGGACACTCCTGACATGAACTTTAGACTGTGAGCTATAGACTGTTTATTCAGTCTAAAGCAGAAACAGAGAAGAAACAAGAACAATCAAAAGTCACACCTGAAGAGAAAGAGCAGGACGGCCTGGACAAGTCAGTTTTCAAGAGCAGCTAAACTCTACAATTACCGAATATTTAAGTTTATGCATTTTAAGTGTTATTATTATTGCAGAGAAATGCATTTTATTACTGCAGCTTGTCAAAGTGGAGCCAATTTACAATTCCTACATTATATTCTACTAGATAGATATTATAGTACTGCATCATATCATATAAACACATATGAAACTGAGGAGTGTCTGTGTGTGTGTGGGTGTATGTGTTTGTGTGTGTGTGTGTGTGTGTGTTTGTCTGTGTGTGTGTGTGTGTTTGTCTGTGTGTGTGTGTGTGTGTGTGTGTGGGTGTATGTGTTTGTGTGTGTGTGTGTGTGTGTGTTTGTCTGTGTGTGTGTGTGTGTGTGTGTGTGTGTGTGTGTGTGTTTGTGTGTGTGTGTGTGTTTGTGCGTGTGTGTTTGTCTGTGTGTGTGTGTGTGTGTGTTTGTCTGTGTGTGTGTGTGTTTGTCTGTGTGTGTGTGTGTGTGTGTGTGTGTTTGTCTGTGTGTGTGTGTGTGTGTGTGTGTGTTTGTCTGTGTGTGTGTGTGTGTGTGTGTGTTTGTCTGTGTGTGTGTGTGTGTTTGTCTGTGTGTGTTTGTCTGTGTGTGTGTGTGTGTGTGTGTGTTTGTGTGTGTGTGTGTGTGTGTGTGTGTGTGTTTGTTTGTGTGTGTGTGTGTTTGTGTGTGTGTGTGTGTTTGTGTGTGTGTTTGTGTGTGTGTGTTTGTTTGTGTGTGTGTGTGTTTGTGTGTGTGTGTTTGTTTGTGTGTGTGTTTGTTTGTGTGTGTGTGTGTGTGTGTGTGTGTGTGTTTGTTTGTGTGTGTGTGTGTGTTTGTGTGTGTGTGTGTGTGTGTGTGTGTGTGTTTGTTTGTGTGTGTGTGTGTTTGTGTGTGTGTGTTTGTGTGTGTGTGTGTTTGTGTGTGTGTGTTTGTTTGTGTGTGTGTTTGTTTGTGTGTGTGTGTGTTTGTGTGTGTGTGTGTGTTTGTGTGTGTGTGTGTGTGTGTGTGTTTGTTTGTGTGTGTGTGTGTTTGTGTGTGTTTGTGTGTGTGTGTTTGTGTGTGTGTGTGTTTGTCTGTGTGTTTGTCTGTGTGTTTGTCTGTGTGTGTGTGTGTGTGTGTGTGTGTTTGTTTGTGTGTGTGTGTGTTTGTGTGTGTTTGTGTGTGTGTGTGTGTTTGTGTGTGTGTGTTTGTGTGTAACCCCCCCTGCACCACAGTTGAGTGAAGGTGTTTGAAGAGATGATGGATGAGTGGTAGAACCTGACAGAGAGCAGAGGAGAAACTGTTGAGAGAAGAGAAGAAGGAAAGGACGAGAGACGGGGTTGAGAGGGGGAGAGAAAGGGAAGGGGTTTGTATGTCCAATGCTACACTCTCTGTGAACCACAAAAACTATGAGTCGCGTGTGTGTGTGTGTGTGTGTGTGTGTGTGTGTGTGTGTGTGTGTGTGTTTCGAGTCAAGTGGCGTGTCCCTTCTGGAATTTCCATCTCTGTGAGGACCAATAGGACATTTAGACGCTGACAGTGAAGGTGACATGAATGATGGTCCCATGTTATGTTATGGTCCACAAGTTCCATGTTAGAGTATCTACAGTGTTCTTCAGGTCTAGGTTCCATCATGGAGGAACAATATTTGAGAACACTCACAGACTGTGTGTGCGTGTTAGTATAGCTGTCAAATTAAATGTAAATATAAAACTTATCTTTGTAAAACAAACTTTTTATCAGCTGCGGTGTGTGTGTTTACGTGGGCTTCTATTTGTCTTTGTGTGTCCATTGAACATGAGTGTGTGTCAGTGTGAAACGTGTGTTTGCATACGTGTGTGTGTGTTTAAGTGCAGATATAATGTGTATTTTTATGTAACAAAGTTATCAGACTGACAGTGGACAAGCCTGGAATGCTGCAGTGTTGCTGTGTGTTCAGTGGGACTATCACCAGGCAGATGTTGTATGATATCAGACTGTTTTTATAAGGTGGGAGTGAGAGGTTACGTGATGAAAAGATACCACAGAGTGAGAGAGAGAGGACATGATTACACAGAGTACAAAGAAAATATAAAGATGAATTTATCAGTGTGGAGATAAAAAGCAAAAAAATATGACTGAAGACGTTCGAGGCAGAACTCAGTTACCTGTAACTACTAGCCCCATTCACACAGGGACTGGTGAACCTTTATTCCACCCCAATGTTCTGTATAAACACAGTGCAGATGTAATGGAGGTCCATTTGTTTCACCTCTGTGATGGCAGCAGAGGTAGTAACAGAACCAAATCACACACTTGTATGAACGCGAGGTGGAACGGCATGATGGGGCTGTGACGTTTTGTCAACGTATTATGTGTGCAGCCAAAACCAGAAGACTTAGGAAGCAGCCAGTAGCAGTTAGCAGCTAACTTACAGAAGAAGAAAATCATCTGAAAATGTCTTCAAAGTGGAGAGACAGACCAACATGTGTGAGCTCCTTATCATCAGATTCGAAGACGATATCAACCGTCATGTAACAGGGAGGTAATCCTTCTTTTACAAAGCACTGAGACGTTAGACCACGACACTACAGGGTTAAACATCACGCTTCTTCTGCTCTCCTTTATAAAAAATATCCTGACTTTCCAAAAATGTCGTCACTTTTCAGAAATGTCTTCATTTCTTCACGACCAGCGTCCACGTTGTTTCAGTATCAGATGTTGTGTCCATCTGTGTGTCCATGTTAGTGTTGGTGTTAAAATGAGGTGTGGTCAGGTGTTAAATGAGGTGTGGTCAGGTGTTAAAATGAGGTGTGGTCTGCAGCATTGTTGGAGCATTGCTATCTAGAGGCAGCAGAAAGTGATTTGAACCACTGACCAACAAAAACCTGCTCTAAAGTCAAAGCTGCAGTATTTTTACTGCTATTTAAAGGAAGCATCAGATGAAACTACATAGGAGGCTTCACAACGCAGTAAACTCTGCTGGTTACACACTAGTGATGATGTACACTCTGCTGGTTACACACTAGTGATAAATGGATCGGCTCTGACATCATCACATTTTCATCCACCCACCTGAACCAATGATTGTCTCTGATTTAGAGACTCCACCCTCATGGACATTTGACGTCACCTCTAGCGGTGCCTCAGGATTTATCAGGAGGACGTCTGGTTTACTCCAAACTATTTCACCGAATGAACCTGGACTATTTCACTGTGTGAACCTGGACTGTTTCACCGTGTGAACCTGGACTGTTTCACCGTGTGAACCTGGACTGTTTCACCGTGTGAACCTGGACTGTTTCACCGTATGAACCTGGACTGTTTCACTATGAACCTGAACTGTTTCACTGTGTGAACCTGGACTGTTTCACTGTATGAACCTGGACTGTTTCACTGTGTGAACCTGGACTGTTTCACAGTATGAACCTGAACTGTTTCACTATGAACCTGGACTGTGTCACTGTATGAACCTGGACTGTTTCACTGTATGAACCTGGACTGTTTCACTGTATGAACCTGGACTGTTTCACTGTATGAACCTGGACTGTGTCACTGTATGAACCTGGACTGTTTCACTGTATGAACCTGGACTGTTTCACTGTATGAACCTGGACTGTTTCACTGTATGAACCTGGACTGTTTCACTGTATGAACTTGGACTGTTTCACTGTATGAACCTGGACTGTTTCACTGTATGAACCTATCATACACCCAAGGTCTCATGATAAATCCTGTCTATTGATACCTGGACTCTTTATAACCACTATACTGGCATTTGCTCTTGCTTTTTTCCCCACAGGGTTTTTGGGTATTTTAAGCCAAACTAACTGACTGGTTTTTGTGTCTAAACCTTAAGCAGAGTTGTCACAACAGAAAATATGAAAGTGAACACAAAGAAGCATAAAGTTTCAGCATATCTGAGGTTCTCAGAAATATAAAACCAAAACATTTCATCTGGGCTGTGATTTAATGTGTTGCTTCACTAAAGCTGATTTAAAAAAGAAGTCAAAATTAAATCATGCTCGAATGCAGTATTATAATAGATATGATTGTTGTTTGGTTCAGTTTCCACCCAGATGAAAATTGTCACATTGAATGATCTGGTTAGTGTTTTCGCTGCAGAGGTGAACGAGAAACATTTACATGTATTTTCTGATGACTTCTGTTTGGACGTCCTGAATCGACCCAGACATCAGCTCTGAACTCTGATGATGACAACACAACCTGTTTTTTATGTTGTTGTTTTTTTTACAAACTCAGGAGCCCAAAATGACCCAGAGTGAACCACAGCGGCAGAGCGAGCCCCGCCGGCTCCTCCATGCTGTATACATCTGACATAAATACACTGAACTGATTTAAATAGACTGCAGCCATTCACTGTAAACACAGCCAACAACACAGAGCAGACATGCTGACTGCTGATTTCTGCTGACTTTTCTCTGTTGCTGCAATATTTCTGCATGTTTTCCTGGAAAATGTGGAGCCAGTTGGTGCTAAAACTGCTGCTGCTGTCATGTATTTAGAGCATTTACTGTCTTTTCTTTAGTTGGTTGATTTGTCCTGCAGTGAGCCGGGTCAGGTGACTGAAAGTAAAGACTACTCATTCTTGAAGCAGTTCGTAAGGACAGTCTTGGTACCAGTCAGACATTCATGTATTCCTCTACAGACATAAAGTATTAGGTTATTTTTTGATGCGAAGTGAAATTTATACTAAATGATAAATGAGGATGAACTCATGCTGACAGTACTTTTGAATTTTTTAAATTGTTGAGTGGTTATAGTCGTGTCCGACTGAGCTAATGACACAAACTGTTCACAGCGATCTGAACCATGTTGGTAGAGTCTATTATAGTCCTCTGTGTCGTGCCAAGATCTACAGAAGTGCACTACATTCAGCAAAGAAAGAAAACAGACACCTATGAGACAGTGACATAATAATCAGACAAGAGTTTTTTTTAATTATGGGGACTCATCCAACATGTGAAGTTTAGGGCAGATTGGACCATGGACAGTGGAGTTATAACAACTTCCTGTTTAATGACGAAACATTAAACCATTAAAAAAAAGTTCTGGATCTACCAGAGGATCTACGTTCAACCCTCACCTATGGTCCTGATCTCTGGGTAGTGACTTAAAGAATGAGATGGTGGATACCAGCGGCTGAAATGATCCTCCTCCTTGGGGGTGCTAGGAGCTCAGAGTAGAGCTGCTGCTCCTTGTCCAAGAGAGCCAGTTGAGGTGGTTCAACATCTGGTTAGGACCCAGAACTCTCTGGAGGGATTGCATATCGTATCTAGACAGGGAACACCTTGGGATCCTCCAGGAGGAACTGGATAAGAGGATGGATGGATGGACCAGGTGGCGCTATATGATTATTACTGAATGTTTCCTGTGGATGTCTTTAGGTCAGTTATCTTAACCAACATGTGAAGCAGATTGGACCATGGACAGTGGAGTTATAACAACTTCCTGTTTCATTCAAACACCATCACCTTCTCATCATATATTGTTGATTTTATACTCACCACATTTGAAGTCAGTCGGGTTAAATAGAGGAGTTTGTTAAAGTACACCTCTTTTAAACGCTAAAACTATGACACAAAACCCCGGATCACCGTCTTCCTGTTGAGTTTAGATCATGGCTTCAGGAGACTTTTTGTAGCTTTTTGTCTCCTGAATGTTGGGATCTTTAGAGGGCACTTGGGAGCCATTTTTCACGGCCCAAAAAACCATAAAACATAATTTTTCAGCACGACTGAGGTGTTTGCAGCATTTTAAAGCTCTCAAATGTTCAGGCCCTGATACATGAGTTTAATTTTTCTAAACAACATTAGTTCCTTGGTGCTCCGTCTCCTTTCTGTTTTCTGAAAATGTGCAGTGAACGTCCAATCAGATTGAAGTAAAACCGACGGTTGCTTATCCTTTGGTCTGAGCGCCTTATTAAACTGCTGACTGTGAAACATGGAAACATCTGCCTGCTTTCACTTCTGGTTTTCACCCTCTGCAGGGGTCAGATTTGCACGGCATTCTGGGATGTGGATGAACTTTTGCCAATCAGCAAAAACATGCTGGTGAGCAACGCTCTCTATTAATGTGACTGCAGGGCATTGCTGTTCATGTTGGCCACAGGTGAACGACCCATGTTTGATGTGTGAATACATGATGCATGCAACACACAAGGTGTCCCCACATGTACGGACACCTACTGTGCCGTCCAATCAGACACCAGGATGACCTGTGGCTGTGGTGTACCAGGAAATATCGTCTGATCGGTAAAATAAATACAGACACATTCTACAACATGTCTGTGTCCATGAGCAAACATTTGAAGAGAACTGCACGTATAAAACATACAGTGCGTGTTCCAGCTGTGGAACATGTGGCTTCACACCGGCTACACGTTAGCAGACTGTAATCTGGTACTTCTATCTGTGTGAGGACTCATGTTTTGTAGATTTATACTTGATTTAACCGATCTATAGCTCATGGACTACAATTCATCCCTTTGGTTAGTTAAATGGTGAATAATCTGGGTGCAACATGAGGCACAGGACACAGAGATGTTTAGTCTCTAAATTTGTTCTAATATTTTGGGCGTAACATGAATCAAACCAATCAAAGAGCATCTGATGCTTCCTTTAAATAGCAGTAAAAATACTGCAGCATTGACTTTACAGCAGGTTTTTTGTTGGTCAAAGGTTCAAAGCACTTTCTGCTGCCTCTAGATAGCAATGCTCCAACAATGCTGCTGACCACACCTCATTTTAACACCAACACTAACATGGATGCACAGATGGACACAAGTGCATTCACCACTGACACATCATGGCTGCTGGCCATGAAAATGACGACTTCTTCCGTCACAAATGAGCAAGAGACTTGTGTTGAGTGTCGTTTTGCACCAGGCAGAGGATATAGACTTTAATCGTCAGTGTTTTGTAAATCAATCATTACCTATTTGTTTCATTCACTGTATCCATTTTAAAATGAAACTATATATTTGTTTTTTGTGTTATTTACATATTAAGTAGGACCCAATGAGCTTCCTGTCTGAGAGACACAGACAGGAAGCCAGACATGTAACTGTAATTGACTTTTCAAATAGCCATTATTAAGTCCAGGCTGACAGTATTTTCTTTCTGTATTTTCCCGTTTTCAAATATCTTCCCCCGTAAATCATCTTTGACTGCCTGAACATCTTCCCTAGCTGGACCCTCAGCAGGTTCCTGACCAAACAGGCCAGAAGACAGCTCTACTGTGTCATCTCCACCCACCAGCACCATCACTGCACAAACAGGATGTAGACCAGCTGGTGAGCCAGCAGTGTGTTACCGTAAAACTCCTCAAACATCAACAGAGCAAACTCTGAATGACACCTTCAGACAATTAGAGCTCGAAATTCAACTCAGGACAATCACACAGGAGGGATTCAATGTGAAACCTCAAAAACAAACTCTCCGATACAGATGTTAACGCTCTGAAAACCATCTCTGCCTTTCCACCTGAAACCTCAAACCAAACATTTAATTTCAGGAGCTGGTTTAAAGGTTGGTTGGTGCAGGGATGGGATCCCAAAGCAAAGTTTATCAAACCAAACACTGAGCCCCAAAACTCCTCACAACCAACGTGTGGAAAACATTTACAGTTGGAAGTAATTTGCTTCCTGACAGGCCAAATTCAGGGCAAAAAAACTCCCTGAGAAGACATAAATTCCATGCAGTAGCCAGGTCTGCATTGTCAGTTTTAGTTGTTATTATTCCTTGTTTACATCAACAACATGTTGGCCTGATATGATCACAGAAGAAGAGTGACAGCGTCGGTGCTCTGTCCTCCTCCTCATGTTATTTTGATGCTCGTTGCTTCTATCATACATATTCATGTGCACACACTGCATACTGCGGCTCTGCAGGCCCGACTGTCTGACCACAGCCAATCACCTGCTTCCTTTCTTTGCTTCCTCCTGCATGCGCGCAGAGCTGAATGCAGCTTACATAAGAAAAGAAAAGAACCATTGAGCCGTTTTTATTCCACATATCGTTCATACAGACTTTATATAACAGTCAGCTCAAAGGGCTGAGACGCAGACAGAGGCCTGAACGGGGTAAAGTCCAAACTGACCCAGTAAGCAGGATTTATCAGAGCAGACTTTAAACTGCTCTGTTGTTTTACAGTCCAGTTACTGATCAACCTGCAGCCTGAGGCCTAGGAATGCTGCACTGCTGAAGCTGCAGGCTAACGTACTCAGTGTGACCTCTGAACTTCACAGAGCTAGAGCTAGAGCTTCGGAGCTAGCTGTTGTTCTGCTAGCTCCTAAGCTAAATGCAAAACAAATGCTAGCTACAAAAGTACCACTTAAATAAGAACTAATTCCAAAACAAGCTCTAAAACAATGACGAACAAACTAGCCGTGAAACCAGCCAACTACAACAGAGCTAAATGCACTGTTAACTTCAACACAACCAATAATTATTGCATAAAGTATAAAAATATATGACTAATACTATTATCTGTTAGCAGTAAATACCAGCAAATATAACATTAACTACTAGAACCAACTAACTACAGTTAGTACTACTGTACTTAGTACTACAAACATTAAAGCTTTTGTCGGTAGTTTTTTTTCCATATTTAATTAAAGCAGAATTCACATAAGTTAATAAATGTTATATTTTGTATTTGTCATAATCCTTCTATATTTTTTGAACATACATTAAACAGTTTTCCCATAGAGCCTGTATGAGATGATGTGTGAAGCTGAGGTCACGTCAGAGTAATGAGTAAACAGTAAACTTTAGATGATGGCAGCCGTTAACCTGCAACTCAAACACTAACTGATAATCCCTGAGTTACATTCAGGTGAATCATGATCACATTTACTGGTGATGAAAAAACTCCTTTCAAACTGAATCTATTGTTAAACTGTGACGGGTTAAAATGATACATTTATACAGTTTCCTGATATTCAAATCACATCAGCACATTGATTATTATACCTCTGTATGCTGTTTCACCACTCTACTGGTTCCATATAAGCTTTTTCAATATGCAAACAACAATCCAAACATGTATGGTTGTTCAGATGTTGTGTCTTTTGGTGGTTTGCAAAACTGTTTTTCACAAAAATCTGCAAAACAAATTGTCCCATAAGACATAATGGGAGTTCGATGTGAACAGAGCTCAGCCCCGCCCCTCTTTGGGGCCATGTTACTTCACAATACCTTAACATAGAAACATGATTAAAAGTTTTAAACTGGTCACCAGACTTGAGATTTTACTGGGCTAAATGGACATTTTGATATGTAGACTGGTTTTCATGACATCCCAGTTTATGTTTGGGGTCATTTTGGCTGGTTTCAGATTTTACAGTGGGTGTGTATTGCAGGAATGTTGACAGAGTCTGTGACATCATCATTAGAGTGGGTGACATCATCGTTAGAGTGGATGAAATCATCGTTAGAGTGGGTGACATCATCATTAGAGTGGAGGGGAGCTGGAAAATGGTCTAAAAATCTTCTCTTTAAATTGTTCTCACTCCCTCAGTTTTTACTCCACATCCATAATGTTGACATGAAAACGTAGTAAAATTTGTGCTGGTTCTAGTGATGCTAATTTGGAAGCTAACAGACATACACTTATGGCTCAGGGAGGCCCCGAGCAACAGGAAGTCCAACCAACTGCCTCATCAGCTCCCATTTGAACTTTGAGCTGAAAATAGTGGAGGAAAGCAGACAGTAGCAGTTTTCTCTCTGGCTGTAATGATCACATTTTTAACTTGATCCATACAAATGATAGATCTACATGTTCAGCAGCTTCTTAGGATGCTGACGGTGTCTCATTTTAACAAGACCACCTACAGGTTTAGGATCAGGCTGTCTGGTTCCAGTGGTGCTTTAGGGGCTTTCTCTCTGTCTACCTCAATGAGTCGATATTTTCAGGACCAGATACAGTTACACACAGCTGATGCTGATTGGCTGATTAAACCTCCAATCAGCTTACTCCTCTGTTCTTATTGGTCCATTCATGTTCTATTTTAAGCAGTTGAGACCCTCAACAGGAAACTGGACCTACTAGTAGTACTACTACTACTAATAGAACTACTACTACTAGTACTAGTGCTGACACAAATCTTGTATCCTATGAACCTCAGTGATTCTGCTATTAATAATTACTCCCCCAGTCTGACAGCAGTCAGTCAGATTCCTGTGTTTACTGAGGCAGAGATTGGTCAGGCATCACTTCCTGAGTCAACACACGATAACATTTATTGCATGAAAGTATTCAAACCCAGTCATGGCCTGTTGAAGAGCTGCATTTGTTTTTCTCTCAGAAACATACATGTTATTTTCCCCTGTGTTTGCTGACCGCTAGCTATCCGGCTCTAGAGCCTCGGTGGAGGCTGTAACGTGAGCCTGTGATGGGGGAGCATGGCAGACCAACAGAGCGTGGATGTTCTCTGGACAGCCTCCACACATTCAATCATTAACATTGTTCATACAGTGAAATCTAACCAAGAAAAATACTCACCGTTTGTCTGATTTGCACGTCAGAGTGGTAGAAGTTAACCACAGCCAAGGATCAGAGGTCAGCGCGAGAAGAAAAACAGTCCAGTTCAGAGTTTTACACAAGTAGTGAGGGTCCAGACTCCAGATCAGATTTTAAAGCCTATTTTAATGATCCACTTTGGGCTCTGCGCTCACAAACAGCAGAACTGATCCAAATCCTCCAACTGCTGGAGGCCTGTTCACAGATCCTCAACAGATCAGGGGAAAAGGTCAAAGGTCATCCAAAGATGATTCTTCTTACATTAAAGCCAGATCGCCTTAAAACCTGACATCTGAGGACATTTTCTCCATTTTTACATCTCTTTAAGGTTCTCTCATAAAACATAATACAAATGTTTTAAATCAACACTTAAGTCTCAGCTTTCTGACGAAGAGGCTCCATTTTGTTCTAGAGGGACGTGAAAAGAGATGGTCTGACCCCAAACCTTCAAATCTCCTATGAAGACTCACCGTTACTAATGTGGACCAATAGTTCTGGTTC
Organism: Chaunax sp. Z400; assembly: GCA_037577475.1. Lineage (NCBI taxonomy): Eukaryota > Metazoa > Chordata > Actinopteri > Lophiiformes > Chaunacidae > Chaunax > Chaunax sp. Z400. The sequence continues at coordinate 5,358,862 of CM075184.1, forward strand.
TTAACGGGTTCATTGAAGTCTGGGGTCACAGCAGCAGTGGAATATTAGAATAAAATAGAAGATAAATGTAGAATAAATGTCTACAATGACATTATATAATATATTATAATAATCTTGACTGTTCCTCTGCTTTCACAAGTTAGAGATAAACTGGCCTGAATGATGACATTATAATACAGATGAAGATTCATGGGACGTAAAAATGAAAATATTTTCATCAAACGTTTCAATCTGGAATCTGTAGACCCTCCTCTTCCTCATCCTTACTCTCACCAGATCATACGTGACTCACAGCGACCAATAGGATGCCAAGAAGAGAGCTGGACATGTTGGTCATCAGCTTCCATGTGAGTGGATTGGTTGACATGCTGCATACAAATACTGTATTCTGTTGTCCAATCAAATATCAATCAAAATATTTATAATATATATAAATCCCACAGAAAAAGAACACACCTGAATCCACCACTCTATGACTGGCGTGTTCAGCTCTCTCCTTAAGTTCAAGATTTGAACATTTTGAATCATTATTTTAAAATTGAAAGTGTGATTGGCCAGAATGAGCCGTTAGCTAGAGTTAGCCTGTGATTGCTATATGTGTATCCAGCATAAACGCTACGTAAAACATGAGCATGAACCGATGACTAGGAAGTTATGTCTGTCTGCAGGATGACTCTAAAAGCTCTGGGCAGGTTCTGAGAACTGTTTTCTAGAGGTAGGGTACGGTTCAAAGAGCAGTTGAACAGATTCTGGTGGTGATCCGGATCATCATCCAGAACGAGTCCAGAATGTTTTTCTTTACCGTTGTGGGACAGTTACCAGATTCTATCTTCTAACTTCCTGGATAATGTCTACAATGATTAGACAAAAATGACATGATGACATCACCATAAGATCTAGCACACATCAGAGTCTGATCTGGATCCAAGTCATATTCTAGATCTGGTGATCCAGAATGTTTACATTTAAGGAGCTCACAAAAAAGTCACTACTGTGAGATAATAAATAATAATAATGATCCAGACTGACCTGAGATCAGATTGTAGCTGAAACTGATTCAATTATGGGTCAAATTTATCTTCAACAGTTCCTGATCTAGATCCTGAAGAAAACCACCATCAGTGAAATCTAGTTTTCTAGAATAACTATCAGACTAATAATGATACCAATGTGATCCAGATTCTAGGGGCAGGTTTTCATGGTCCAGGATCACATGATGAGGCAGAAATACAAAATAAAGCTCTATTTAGAAGTGAAAATGCAGTAACATGAAATGTTATATACTGTTATATATATATAGTTATTTGTTGTATGTTGTTTATAGAAGACTTCAAAAGTCTTTTTTTTTTTTACAGAAAATCATTTGATTTGATTTGTTCATGAAAGTTTCTGAACATTAGATGAAGATATTTGTTATTGAAGTCAAATTAATTATTACATTTAAATCTAAATGAATGTGTCACTGAAACATATTCATACAACATATTTACATGTTTGTATAGTGATCTAATGTTGTAGTGATCTGTGTTCAGTTTGTGATCAAAATGTTTCAGCTCTGATATAAAACCTATTTATCATAACATCATGTGTTTTAATGTAACTACTATCTACATGTCAGATAAATACTGTATAAGTACATTTCTCTAGTAGAGTAGAAGTATTCTGTAGTATAAATGGAAATACTCGCTTCAGGTATCTCAGAGTTAGAGATAGTTTGTGATAGAATGTAAGATTAATAGTATGTGGTGCAGTGTCATGTGTTCTTATGTAAGACAGACAGCAGCTACGTAAGCAGACAGACAGGGAGTGAAACCAGCATCACATCCGACCTTCAGTTACACGGCGACTCCTCTTCCTCGCCTTGTCTCTGCTCCCGGCTGGAGCTGTGGTTTCCTGCTCAGCGTCTGCAGCCGCTGATAACATCTCCCTCCTGCTGGACTTCCTCCATCACACATACTGGGACGGAGACGCTGTACTGGTGCTAAACCTGTGGGAGGAAGAGGCAGACGTGTTACAGAAACATGCAGTAAAGATGTTCATACCCCGTCCTCTGTTGTGGTTTTTATCAACACGTTTAGGTTTTAGGTGTTTTTTTTGTTGTTGCTGATTTTACAAACTTGATTTTTTTACTATTGAAATTGATTAGATTATTTGACCTCTGATATCTCTATAAACTGTCAACAGATTTGGATGAGGTTTCTTTTAGAGGTGGGTCTTTGTGCAAGGAAGACTTTATTAAATGTTGGTGGATCCAGATACGGATGTGGATTCTGGATCAGTTTTTCTGTTTGCTGAGATAATGCAGATTCAGAGTCATTCAGTGGATTTATGAATCTGTTAAAGGTCGGAAGTTCTATCTAGAAAAGAACTAGATCCAGATCCGACCAATCAGGTGGGGTTACTTCATTTGGCATGAGGCATAATCCAGTACAGGTCATCATGGTGACATCACCATAGAGGGTGCTATGACCTGGATGCATTGATCATTGATCATAACTGCTAATCTCCTCTCGGTCATACAACATGGAGTACATGTACTGTGCACACTCACGAGCACGCTCATTTCTTCTGTCAGAGGCCTGCTGATAAACAGCTCCAGGATTTTGTTTTGACAGTCTAGAAACTATTTTCTGATTGGTCAGTTTTTAGTGACGATGGCGTTGGCAGAGGTAATAACAAATAAATAAAAAATAAACATGAAGCTTTGAATCAAATGTGGCAAACATTTACATCTTTTACAAGTTTTGTGCATGATCGTGGCAGCATGGCCCCACAGTGCCCCCTACGGTGTTTTCACAAAGTAGCCAAGATATTCAGAAGGAACGTCGGACATGAAGACCTTTTGTTGCACCATTTTTCCGTTTGCACTCCTTTTAATTGAACAACCTCCTCCTTCAGATTGAAGCCAAACGACTGCTGTCAGGTTTCATCCAGTTTAAGCTGAGGACCCAAATGCAGACAGTGGCCAGAGACATGGGAGTTGCAGTTCAGTGATTTAATGAGCAAAAGTTCCAAATCCAAGCTAAACAGGCCATTATAGTCCGAGAAGTGATAACAAAAAACTAAGTCCATGTCTTAGGGAAAAAAACATACCAGTGTACAAGAAATCCAAACAATCCAGTAAAGAAACAAATCCAAATCAAAAGACACGGGCAAAACCAGAAAACAACAACAGAACAAAACAAAATCACGAAAGACTCTTACACCAGAAAACACGAGGAATCACAAGGACAGACCAACAATGATGAACTGGTAACTAACAGCAGGAATCACACCGACTAAATCCACCGGAGATGATGAGACAGTGGGAAACAGGTGGAACACGGAGAGTAAGCTAATCAGAGACAGATGGAAACAATCTCACACTGAGAAACAAGCACAGAAAACTTTAAGGGGCAGAAGGTAAAGAACAGAAAGAACAAAAGTCCAAACACAGAAACATGAAACCAGGACAGGGGGAAACACAGGGCAAAATAAATAACAGCAAAAACAGGAAGTGAAAATCCAGAAAACACAGCATGGGAATAAACTTCCAAAATAAAACAAGAAATAGTAACACCGTTCTTCAAAATAAGATACTAAGAGGAAAACCATTAACTCCAGATTCTGAAGAATCGTAACTCAGGGATGAAACGTAACGAAGGCACTCGTCAGAAAAACAACTGTGACCTGACATGAGTTTTAGGATTGGGTGTGTCAACATGACTCCACAGCACCCTCTAGGAAATTTAAAGGAAGCTGCCCCCGCTGTGTGTAGATCTGGTACACGAGTCAGCCATTTTGAATTTATTGTTCAAATTAGGGGCATTTTTTTAGATTTACAGTCGTGCTTTAACAAACTCCTCCCAGATATGTTGGTCAGTGGAATGTAAACAAGTATTTACTGATGGCCATGGCCGTGGTGGAGCAGCAAATTTGAATGTTTCTACATCAAGTTGTCTGTCTATGGTCCAGGATTTGTCAAACTTCACATGTTGGATAAGCGTCCCAAAAACGTCCACATGACAATATGCAGCTACATTGATAGCCCCACCTGCTGGATACAGAGATTAAATGTAAACGCACTACAATGAACTACAGTGACAGATTACTCCGATTACTGTGTGAGAAGATCTGACAGATTAATCAGATTACTGTGTGAGAAGATCTGACAGATTAATCAGATTACTGTGTGAGAAGATCTGACAGAATACTCAGATGACTGTGAGAAGATCTGACAGATTAATCAGATTACTGTGTGAGAAGATCTGACAGATTAATCAGATTACTGTGTGAGAAGATCTGATAGAATACTCAGATGACTGTGTGAGAAGATCTGACAGACTACTCAGATTACCGTGTGAGAAGATCTGACGGATTACTCAGATTACTATGTGAGAGGATCTGACAGATTACTCAGATTACTGTGTGAGAAGATCTGACAGATTACTGTGTGAGAAGATCTGATAGATTACTCAGATTACTGTGTGAAAAGATCTGACAGATTACTCACATTACTATGTGAGAAGATCTGACAGATTACTCAGATTACTGTGTGAGAAGATCTGACAGATTACTCAGATTACTCTGAGAGAAGATCTGACAGATTACTCAGATTACTGTGAGAGAAGATCTGACAGATTACTGTGTGAGAAGATCTGACAGATTACTCAGATTACTGTGAGAGAAGATCTGACAGATTACTCAAATCACTGTGTGAGAAGATCTGACAGATTATTCAGATTACTCTGAGAGAAGATCTGACAGATTACTCAGATTACTGTGAGAGAAGATCTGACAGATTACTGTGTGAGAAGATCTGACAGATTACTCAGATTACTGTGAGAGAAGATCTGACAGATTACTCAGATCACTGTGTGAGAAGATCTGACTGTGACCAGATTCTTCTGGTTCGTCTCCTCTGCTCTCAGCCAGCAGGTAAAGACGTGCAGCTTCACCTCAGACTAACCTGGAACATGACTGATCTGATGTTAGAGCGTGAAGAACTTCTTTAGAATCGGCTGTGAGCTGCAGGCTGATGGTGACTCATGTTCACAGTCTGTTCAGCATCACTGAAATCAACAGCCATGTTTTCAGGTTTGTTGGAGCAGAGTCTTCTCATCGCACAAACCAACGGTGCAGAAACACTGAGAGAGGGTTCACTGTAAACAGATTCATCTGAATGCAACAGTTTATCCTCTTATCTGTCCAACATTTTCTCATCTTTAAATATCATTAAAACTATAAAATGTATTTATTTATTTATTGTCTCTGACATAGACCACTCATGTCTGCTGTCTATTGTAAGTTTGTAAATGTATGTATGGTCATGGTTGACCTTTTGAACCTGGACTGTTTCATTGTATGAACCTGGACTGTTTCACTCACTGTATGAACCTGGACTGTTTCACTCACTGTATGAACCTGGACTGTTTCACTGTATGAACCTGGACTGTTTGACTCTATGAACCTGGACTGTTTCACTGTGAACCTGGACTGTTTGACTGTATGAACCTGGACTGTTTGACTGTATGAACCTGGACTGTTTGACTGTATGAACCTGGACTGTTTCACTGTGAACCTGGACTGTTTCACTGTATGAACCTGGACTGTTTGACTCTATGAACCTGGACTGTTTCACTGTGAACCTGGACTGTTTGACTGTATGAACCTGGACTGTTTCACTGTGTGAACCTGGACTGTTTCACTGTATGAACCTGGTCTGTTTCACTGTATGAACCTGGACTGTTTCACTGTATGAACCTGGACTGTTTCACTGTGAACCTGGACTGTTTCACTGTATGAACCTGGTCTGTTTCACTGTATGAACCTGGACTGTTTCACTGTATGAACCTGGTCTGTTTCACTGTATGAACCTGGACTGTTTCACTGTATGAACCTGGACTGTTTCACTGTATCAACCTGGACTGTTTCACTGTATCAACCTGGACTGTTTCACTGTGAACCTGGACTGTTTCACTCACTGTTTGAACCTGGTCTGTTTCACTGTATGAACCTGGTCTGTTTCACTGTATGAACCTGGACGTTTCACTGTATGAACCTGGACTGTTTCACTGTATGAACCTGGACTGTTTCACTGTATGAACCTGGACTGTTTCACTGTATCAACCTGGACTGTTTCACTGTATCAACCTGGACTGTTTCACTGTGAACCTGGACTGTTTCACTCACTGTTTGAACCTGGTCTGTTTCACCATATGAACCTGGTCTGTTTCACTGTATGAACCTGGACGTTTCACTGTATGAACCTGGACTGTTTCACTGTATGAACCTGGACTGTTTCACTGTTTGAACCTGGACTGTTTCACTGTTTGAACCTGGACTGTGTGGGACCTTTAGGATGTGTAGAAGAACACAGAACATTCATTAATATCAGATCCTGTCAGCGTGTCATAGATTTAAATCATTAATGAAGTTAAGCTGCTGTGCATCGTGGGTAAATGTCACAGACGGCTGAGACACACTTATGGTTTCTGCTGCTGGAGGATCTCTGCAGGTGATGTCATCAATATTTTCCTCATTAATGATGGATTATTTCATCACCTGCATCCCATCAGCTGTTAATCAGAATGATTTTCTGATGGATCTGCAGACTGTGATCGGCTGCATCACTAGACCTATTACACACACAGGGATGTGCAGCAGCCTTCCTCCTCCTCCTCCTCCTCCTCCTCCTCCTCCTCCTCCTCCTCCACAGTTAAATATGCTGACTTTGCTCATATGCAGTCAGATGGAGTTTTTGATGGGACAGAGGATTGGGAGACGGTGGAGGCAGAGGGTCCACCGGACAAGGACCACATACCTGTCCCTCAGTGAAGACCAGTGATGCTGGTTAAACAGCAATGCTCCAGGTGAGACACACCTGGTTTTTAAAGGGAATGGGAGATGAACTCTGATGGGTTGAATTCATGTTAAAACACACCTATGAATAATCAACAGACTAAATACAGCCTGGTTGAGTCTGAGCCTTACTTTGTTCAGATTATGAACTGTTTAACTAACAAAGAGCGTTGGCCACGCCCTAAATGAAGGTACATCAGTCAAAGATGACTGAAACTGAAATTGTTGCATCCTTTTAAATTTCTCTATACATTTTGAAATCAGGGGTTGAAACTGAAACCAGACTGAATCTCATTTTAACACTGACACTGGATCTGTTGGCATACATGAACAGTATTTTTATTGAAGGAAGAATTAATCTGCTCATTAATCATAAATGTAGTTTGTAAGTTCTGCTCATTCTGATCCTCCATCTCCTCACACACCATCACCGTGACAGAAGTTAAGTCGCTGTAACACCAGCTCCAGACTCACCACTAATCCTTCCTCATGACTCATCTCTCAAACCGGCCACACAGCCACACACACCTTCCAGACACACATCTCACCCCGCTGTGTTTCTAAAGTCTCCAGGAGTGTTTTGTGGCAGCGGCGTCCTGCCGTCCGCCCGGCTCGCAATGCTAAGCGTCTTAAAGCTGCGGCCTCATAAATCCAGACGAGGCTTCTGTGGTGTGTGAAGCAACTGCTGGTTGGTTGAGGCCAATCGTGTCGTTTCCCGCTGGAGGAACAAACATGATTCTCTGAGCTGCTCAGAACAACGAGAGGCCGGCTGTCAGGCTGTCACACATCATTTCAGCCTCAGCAGCGTAAAAACTGCTCTGGGTCTCTTCTGGCTCGGCCTCCTCCTTCATTTTGGTTTCTGTAAAGAGGAGTAAAAAAAAATCATGTCGACCTACACACACACATCCCTCACTGTCAGAGCGTGGAGCCACCAGGCTGCCACAGAGCTAAAATAGCTGCAGGGGCATCTTAATGTTTGAGTATTTAAGGTTAATATATTCACAGATTTTATATTATAGGTTTGAAATTCTCACCTCAAACTGGAGAAACATTAAAAACAGTATACAGACTGATTAGAGATCATTAAACTTCATCATCTTTTAACTGACTTTATTCTGTATCTTTTTTTGTCATGAGCAACTTTTATAATAAACGATTTTCATCTGGGTGGAAACTGAACCAAACAACAATCATATCTATTATAATACTGCATTCGAGCATGATTTAATTTTGACTCTTCTTTTTTAAATCAGCTTTAGTGAAGCAACACATTAAATCACAGCCCAGATGAAATGTTTTGGTTTTATATTTCTGAAAACCTCAGATATGCTGAAACTTTATGCTTCTTTGTGTCCACTTTTATATTTTTCTGTTGTGACAACTCTGCTTAAGGTTTAGACACAAAAACCAGTCAGTTAGTTTGGCTTAAAATACCTGAAAACCCTGTGGGGGAAAAAGCAAGAGCAAATGCCAGTATAGTGGTTATAAAGAGTCCAGGTATCAATAGACAGGATTTATCATGAGACCTTGGGTGTAACATGAATTCAACCAATCAGAGTTCATCTCCCACTCCCTTTAAAAGCCAGGTGTGTCTCACCTGGAGCATTGCTGTTTAACCAATCAGAGCGTCCGTGTTTCTGATTCATCCTTTAAGTAGCAGTGAAGGGTCTCATTAGCCAATGACGTCTTTATATTTGTGTGTGGAGCCAATAGATGTTCAGCTTTACCTTCTCCTGCATCAGGTGTACCTGCAGAGAGAGGTGTGGCATCATGATGAGTGACAGCTCTGATCACGCCTCCAATTGGGATGGAGGAACCAATTAAAATGCAGCATATGAGGGAAGTACCGCCCTAACTGGAGAGATGTGAGTTCCCCCTCTCCTCCTGTGTATGTTTTCACACCTCTCTCCTTCTTTTCTGCTTCTCCTTATTTTCCTCCTCTTTTATCCTCCTACTTTCATCTGTCCCCCTTCATCCTTCTCTTCCCCTTTTCCCCTTCATTTCTTTTTTATCCTCCACCCTTTTTGCTTGTCCTCCTCTTCCAATTTTTTCTCATCCTTTGCCACACTTTTCCTCCTCCTCCTTCTCATATTCTTCCTCCTCCTCCTTTTCTGCCTCCTTTTCAACCTCTTCTTTTTTTTCCTACCTCATCTTCGCATGTGCCTGTGATATTTTGTTTTAGTACTTTTCATTAAATATAAAATATAAAGAATCACCGCTGTTAAATTTATCATAAAGCATAATAAAAAACATTTAAATAGTAAAAACATATTTAATTTCCTCCATTTTCTGTGCGTGTAATGTCAAAACAGGAATTTTGCAAAGTACAGCAATAAGCCACAAATGCTCACAATATATCGTAGAGCCAAAACTCACTGTAAACCATAATGTTACAGCTGATCCCTGATCTGATGCTCTGGAGCTACAGACCATTAAAAACACTACTGATTCATCACAGAGTTGCACAACATGAAGAATTCCTTCTTCTAGTTTGCCAAAGTCCTAAACTATCTAAAAACGTCTATACATCTTCCAGATATGATGATAGTCTTTAATCCCACGGATTATTTTGTGACAGCTCTCATTCATCATCATGTTTTCAGACTCCTTGCTCTTCCTCAGGATCAGCTGCTCTGAAGCTGCCAAACGTTCCCCCACAGAGAAGATACTGATCTGAAATCAGCAGAGTCACTCGTGAATCATGCTGACGAGGTGTTGGCGGACACAACACACAAACACAACGTAAATCAATGGCAGAGAACAACACACACAAACTGTTATCAGATCAGTTTCTGACAGAAAGACGCACAATAATAATGTTGAGATCATGACTCAGATTTAATCTACAGACAGAAAAACAGAATCATCTAAAAGAATAAAGGAGAAACTCATAAAATATTAAAGCAACACAATAACAAAAACCTTTTTTTAAAGGGTAAAAAGACACTTCAAGCTAGAAATATGTCAAAAATTAATTTAATGAAATTATAAAGAAAAACTTTGCAGAAGCTGTGACTTTTATTTAAATCAATATTAATGATCACAACCTGTTGGAATGTTAGATGACTTTTATTTGCTGATAATCGTTTTAGACTTGAATTGATGGTACAGACGGAACAGAGGAGCTGACAGCTGCTGGGTGTTTCTATTATTCTGTCCACCCCTGTGTTCCAGTGTTCCAGGAACTATGGTGGGTCCTGGGTCACGGTGGCGGCGTTGGACTCGTAGATCTGGCTCAGCAGCATTGTTGAGACGAGATGATAAGAAAACAGGTGAAGTTGAAGAACAAGACAGAACAACACAAACAAAACGCTCCTCATCCTTTGTTCCTGATCCACAAAGCCACGATTGTTCCTCCACACGTGCTCACGGAACGTTCTAGTCCATCTGCA